>JAFBJQ010000541.1:152023-385148 GCA_016785345.1 Trinectes maculatus | reverse complement strand
ACGGAGGCCGTTTAGTCATTGCAGTCCTATATATTTTTTCCCCTCTCTGTACTCAGGGGAAAGTTTTTTTTTTCAGTACAAAAAAACATTTGAACACTTTCTTATTTGTTTTCACAGGCTGAAATAAATAAAAAAATAAACAAGGCGCCTTATCCGCTTCCTTTATAGACAGCAACGGCCTATTTCAGGGTATTAAACAAATCCATTAGAATTCCGTCACTTTATGCAATCGAGTAGATCAAATAAAGGGGTCTCGGGCCACTTCATTCTCCCTCATTCACTTGAATTGAAAGTGCAAAGAATGGCAAACTTAGACTGGGCCACCAATGTAGATTTAGCCTTTTTTCAGCAAGACAAAAAGACTGATTTTTCACAAACACATAGCTGACTGGGGAACTAGGAAACGAGCTGGGAGACCCTTTTGGAATTTAAATCCGCCCCTCCCCCACGGACTGTTTGTACAACAGTGTTAGTTTTTTTCTGTCTCCCAATTTAGATCATTTGTGTGTTCCATTAATTCAGACACTATAATTACATTTATTGAAACTGCAATGCCAAATTACAAGCTTTAATTTTCAACTTGACTTTTTTTCTCTGGATAGACAGGAAGATTTATATTAAAACCACATTACCAAACACACAGAACTTTTTTGGAACTAAGTAAATTAACACAAATATGTAAAAATGGTAAGTTAATTCCAGTGTATCTTGTCTGATTTGATATGCATTGTATTGTTAAAAGTAAATACTTAATGTAATTGACAGATAAATCTATGAAAATAACGTTTGTGAATAAGAAGTCATTTTTATGTGAATTCACATAGATGTGATTTTTTATTACATTCATTTATTTTTTTTAATTCATGTGTTACTCTGGAAAATAAATGAAGTCTTCAGGTGGCATTATTTAAAAGGCAACAGCCTGTCATCCTATAATAACATCTGAAGGGAACATGGTGCTGAATTTAAAAAAATATATTGAAATGCTGCAGATCATCAGTCAGGTGAAGAGTCAGGTCTTTGGCTAAAATTCAGCTCCTCAAATATATAAATAAATAAATCAATGCTGCCAACCTTTGCTAAACAAGGGAGGAATTTAAATGAGCCCTTCAGAAACCCAACAAAACCACTTACATTATAATGCAACGTCACAGGTGGGAGAGAGGAGCCATTCTGAGGAGCAATGGAAAACAAACGTCTTACAGGTTATAATCATGAAATCATCAGCAATAAATCACCAGCAATAAAGCGTCTAGAAACATCATTTTTCCATAACCAAAACAAGAACTGTTTAATTAAACACGACAAATATTTTTTTTATTTGCACACATGATCCTAGAGTTTTCCTCCTCTTCTTTTCTGCAGTGTTACGAATAGAAAAAATAGTTTTTATTTCAAAACATAATTTTATTGGTCAATAGCATCCTTATAAACTCACTTGTCTTGTCCAAGTCTGCATTGTCCTTCTTCCCTCAACTCTCTTCCAGTTAGACAAAGAAGAAGGTCATCGTAGGCAGGAGATGAAATATCGACCACATGCAAAACCTCAATGTTGTCGTTTAATTAAAATAATTCATTAAAGCGAGGCCCAAGGTAATTAGCATGTATAATTTATGATTTGCTTAATGCATGCAGGCAGTGGCCTCCGCAATAAACTCAACTTAACCTCAAGCAGGGGACTGATATGGACAGGGTGCTGTTATTTACTGTGTGTTTATTGTTTGGATATTTGTCAAGAGGAAGTGTTTCATAAAACCTTGGTCATTATTTGGCTCCCACTGCACACAAACAACTTATTTTTTCAGGTGTTTATCTTGTGGATTTACTCCCACTCATTAGAGAAGGTGTCAGATTTGCTGTTAGGAAAAGATATTGGGACTTGCTCAGTTGCTTATGTCAGTTTTTCTGGTGCTTGTTGTATGTTCCCAGTTATCCTGCAGGTCACTAGTGTTGAAAATAGTTTCTGTTGTGTCTCTGAGCTGACAGAATGAGGACATGGGCACAAGGCAACTCATCCTGTCTCCCACAGCAGCCTGTCAGTGGTGACTTTTAGAAGAAGCAAACTAATCAGTGATAGACAAAACTTGCATTAATTATGCGCTGCGAACATGCCAATCTTTGACAAGCCCCTGACATTTTTACAACATGGCCAGTGGCTATATTGTATTATTTCTTGCTAGTACATGTAGTTTTTTTTTTATAAAAACAACAAAGTAAAACAAATATTTTCAGATGGAGCTGTGGACTATGGTAAACAGATTTATTTTAGTGGTAAGATGAGACTCGCCCAACGGGCGGAAAAGAGGAACGGAAATACTACTCCTCAGACACTTGAATGAATAATACTCTGATAGCTGTTTTTTCATATAATCAAAAATTGCTCTCAGTAAATCTGGTCTTTTATTATATGATGATAATGATCGCTTTGTTTTATTTAAAAAAGGGTGTGGGGATAATATTCGGTAAGTGAGCTCACTCTTGTCCTGACAGTGCACAACATCATTATAAGGCTATGGTTAAATCACCAGTCTTGATGTGTGACTGCCAGGCTAAATACACTACATGGTAGTGTCAGAGGGCAAAGGGCAGGTATAGTGGGCAGCTGGAAGGAGAGGCAGGGGAATGCAGCAGCATTCAAGGCTGCCTCAGCCAAACACCCATGTGTGCATGAAATTAGAGTGTCAACATCTGATTCATGCTGCTGTGTGGTGACTGTGAAACAAATTATGTCAGCGGGTGGCAGCAGCGAAAATTCCACTGAGCTGCAGCCGACAGTGGCTGTGTGGAAGTTATAGCAGGCCATAGACTCGGTTTTATAAACTGTGATGAAAGTTTTTATGTGATAAATTTAAAAGTTCTCACCTCATTTTCTCACTCACCAAAAAAAAAGTAAAAATATCCTTTTAAGAATTGTGTTTTTTATTATTGAGTTGCAGAGGGTGAAATTCCAAGCCCTTTAAAAAAAAAAGTGGGTGTCGTAAAGAAGATCTAATGGTTCGAGGAAATGGGGTGATAATTGTTATTCAAGACAAGGATGCATATTGTCACAGGCAGGGTGAGAGGTGCAAATGAGGCAGCTTCTTCACTGCCACTGTCAGCAGCAAACCTAGCTTTTTATTCTAAAGCTGTTCCCATACAGTAAGCATTTATTTTTTTCTCCAAAATTTTCATTTGAGTTTTATTTGGTTAATGCCACATTGTAACTTTAATTATATCAAGGCTCTTTACAAAGCAGGGTCAAGACCATACATTATAATACATATCAAACATTTCCCACAAGGAGGAAACCTCCATCAGCCTCAGAATGGACCACCTGTCTCAACTAGTGGGGTTAACAGGAGAGAAATGGGGAAGAAAAGAGAAAGACATCACAAAAAGTAGCACTCATAACCACAACAAAAACAACAACGACAACAATAACAATAATAATCATGGTAATACGTTTTAATTATATTACACAGTAACATAGTCATCCCTGCAATCCAGCCGCAAACTACAGAACAGAAAAAAAGATCCAAAAATGATGCAAACATGAGAAAGTGGAAGAACATTCATAAAAGCTTTCTGAGAAAAACATTTCAAAAGTCACAGTATGTCTAATCTTGAGGTGTAAACTGTTCCAGAGTTTGTGGGGGGGTCCAAAGGCAATAGCATTGTGCACCTAATCGGCCCTTAGCTTTGCTGTAGAAATAACCTGGAGAACTTCATCCACTAATAAGTGAATGGCCAGGGACATAGGGGGTTAATACGCAAGTCTTCGATTTGGTTTGTAGTGAGGCCACTGAATGTTGTAAAAGTGAAAAACACTTTGACTGTGGAAATTCAAGTAAGCCCACAGAGCCAAAATGATCTACTGGGAGAATAGGTTAGTGTTACTTGTTGTTCTGCATTCTTTTGAGGACATTTGTAATCACAGTATTGCAGAGATAGACAGCTGTCCAGGAGACTTCCTTACAATAGACCTGGAGTCCACGGTAACGCCATTCAAAATACATATATGATAGATAATTTTTAGGTAGCAGCTGTGTGTTTCCCATAATCTCTCCTGTCACTGCTGTTTTTCCTTCAACTCAGCATCTCAAGAAATGTCTGTAGCCCCACAACCATGCAATTCTGCAGCCCCAGAGACCTGATCTGAGATGCAACACTTAGTCCGAACTCTTATGATTTAAGTTTTTTGGTTTGCTTTCCTGTCTAAATACTGTTGCTCCTGTGCCTCAGGTTCACCCCTCCCTGGCCTTTGTGTTGGCGAGATCCTGTACTCAGCCAGCCCTGAGTCTGACCTTCTGTTCCCCCAGGAGCTGTACAAGACCGTCAATCCTGCTCTCCAGGAATCTCAGCCTCAGATGCAAAATTCTTTCTACAATTAACAACTTTTATTACACTGCTTATCTATCTCTGAGAACTGTGTTTACCGTTTGGTCCAACAAAGACCTTATCAGTGTGTAACAGCAGTACTCCAAAAGGTGTTTAGGAACAACTAGATTGACAATTTTGTCTGAATTTAAAGTGCAGGTCATCCAGGTCTTTATATCTTTTAGTCATCCTGACATTTGGCTCTGAGTTTTATCTGGGTTCATTGATAAATACAACAGAGTGTCATCTGCATAGAAATGTGCAAAAGTATTGCACATTTCTATGCAGATAACACAAAGTATCAGAAATTATTAAAAATATTGGTCCTAACACAGACCCCTTTTAAACTACATAACATATCATTGTTAACATGAACAAACTGGGTTCTATCTGATAGAATCAAGTTCCATAAATTTAAAATTGTGTAACTGTTGGTTTTAATTGACAAGTCCACTGTGAGGATCTTTTAGCACTGCTCACAAGGTACTGTACATTGAAACATGACTGGAAAGCATAATTCCTCCGAAAATTATCTTATAATTGATTTCTCAAGATTTTGTTATTATAGATATAGACTCTCTTGTATCCCACTGGACTTATTTGCATACCATGTAAATATATATACAGTATGTATAAAATGTGATGTGTGAAAAACTTCTTTTCAGTGTCTACTTTTTGGCATGTTTTTGAGAATAACAGAATGAATGTAAACATGAAAATTATTATCAGTATTAATATTAATTAATATTAATGCTGATACTGAATTAATAATAACTAATAATTAATTAATTCTTGTAATTTAATTGTAATCCACATGAAAACTGGGGTGACTTGACGTGATTGATATTATTACAGTAGATTAAAAATTCCTTTAGTGGATGAACACATAAAAATGTATTTTCCATTTAGAGTTTACAATATGTGATGCAACACCATGTTATCTTTGTACATACAGAGAGATTTCATGTAGTAGGCCCCTGAGTATGTGCAAATGTTGGGCAGGTTGAAACAGACAACGCACAGAAAACCATTCATCAAATTTCAGGCTCCAGTCCTGTCAACCCAAACCTCCAGTCATTACATCTGACATCTGACTTACAGACATGTCAAAAGTGGGTTCAGCAAATGGTTAAAAGTAAGATATGACCTTTTTTGTTGTGTTCAGCTGGACTGTAGCAATGATGTCTGTATTTACACACTATTATTTAATTTTGGCATCTTTGTAAAGGGTGAGTCCTGAAAGCCAAAACTGTCTGCTCTGTCCCAGCTTGTCTTTTTTTTAATCCAATGAATCTATTATTGGGTAAATATATTTACTCTTTAATCTGAAACAACCCTGCAGTTAAGTTTTGACAAAATGATTGTCCACAAAGAAACTCAGCGTGGGAAGATGACTAAGCGCTCATATAAACAAGTTGCTTTAATGAAGGTACTTAACAAATCTGACACCACAATGTTTTTCGTTCTCAAGCGCTTTAGCTGTTAGGTGTTAGGACCTGTAACAGATTCTGTGGGTTTTAGCAGTCTGCCGTTTCCCCTTTTAAATGTGGGACGAAAAGCTAATTTATCACCTTTCCATGGGATCTTATCGGACCCTCTCCAGCCATAAACTAACACTTACACAAGACTTCAAAGGTGCACTATGCGGCATAGGTGAGAAAAGGGCCTACATCCACTTGAGGCCAGTTCCTTCCAGTGATGAGATGGAGCTGATTAGCAGGAGTGTGCAGTGAGCCCTGTGGGGCAGCAGCTGGAGGAACGCTCCCCAAAGGACCTGGGAGAGGTGTGAGTTTTGACAGCTTCTGTCTCTCCCCTCTGGATACTGCAGGGTCAGGGCACCCTCAGCGGGCCGGGCTCTGCGCTGGATAGGAAGTCAACAGTAATTGCCATTCAGCCAGTGGCACAGAAAAAGAGGCAACAATAACTGACGAAGAACACACAGCCCGTTTCCTCTTTGTCTTGATGTGTTTGAGGAAGGATGCTACCTCCAATCTGACACAACAAAGCCGCAATAAAGTTCTCACAATCGAATACAGTCTTGCAGAAGTTGCTGAAGAGGGCATAGCTGTGCACTTGGCGTCTTCCCGGAGAAGGCCCAGATGGCTGCTTGTCACTGCATAACAAGGATGCATTGTTTTGTTAATGTAACTTCATCTGTCTTTGATCTAATCTCATGTTGTCATGGCCAGTGTGAAAATCCCTATTAAGTGCATGATCCAGCACTACGCTCATTGTGATTGTGATAATCTTCTGCATTGAAATTCCACTTTGTTCCTTTGTTTCTTTGTTGGTGGACACAATGTGAGGTTAATTAGCAGCCACTGGTAACCTCTGCGTTCTTGGATACTCCATCACAGCTGAAGTGTACTCTTCAGTGGGAAACAGGGCGGCTGGCACTAACAAGACCAAACACAAGGCCTTGAGCCAATTGAAAGTACGCTGAATACAAACGCGGCAGCAGCTTAATCCCTTTCAGGCTAACACATGGGCCCCAGAAGTATCAACAACTGTAATTGTTTCTTAACGCCATTAATTGCTCTCATCACTGTTACCTTTCACACACAGTGTGAGTATTGACAAATCCAGCATAGCATCAACACAAATGAAAAAGATGTAATGGATAAGTTTATCAAACGTGAAAAGGCTTCAATGTGTTTTTTTTTATTTGATTCCAAGATGTCGCAGTGTCATTTTCTGGTTCTTCTCTGGTGCAGAAGCTCTCAGCACAGTGCATTTATCTGCAATATTGCCCTTCCGCCACTTCAGATCTCCCCATTCCCTGGTGGTCTAATTTATGTTAAGTCACAAACCTCCCCTATGGCTGTTTTGAAATGTTCAGAATGGAGCCTATGTGCTCCAGGTTTATACCAGCACCACAATCCCCTGTGTAATTGTTCTCTATGGGAAAGCACATCTCAGTGAAACCATCTGCAAGTCCATGGGGCAGTTTCCTAAGAATGAGTGGACTTCTTAGGGGGTTCCACAGCAATCCAGTTTCTCTTGTGAAGCAAGTAATTAATTCAAATCTCAGGAAGTCAATAGCTGCCTGGATCACAGGCACGTAGCACACAGCTGCTGATACCTCCAAACACACTGCCGGTCTTCTCAGGAAGTTGCCAAACACAAAGGTTACAATGGGTTCACACACCCATACAAGGCTCAGATAACACCACTTTTAAACTGTGATTTTTGTGCACGCCGATCATAGGTTGCCCACTACTTTGTACTGATGATAAGAGTCACCAATACACTTGGGAAACTGGGTCCTTCGTGGATGATGTAATGTGCTGTCATTAAGAAAGCTTTCAAGGTTCTGTGGCTCCTCTAGCTATAATTATTGTTGATTATTTATTTCTGTATATGGAAGTATAAAACAAGCACAAAAGAATAGGATAAGAATCTTCACCTGACTGGGTCCTGGTTCCCAAAATAGTTCATATTCATATCACTGTATAGAGTTGAGGAGCCCAAATGTGTGTGGCAGTTTTTGTGATGATGCGTAAAAAAAAGTGTTGTTATTCTCTTTTTCTACTTTTTTTTGGGTCATTAAATTCATTAGCAAAAGCACAGAATGATGAAATGTGGTGAAAGAGCCAGGGCAGCACTTTAAGAACCACAAATGAACGCCGCTCGCTCGCTGCACCCATCTTTCTTTTCTGTGAAGTGCAAAGTGGAGCAGGAGAGAAGAATGACTATTATTTATTCCAGTAGTTGTCCAGCTCTGCATTGTGTCACCATATCTCAGATTACACGGTAATTTCAAAGAAAACAACATTTTTTGGCCGGGAATCTTACTACTAGTTTTTTCAACTTAACAGAGTGACGGTCAAACTCTTGGACAGAGATCAGCCGGAGCGGAGGGCCTGATGTGTGGGGAGTGAAAGTCTCTGATTCACAGGCAGTAAACTTTCCTCACCCCTTTTTCTCGAGACGGGGCAGGGCTGGGCTAAATGCCTCGCTGGGCTGCTCCCTACAGCTCATTGTTCCCCAGCCCATGGAGGAAGCCACTGCTGTGCCTCCAGCCTGTCTCTGACAACAAGTGTAAATAAGGATCTAAATAACAAACAGAGGAATGCAAGCCTTGTGTGTCCCAGTGAGCTTCAGAGGGCTCTGCTGTGGCCCCGCACTGGCCACCTTAATGACTCTGTCAAAGGGAGCGTGCAATGGTCGGCTAATTTCTTTTCTTTGGCATCATTAGATGGCACTGTAGTGGACAAATGAAAAGAAGGGCCTGTGTGTGTGTGTGTGTGTGTGTGTGTGTGTGTGTTGCTTTTGTTGTCATTAGGATGAGTTACAGGCTTTGGCCTTGTTGTGAAGCCCAAAAGGGCCAAACAGTGAATCAGGAACCTGAGGGCCGATGCGTTTTGCATGAGATGCGCTATCTCAAATGTGCTTCCCAGTGTAGAGTGTGCTAAAATATATTGATAAAACACAACTTTACAATATATCAAGTCATCTATACACCTTGTGTTTATTCCTTTCAACATTACAGCTGGTATTATGGTGTTTCACTCACACCAGTTAGATAAAGATGACAGTGGGTTCAGGCCATGAAGAAAAGAATGGAATTTAAGTAATTACTGGGATTCACATGTATAAAGTGTAAAGGTTGTGGCTGACTCACAGCTTTGTGTTTGCCTCTCAGCATTATGACCAGTGTGTACTTGTTTCTTGTCAGCAGCCCTCGGTGTCTGTTTCTGAGGCCTCATAAAGTTGTTATTCATGTTTCCTGTGAGTGGAAAGCAAATATTTTTGTTTGCACACGATTTTCGGACTGTGACTAAATCCCCACCGTGTCACCAGAGTCTCCTTCCACTTGACCTTTGACACCCTGGAACCCTGCTTCTCCCTGAGGGTCCTCGAGCATACTGACGAGTTATGAGTCTACCTTCTTCTGACGCCCTCCATGGTCTGACAAGAGCGTTGTGCGGGGCTGGAAAAGGGCTTGCCCTTCTGGCCACAAATCAGCAGGGAAAGCAAGCATGTATCTTCAAAGGGTGGGGGCCCCCCCCATGATTTACAGCCCCCACAGAGACAAAGTTAGGCATGGCCACTGTCTCTGCACCTGGACCTTTATCAAGCAGCCAGGATGAGCTCTTTGCAGAAGACATTCAAATGTACAAGGAGCAGATTAGGCTGACTCAATCTTCTTTTGCTTAGAGGGGGGAAAAGAGAAAGAGAAGTGAGTGACTTCAAAAAGAGCTCTCTCCCTCTGCTTCTTCACCGAGTGAAAGGGTTCCGGAATGAAAACAGCCTTGTGTATTCAAAGCGCTAATTCACAACTTATTCCTCTAATACACTCGTGAAGCACTTTTAATTGTGTTCGTTTGCATTCCAAAGGCATGTTTGTAGCTTTTAATTGGAGGTCTCTTTGAAATCATTCAAACAGTGTTAATTGTGTCGCCCCTTTTTCAATTTTGTCTTAGTCTTGCGTCAAAGGCCCTTATTTGTCTTAGTCATATTTAGTCATTCACATATCAGTTTTTGTTAGTCATGTTTTAGTCGACTAAAAGTCTCAACTTTTCCGTCTGGTTCTAGTCAAAAGAGAACTCAAGGTATTTTAGTCAAGTTTTAGTCAAAGTATTTTTAGTCTTTTTACAACAACAAAAATATCATTACATTATTTCAGCGACTATTTTTGCCTTATCATTCCTGTTGAATCGTGATTCCCATGGTTAAAATATTGATTAAATTTCATAATTACATAATAATTTTTCAGAACACAAAGTATAGATATACTGGTATACAGGAAGACATTATCATACATTTGCACATTGAATATTTAATAATACAAAGTAATAAAATCTTTGCAACACACACAAAAACTTTTGGTAGGTTGGCTCCTCCTTGCTGTAGCATCATTGTTCATGCATTGATCATATTCTTCATATATATTTTTTACAAGTCAACTTAGAATAAAACATTGTAGAAATAAAATATGTGATATGAGTGAAGAAACTATACTGATTTAACAGTTTCTTAAATTAGAGATTATTATTTTGTCAGAACTGACAACTAAATTGTTAAGTAAGTAAAACCAGAGAATAGGTTTAAAATCATAAAATTAAAAAAACAAACAAAACTAGAGTGACATAATTAGCACACCCTCTCCTTTTATGAAAGATTTTTTTAAATGAGTTCTGACTACGTTTCATTAAGCACTGTTACATTCCAGTGGTGTTTAACTTTAATGTATGTGTGAACTTCAATACAATTATGACGGAAAAAGGATTGGTCCTTGTGTACGTTTCTGTATGCGTGTGTCCTGTCGTGCTGGTTGGGAGGAGGAAGGGTGGGGCCACAGCATATTTCTCTGTCAATCTTCACACATCGCTTCAATGTTCAATCCACTTTGGCAACCTCTGCAGGTCTCAGTTACTTTTTTCAGATAAACTATGGACTTCTTTCTCCCCGAGTGAATTCTTTCTTAAGCCATTCTGCCTTCCTCTCCTGAATCATCCTTTAATCCAGAGAAAGGGCCCCAAGAACTGGCTGTCATTTAATGCTGCCACTGCCAGGACTCTTAGCTTAAATAAAGTCAGTGTAGCATGAATCTAATTCTGTGGATGTATGGGCCTGAGGCGGTGAATGTTGCGTCTGGAGAGCCAGTCCTCCACAAAAAATCCGTGCGAATGCCTGGCGACTGCACAGTTACCCACGGTGAAAGGACCACCCACTTAGGGTTGAGAGGGGATTTGAAGCTTCCTTGCCTGCTCTTTCCTTTCCAGGCCTTTCTGATGCTGTTCGCAGCTCATCTGATTGTGCCACTCTAAATATTACTCTGCGGCTTTCAGAAAGCAAGCTTCAGCTGTCAATCTTCTTTTAGGAACGTAACAATGCAAATGCTGGTACATCTTGAAGGATTTCCTGACCATCTAAAGAATGCTTTATTAGATCTTGTTAATAGTTGAGTTCATAACAAACAGAGCCGAGCCAAATATAAAATAGACTGTGTGGGGTGCACAAATACAGATTGAATAAAATGTCTGATATGCAGACGTTGTTGATCAAAAATTGCATTAAAAATATTTGATCATTTTTAACAAATGCACGTTGAGCTATTTCAACATTAACCTAATTATAGGGTTGTTTGCTGCAAAATGACTGCGTGTTTTTTCTCAATCGCTGCTTCAGTTTGAATGTAAGTGTGTAGACGGCGTCCCAATGGCTCCTGTTTCTTTCACTCTCTCTCTCTCTTTTTGCCAGTTCTCTTTGAGGTCTTGTATATTTGGATTTCCCGCTTCACTGCTCCACCCCAACATGTTCATTTCCAACTGCCGATCTCCATTTACAACCTGTTTTTATCAACTTTTTCCACAAAGCACAACAAAACAGAGGGAGTGGAGCCTCGCTGCTTGTGGGGGACTAACATAGCCAGGAACATTGTCCATGAACTTCTCCTCATCTCCATCCCCCAGTGTTACAGACAAACAATCCTTTCCATATGCAGAGGAAAGGGTCATGGCGTTAACAGAAGGAGGAATGCTGTGGGGAGAAAATATTGTCCAGCAATGACACAGAAGTAATTTGGGTCTCACTGAGTGATTTCATCAGGGTCTTTTGTTGCCTCAAAGTGTTTGACCCAGAGGTCCCTGTCAGGACTGTTGTTAATGGGAGCCAGAGCAGAGTGACAGCCCCAGAAAGTAAAACATTTTACTACTAATAGTGGGCCTCCAGAGGCTTAGGCATAAATATTTAAGCTCTTCTCTCTTGTCCCAAATACTGGGGGGTCTCCATGGTGCATTTATCTATAATGCAAGAAAAAGAGCAAATATATCCGCTGGATGCCACTATACTGGTCTGATGGCATTTTTATTCTCAGCGTTGTTAAGTGGAATGACAAAGCATGTTAACTAAAAGTTTTGCAGCAGTAACATACATTTTCATTGACCCTCATGATGCTTCCCAGTGTCACATGGCTAAAAATATGTACCTATCTTCAATAAGGCCTGAGAGGATTTCTCTAACATAACCAAGCATGAAGAAAAGATACTAGCTTTGGCCTATTTCTCAAAGTAAACTTCATTAAAAAGGCAGTGAAGGCTTGTGAAGGTGGTCTGACGTGCCTTGAATGATGGTCTCCACAAACAAAGCTGCTACACAAGCCATCGAATTATCTCTGTCAAACTTTGGCGTAATCTGAGCTGATCCTCTTAAAAATATTTAAATGAAAACATTTGCACATCAATGGGCTCCATGGCAACACTGTGTGTATTCTTCTTTGGGGTGCCTCTTTAACACAGAGCTTTAGAAAAGCACATCTCCTCTGTTGTGTTGACAAACAACAAAACAAACAATATTAAATGGAGGAGCTGACATTTTTTCACATCACTGATGGATAGAGGAATCTGAAAGGCTGGAGGAACCCGAGCTGAATGAACACTCCAGTTGGAGACATGGGTAATTATATGATTGGTGCTTGGGATGTGTCGTTTATACATGGGTTATAAACTGGAGCGAGAGCATTTTGAATAAGGTGACCAGGATTGTGAGAGTGAATCTGAACACAGGACTCTTCATAAGTATTCACTGAGCCGCCTCATCAGGACTTTATAGCTGCACATTATTGCCCTCCACAGTGAGGACGGTGAGGAGCACACCCACCCCTAGTGGCAGAAAATAAATCAGCTTGCATGAACTAAAAAACGTCTCCCTATTCACCCAAACAACTCAGGTGGCTTGAGAATATAACATAAACTCAGGCACTTTTGTGGATGCAAATGTTGCAACAACATGTGATTATGTTTGCAAAAACAGCCGTACTTCTGCAGTGCTTCCTCTGCATTCTGGGAAATGGTTGATGTATTAATATTGCTTGTGGCTTACTTGGGTTTTGGATGGTGTATTAATTAATTTGTGGCTAATAGGCACAAACATGAGAAAACAAACTTCTTTACTTTAAGCTCAGGCTGTATACATGCATCTAAGTAAGTAATGTAAATTATGCAGATTATGTTGATTATTCTGACAAAGAGGTTTTTGTAAGAGGTGCTTTAAAAGATTACTCCTTCCTGGCATTTTATCAATTGCACACTTCCATAAATAAGTTATGCTGCAGATTTGAATTATTAGTCTGTTTTGCTCTAACAAATACTGTGCAATGATTAATTACTCAGGTTGTTTTTAAGTGAACTACGATCATTAATTTTACAATACAATAGTGTGTAGACCATATAATATGCCACAAATGCACTTTGCTAGCAGTTTGTACAATGCAGTATCACAACATGAATATGAAACTTTACTAAAGTAATAAAACTGTCACAAAGTGAGAGAGGAAGCTTTAGCATGAGTATCATTGACTTTTATAAAATGCAAGACCCGATTAGTGTGAATGCTGATTCAGGATTGCTGTGACACGGTATACTTTTAAATTTTTTCAATGTTTTATTACACCATGATGTTTTGTGGTCATTTTTGATGATACTATGATATTACTTTGATATGACATTTTTTCCAGACATTTTGACGTCTGACTATGCTATGTAACATTTTGAAAGGTGTCTGTATGCATTGTCTCTATGCACTCTGACTTTGTCCAACAGTCCAAAGATATACAACAGAGCAGCACAAAATGAAAAAAAACTTTTTCAAAAAAGGACGATTATTTTTAAAATGTCAGAAACATTTTAAAATGTAATTTTTCGAAAACAAAACCCTTTTTTGACAATTTAGTGAAAACTAAAAATTTAGCAACATTTTCAACGACATATTATACTATGGCGTTTTTGTCGACTTTTGGACGTTTTCATGAAAAATTAAAATTGTGCCAAATTTTCGACGAAATATAATACTATCACGTCATCGTGTTTTTCAGATTTTTGAAATGATCAGGAAATGATTTATGGCATTTCCGGTAATTTTTTGGCCATTTTATGATTTTACCTTTTTTTGCATTTTTGACCACGTTCGACATACTTTGCTTTTTGCAGATTTTTGACCTGTCAGGAAATGGGGTGTTCTGACATTTTATCAACAAAATACAGGGGGGGGGGTCCTCGAGTTACGACGGTCTCGAGATACGTTGTTTTCGTGGTCACAACACATCTCCCATTAACTTCCTTGTTTCGGCTTAAGCGGTTTGCCCTGTAAATTCGCACGGGAACTAGTTGGTGATCGCTCTCTTTGTCTCTCAGCGCGCCTGCCGGCTCTCCAACACCTCCACAGCACATTACACTCGCTATATCAACCCCTACGGTGTGTCAAGAGGGTCAAGAGGGACAAAAGGCAATTCACCACAGTAAACTCTTATTGTAGGGTGGTGTTATAGCGACATCTGGTGGCACAACTTAGTATCTACCTTACATATGAATGTATGTTCCGATTCCAATTCGGTTACGACACATTCTCAGGAACGGATCTCCGTCGTAACTCGAGGACCCCATGTACTGTTATACTTAGTAAATACATGCTATTTTATGGCATTTCGGGGCATTTTTGGGACATTGTATGATTTTACATTTTTTGGCATTTTTGACCACATTCGACATATCGCGGGTCATCGTTTCTTGAAGATTTTTGACCTATCAGGAAATGAGATTTTCTGACATTTTATCAACAAAATATTGTTATACCTAGTAAACATGCTATTTTATGGCCTTTCGGGCCATTTTTGGGCCAGTTTATAATTATACATTCTTTTGACATTTTGACCACGTCATGGTTTCTTGCAGATTATTGACCTATCAGGAAATGAGGTGTTCTGACATTTTATCAACAAAATACTGTTATACCTAGTAAATGCATTTTATTTTATGGCATTTCGGGCCATTTGGGAACGTTTTATGATTTTCATTTTTTGGTATTTTTGACCACATTCAACATGCTGCGGGTCATGTTTTTTTTTGCAGATTTTTGACCTATCAGGAAATGAGGTGTTCTAACATTTTATCAACAAAATATTGTTATACCTAGTTAATACATTCTATTTCATTGCATTTCGGGGCATTTGGGGGACATTTTAAGATTTTTCTTTTTTTGCATTTTTGACCACGTTCGACATATCGCGGGTTATGGCTTTTTGCATATTTTTGACCTTTCAGTAAACTAGGTGTTCTAACATTTTATCAACAAAATATTGTTAGATCTAGTAAAAACATGCTATTTTATTGCATTTCAGGCCATTTTGGGGATATTTTCTGATTTTTTTCATTTATTTTTTTGCATTTTTGACCACGTTCGACTTACCGCATGGTAAGTCATGGTTTTTTGCAGATTTTTGACCTATCAGGAAATGAGGTTTTCTTACATTTTATCAACATAATATTGTTATACCTAGTAAATGGCATTTCGGGCCATTTTTGGGACATTTTATGATTATACATTTTTTGGCATTTTTGACCACGTTTGACATACCGCTGGTCAAGGTTTTTTAGCAGTTTTTATGACCTATCAGGAAATGAGGTTTTCTGACATTTTATAAACAAAATATTTGCTATACATAGAAAATACATGTTATTTTATTGCATTTCAGGGCATTTTTGGGACTTTTTATGACTTTTCATTTTTTGGCATTTTTGACCACATTCCTCATGGTTTCTTGCAGATTTTTGACCTATCAGGAAATTAGGTTTTCTGACAATTTATCAACAAAATATTTGTTATACCTAGAAAATACATGGTATTTTATGGCATTTCAGGACATTTTTGGGACATTTCAGGATTTCTCTTTTTTTTTTTTGGCATTTTTGACCACGTTGAACATACCGCGGGTCATGGTTTTTTGCAAATTTTTGACCTATCAGGAAATGAGGTTTTCTGACATTTTATCAACAGAATTTTCTTATACCTATATGACAAAATTTTCATTTGTCATGTAAGCCTCCAAAATTTGTCAAAAACGTAATAGTATAGTATGGCGTCAAAAATTTGAGAATATGTTTAACGAAACGGTCCAAAAAATGTCACAGTATTGTGTGTCAGCAAAATTATACACAATATTTTCAGTTTTTATGAAAATGTCCAAAAGTCATCAAAAGCGTCATAATATAGTATGTCATCTAAAATTTGACAAAATTTTCATTTGTAACAATAACATCCAAAAGTCATCGTAAATGTCATAGTATACTACGTCGTAGAAAATTTGACAACAATTTTCAAGAAAGTGTCCAAATATTGTCAAAAACGGCTAACTCTAGTATGTCTTTGGAAAGTTGAAAAAATTTTTCATTTTTCACAAAAATGTCCAAAAGTTGTCAAGAACGTCATAGTATAGTGTCAGCGAAAATTTGACAAAATTTTCATTTTTCAAGAAAACATCTAAAAGTCGTCAAAAATTTCATAGTGTAGTATGTCATTGAAAAGTTGACAAAATTTTAATTTTTCACAAAAACATTTAAAAGTTATAAAAAAACGTCATAATATACAGTATTGTCTGTCGACAAAATTTTAATTCTTCACAAAAATGTCCAAAAGTCGACAAAAACGTGTATTTAGTTAGTATGTCGTAGAAAATTTCACGTTTTCATTCATCACAAAATCTTCACAAATCATGAAAAAATGTCATGGTGTAGTATATTGTTGAAAATTTAGCAAAATTCAAAATTTTCAGGAAAATGTCAGAAATTTGACAAAAGAGTCACAGAATAGTATGTAGTCCAAAATTTCACAAGTTTTTAATGTTTCATAAAAACATCATAAATTCGACAAAGCATAGTATGTTGCACAAAATTTCACAAAATATTTCATTTTTCATGAACCTGTTAAAAATCATGAAAATACATCATAGTATATTATGTGGTGGAAAATTTTGCTAAATTTTCACTTTTCACATAAAAGTTTAATGAAAAAACGTCATATTATACTATATCATCAAAAATTTTTGCAAATTCTAATTTTTCATCAAAAATTGTTAAATAACGTGATTTTTCCTATGTCACTGAAAGTTTTGCAACAATTGTCGCAAAAATTTCAAAAAATTGTGGAAAAAATTGTGGAAAAAATATCATAGTATACTATTGTGTCTAAAATTTTACAGAATTTTCACTTTTCACGACATAGCATATTATGTCGTCAAAAATTTCACACATTTTTTAATTTTCCACGAAAACTTCAAAAAATTGTGAAAAGACATCATAGTATACTATGTTGTTGTAAATTTCATACAATTTAGATTTATTTTATTTATTTAGTCATAGTGTAATATTTTGTCAAAAAAAATTGCAAAATTTCCTTTTTTCACGAAAACGTCAAAGATCGTGAAAAACGTCATCAAATACTATGTTGTGGTAAATTTCGTGAAATTTCCTTTTTGTCACAAAAATCGTCTGGTAATGTCATGGTAGATTATATCTTGAAAAATTTCACAAAATTTAAATTTTTGACAAAAACGTCAAAAATTCAACAAAAACATTACAGAATCTTATGTCGTCATTATGTCAAAAAATCATTAAAGATGACAAATTTTTAGAAAATGACAATAAAAATATCAAAAACAATAAAAACATTTTTTGTTTAAAAGTTAGGATTTTTTCCACAAAACAATAAAAATGTTCTTTTAAACGACAAAAACTTTAAAAATGACGATTTTTATGGATTTTTTTTTCAAAAGATATCAAAAACCATGAAATGTTTTTGTGAAAAATTTGGAAGTGTTGTAGGACTAAAGAAGTGAAAAACAATTCAAAAATGTTGAAAAAGAATCACCAAAAAATTGATTAAATTATTATTACTTTTTTCCCGAAGGGATTTCCTGAGGAAATGCTTTTTTTCCCAAAAAGACAACAAATCATTTTTTATCAAAAAATGAAAAAATAACAACAAATGGCAAACAACAAATGACAAACAAAAATGAAAAAAACATTTTTTCAAAAATTGCCAAACTTGCTCTTCACAAAAACGTTAAAAATTATTAACTTTAAAAAAATCATTCTGAATTATGACATCATTTTTGACAATATGCCATACTATAGAATGATGTTTTTCGTCATTTTGACAACATACAATAGATTGATCTGTTTTGGTCATTTTTGATGTCTGTAGATGTCATGAAGACTCTGCAGTCACACTGCATTTTTTTCAGGAAATGCATTCATCTAGTTACACTTTTCTTTTCATTTAACCATCACTTCTATCCACAGGCCTCCCAGAAGAAACTGGATCTCTAATGTAATGCAAGAAGAAAACCTGGGGTTATCCCCTTCAGTGTAACTCTGCCACAATCCAAGCCTGCAAACAGATATCTTATAGAAATAGAGCCCCCCCGGTCCTCAGCATAAGATGTGCTTTAATCAGCAGATCATCAATTAACAGCTGAAAATAAAATGTCACCTTGCTGTTTTAGCGGAGAAGCCTTTTCCCCTCAAGGTTTTACTATGAGAATGTTTCAGTTCTTTCTTATGGTAATTATCTGATTGCACTGTCTGCTAATTCCATTTTCATTTACTGGGCCTGTTAATTATATTTGCAAAGTTTTAAAACTCAGAACAATTAGAACCAAACAGTTGTTCCAAAAAAAAAAATCATATATGTTTTTTTCCTCTCAGTTCCTCTCAATTCATTTGTTTTTTAATCAAACGTTGACAAAGCTACTCATCTGAGACAAGCAACACATGTACTTATATTATAAAAATAAATCAAATCAAACAATTCTGCAATTGAGACACTCTTAAGTGAATTGCCATCTGAGGAAAATCAAGTAATGTGCTGACAACATTAGAAACATGATTAAATTTATAACACAGTGATGTTATGTCACTGTATTATGTCCACTAAAATAAAGATTTTGCTGTTATCCCCCTTTTTCTATTTGGCAAATAAGGGCATCTATGCAAATGTTTCAGTACAAGGTCAGATCTGTATCCACTTAGTCAGACGGTTTGGTTCAAATAATGGCTTTGGATCCTCTGTGTTAAAAAGCAGAATGTATATGAGCCTATGCCGAGATGGGCCTGTGCAGCATATATCAGCCAGGTCCTGGCCGTGTGATAATTCTCCAAAGTTAAACAGCCATAAAAGGCTTGAGAACTCTGACCTTCACAATCTAACTAAGCAAGAGGAGCCAATGATGTGGAACAAACCCATCGCAGCACTCACATGATGATAAACTATGCCCCAGCTTTGCTAAAAAATAACAGTATGTCTTCAATGACATATATAGCGCCAGCATTTCAATACGATCCCAATTTATTTTGCACTAAAATGGTTTATTGTCGGCTATAAAGCATATGCAGCAAGAGGCAGAAGGACGAGGCTGCTTCAGTGCAGCGAGTGTGTCTCAAAGGCACATTGTTCTCTCTGCACCTCAAGAGCACGTCTCAGTGATGTGCCGCCGCTCCACGGAAAAGGCCGTAAAAACTATCAAAACTTATAAACCTTATCATTAGTCTGCTGCCTCTTGTCACTCATTCCTGCGATTTTACTCACAGCTCGCTGTTTTCATTCAACGACTTTCTGCAAACTTAGGAAAACTTCTATCACGAGCGCGGGGAAAATTTGGCACAACAAAAAATAATAATTTGATGTCATAAGAAGCGTTTTACACAACCCCCTCCACAATCACAGGCACAAATTCAATGAATTTACAGATGTTTAGACTCTCGAGCGGTGTTTGCCGCTCTGTGTCAAAAAGTTATCACAGAAGAGGAAACAGGGGAATAAGAGGTTGTGCTTGTTGCGAGGCTCAGTCATGATACGGGGTCATTTACAATCCTTTAACATATTCAGACACGGAGCAGATAAGCGAGCGATACATCTTTCACCGTGCCTGCCCTTCACACTTGTCATAACAGCCCCATAAACAGCATCAATAACAACTGAGCCCACAGAGGGAAAACCTCCAATATGCAGAGGAGCCTGGAGCGAGGGCATACTTTTCTAAGACATGGATATGTTTTTCAAGCTTTTGTGAGAATATGAAAAACACTGCTCTTGTGACAAGCCATGCGTTTTTCAGTACGATTTTTATTTTGCAGCAAACAGGCCTATAATTAATGAATAATGTAGTGTTTAGTGAGAGCGTTGTATTATTTGTATACATGGTAGGGAGAGGAAATCTTTACTGGTTGGTAATTAATCATAATTAAGAAGATTTTGACAAGAGCTTTGGGACAGAACAGACAAAGCCCTCTCTCTGTATTCCCAAGGAGGGCACTGAGAAGTGATGGGAGAGGTATGCAGGCAGCTAATGAGATACGGTTCCAGTAGGTCTTGTTATGATCCTCGGTTTCCTCTGTGTAAAGGGAGATCATTGAGGGTCACAAGCGCTGGCTGGAGAACGGAGGACACGCGCCCCTTTGTTTCTCTAAACCTCCTCCTCAGATCTGTTACCGTGCACCTCACGAGGCTAAGTACCATTTAATTTAGTCGCCCTCCCATATTTATCTTCTGCGTGTGATTTATGGGGATTTGGTCTATGTGCTGGAAATGTAGGCTATCGCTTTGCTTTGTCGGCCCACAGAATTTTATGCAATGTTGCACAGGCACTGATTCCTTCCTTTGATTAATCTCTAGCTGAATAATTATTACGTATCGTAATAATTATTTTCAAATTATTTATTTGGGTGTATTTGTGTTGTTTCCTGTCTGGGATGCAAAACCATGCACGGCAGCATAACATGACTCCAGCTGCACTGTAATAAAATATAAAATGCTTATTTTTGATGGCCCGTACATCCCCGAACGTGCCTCCCACATGGTTTTATACAGATCCTTTGCACTGGCTAACATATTGCATATTTACATTTGTGACATATTCTTCATAGAAATCAACGTTCAGACACATTTTTATATTGATTCCGTGTTTACATAGGCATTCACCAATTGCAAATACACAGCTGTGGCTGTATTAACCTGACACGCTAAGACTGACCTGAGACACTTATGTGGAATACAAGCAGGTTCTCTTGTACTTACAAGTAAAACGAAGGTGTAAACACACTCTCAAATTGCACAACTTAAAAGAAAAAAACACTTTCAGAGAGACAGGTAAGTGACCTTAACACTGAGGAACGTTCCTGGGTGACAGCAGCTTGTCGGCACCTGCGTGCGTCTGACTGGCAGTGTTAAAGGTCCGGAGAGTTGACTGTTTTAATAAAGTCCTGAGATTCCTTCAAAGTCCAGAGAGTGGGAGATGAAGAGGCAGCCCTTTGATGAATGACCTCGCCCCTCACTCCACCTCTCTAATTTTCCTTTTGGAAATGAAATGAGCTCGTCTGTGTGTGTGTCTGCGATGCTGCTTAATTGCTCTCCACACATAGTGTTGAGAAAGCGGATGACAAAGTGAGCTTTCCATCTGCAGCAGCTGCTTACTGGAGGCTAATGGCTCGAGAGCACGCATACTGTCCTGACGCCGGCATTTCTGCTCCTCCACTCTGGAGCAATAGCACCGCGGGTTGAATAATTTAGCCACCGCCGCGGCGTAAGTCACCACTGATCATCGGCCTGAGGCGAAGGGCCACAAATTAGCATAGTTTACACATGTTCCATTTGGAGTGAGTGCTGTCAACGAGGATCCGAGGGGAGCGTGAGTATATTGACTATCACCGGTTTGATGGTCAAGATAACAGGGACACGATTGTTGTCGCGGTGGGAGATCTCGCACGAGCGCGATTACAGTAAGCGGTGAAGAGGAGAGACTTGCTGAGTGATCTGGAGAGCTGTCCCACTTGGCGAAGAGCTGGATTGTGTTTGATTTCATAAATAATTGCAGTCATCAGGGACACACATTGTTTTAGGCTTAACTGTGTTGTTTACCAATGCCACATGTCTGAGGGAGAGACACTGTTGTGGATACACATTGCCCTCAAGGAATCTTACCCAGGGCCCGTAGTTGGCAAGTGTATTAAAGGATTTTTCAGGATGTGTGTGTGTGTGTGTGTGTGTGTGTTTAGATGTGTGTGTGTATAAGTGAGGGAGAGAACTTAAAAGGGGAGAGGAAAAACAACATGCATCAAGTACTTGAGGTATTTAGGCAAAGCTGTAAGCAAACACATCCGTAGCTAATGAGGCCTGGCATATGGAGTGATGATTGGAATTCATCATAGCTCACTGTTGCTGCAGTGTAGGAGTATTATGCTCCGTCACCTAGACAACCTGTTAAGACAAGTGAAAAAATTAAAAAGAAAGAAAGAAAGAAAGAAGCAGTGGTGACAAATTAAACGACACGTATGTGGGCCAAGAGGAAAGTTGAAAAGAAAGGTGATTGATCGTTCTCTTGTTGCTTTCCCGTCTGCTTTGTTTTTGTCAGCAGAGGATACATAAAAGATAGAAACCATCACTGCCTCTGGGTTAAATCCCACTCCGCGCGCACAACTGTACAAATTGTTCGAAAATAACAAAACCCTAGGACTTCTCCCGTCCTCGTGACCCCATGAGTTTTCTAAATAAGAAGGAAACTCTCATTTCTTCTGGAGGAGGTGTGACGCTCACTTTATTTCATTTGATCATCAGGAAGTCTTGCGAGGAAGTCTCCGTGGTGGACTGCATGTGTGTGTGTGTGTGTGTTTTCAGGTACAAATGTGTACACATGCATTCGTGTGTGTGTGTAAAACTGGAGCTGGGAGGTGGGGGCTGTGTGGAGAGAAGGTGAGCTGATGAGAAACCAGTGCTTCCTCAGCCTGTGCTCGTTACAGAGATGAAAGGGAGAGGAGGTGGAGGTGTGGGCGCAGGCGCTCGAATCTGTATCTCTGGGCGCCTCACTGCGCGGCGATGAAGCTGCTGTGTCCCTATTATGGGTGAGAGCAGAACGCTCAGTAGTCCCGCAGTTACCCCTCAAAAACAGCAGGGCGGTATAAACCGGCCCGATGCCAATTAGGATGGAGCGAGCAAACATGCACTCTCCAAAAAATCCTGATGAAAGTGCATATGGATGCCATAAATTAGAGGAGCACAATAGATTGTTGGGTGTTTGTGTGTAAATGTTTAATTAACCTGCTTGCCTACATCACTGCTGTGCTTTGCAGCTAAGGAATCAATCTACTTAGCAACCCATTTAACAATACAAGGCCTGCCTTGTGTGACACATTCATTGGGGACAGCTGAGCAGTTGTTAATGTCTTCAAATTAACAAAGCCATTAACCCAAGTGATAACGGCCTGTTTTGTGTGTATGTGCAGGTTGTCCAAGGACGATAACTCTGTATAAAACCTTGGTCTAATTTTCTTTATGGCTTCCGGATGAGTTATCTGTGTTTTAATGATCACAGACACGTTTAAGTCAGGATGCTAATCACCGGGGATGTGCTCGCGCTAGTCGTGTTTCATCTGGAAGTTTAAAAAAAAAAGGGGAGGGGGCCGAATAATAGAAACATTAATAATAATTAAAAGTTGCGTTATTCCACAGCGTGAAGTTTGGCGATCACGTCATTTTCCCCCGTTCAAATATTTATCCAACAATTTATCATTGCAGGTGAACGTTGTGGATATTGGAAGCTGCGGTTGAATCTTGTTGTTATTATGCTCTTGACTTTTTTTTTTGTCCCGTGATACATAATAGTGAACAGACTGCAGCCCCCCCACCACCACCACCACCCTTTATGCAAAGATCACAGAACACAGAGGGGGCCATGATGACCCCATCCCAGAGGAGCCTGCTGTTTTGCCTGCAAGGTAAAGCACTAGCATGCAGAGGAGTTTTTTGATTTAATCACTGTGCTCCACACAGTGCACAATGTGCACTAGGAGGAGATAGCAATTATAACGCCTGTGCCGGCCTGCTGTCCTGCCTGTGTGGTGATGGATTCCCTGGGGCGTCATAGGGAGACAGTGGCGGGGGGCACTGCTACCATGAAAGAGAGCAGAAATCCCCCACAGACACAGCAGGCCTACACTCTGCACTAGGAGCCAATGACAAGCAGGATCACTGGGGTGCGCTACTCTTAGTTAGTGCCTCTGTTTGAGTAGAATAAACACTTTAAAACAAGGTGCAGGGTATTTTTCATGTTTTTCTTTTGTGTGCACTTTTCTCCCAGTCCTGAAAATCCCAGAACCACATTGACCCAGTTTGCGTTTGCGCCTCAAATCGATTTGATTCCGCTGCTTTGTACACAGTGGTTTCACATTTTTCCTTAATCCTCATATTAATGCCATTCTCACCGTCCAGATTTAAAGTACCCGTTTGACTGTATTGTTTATACTAAGAGGAGAGGATATGGTATTATGATACAATATTGATATTTCCATAAATAAGTACCAGTGCGAGCTCTCCCGCATGCTGCCTCCTTCAGACTTCTTCAGACTGAGAAGAACCAGCTCGACAACTTTTCATATCGGATCAATCCTACAAGGAATATTGTTGTTTATTGGCAAACATCCTGACACATCATCATACACAATGAGGCGGGCATGAATAATTAATGCCCTCTCATACAAAATCTTCACTTGCGCTCCAGTGGTGTTTACTCCCCTGCAGACATCCATACTGAGGATAACCTCTGCTGTTTAGAGGAGCGCCGCGTCTCACTTCTCTGCTGCTGAATGCCGAGAAAGTTACAAGAGACACAGTAACAACATGAAAGCGTCAGGAAATAGATCAGCAAATACACAGCAGCACTGTTTAAAGAGGGGATTGAAAACACTGTGAGTGTGTCTGTGAAACCAGGAGCCAGAAACCGGCGGCTGAGGAGAGGCCGAGGCTAAAATCAGGGCGCAATGAGATGAATCGTCTCGGCCTGACTTTTGCCATTTAAATAATAGCATTTTAGAAGCAGAGGACACAATAACAACACGTCAAAGAGATTTGCTAGGTGTCACGTAAAAGGCTTTGGTTGAATTTATTATCAGATTATAATAATTACAGTTCTTTTTAATTTCTTGCGGCGACACTTGGAAACCCTACTCCATCTTTGTTTGCTGTGTTTGTTCAGGTCTGGCATCGGCTGCTAACACATGTTTGGACTGGATCGGATTTTACTAGCGCTCCAGATTTATGGCCTCCCTCCGATTGTTGCCTAAATTTCTTTTTTTTTTTTCCCCAGCCACATGAATTAGACTCTAGACCAATTACTGTTATTGTTAACATTTGTGCTACACCTCAGTCCATATATAGAGAATAAAAACCAACAAAAGACTTACAAGTGAATTTTGTATACCTTAGTGAATGTAACTCGGTTGGGTCCTGTAGACAGTGCACAGCTGAATATTAAGTTAGTGAGTGACTGACGGAGTGAAGGAAGATGGTGCAGCCCTGGGGAGACATCTTTGTGGGAGAACGACACTCCTCTTGTAACTGTCTCGGAAGTCAGTGCTATCACACTGTCAAACTCACAACTTGCTTCCCGCATTCCTTTTATCCCCCCCCCTTCCCATTCTCTGCATTTGAAAATCATTCCCACAGCCTACAGCTATGAGTGCAGACTTTTAGTGCACGTCCGCTCTAGACGGGAAGTGTGGGGGACGGGGCGCATCCTGGGCCGCCCTCACCAGGGAAAGTGACAGTCTGGATAATTGGCACTAATCAAGTGACTTGCTTGTATTGAGGGAATGTCGCTATGTGCGCGGTAAGAGGAACAGGGATGACCCACAGAGGTAGTGCCCAAGGCCCTTAACTCTCCTACAATAGAGTCTGTCAATCCACAGTGTGTGACAGTCATCATCCAGCAGCATCATACCTCTTTGGTCAATATGCAAAAAAAAAAAAAAAAAAAAAAGTAAAAAGAAGAATATCAGAGAGCAAAAAGAGAAAAGAGAGAGAGAGAGTGGGAGGGAGAGGGGGGAGAGCAAGAGAGACGTTTCCTATTTTACATGAAGTCTCGGATGTTGTGGAGAGCGCACTACATTATTCTTTTTTATAATTTCTCTTGCAGCCTTGGCTTTGAATTACAGAGGACCTTTTTTTTGTCAAGAGCGAGGAGGAGATGAATCAAAAATTCATCTGAAGCCGTTATGCACAGGGCGAGGCGATACATACCTCTGGTGGAGCCAACATTTGCAAAAGTTCTGTCTCCTTAAGCAATTATTAGCGGTGATAGTTTGACATGTACAAGAGTTGTCAACAACTGACTTTAAACAAAGTACAAAGCAGAAGTAAACAGTGCCTTGGGCAAAATTAACTTGGGGGACGAGCCACCTCATGAATTATAAATGGCCATCTATTACTGCAGCGAGTGGTGCTAGCAGGCGGCGTCATTCACTGGAACAGACTAACCTATTTTCAACACATCTGAAAGTCAAGTGACAGGGAGGCACTAAAGAATGCAGTTCAGGGGGAAAAAAATGAGCTTGTTATTTAGTAAACGAGTTGTGTAATTTCTAAATTGTAGCAAACTAACCATGGAATACCCTGAGGGATTTGTGTCATCCGCTCGACACGTTTGCCTGCTAACTGCTATTCACTTGCAAATTAATTCCCGTCACAGAGCACATTTTAATCTGTCTAATTAGCAAAGTGGCCTACACAGAAAAGCCCATGTTGTGTTTTTTTTTTTAAATCCTCGCCGCCCTTCTGCTGCCTGGAAAATAAATGAAACAATGTCAGATCAGATTACATCAGTCGTCTCAGAGAGGTTTCGCATCTCAGGAAAAACCACCGTTTAAACTCGGCGTCTGACGACGCAACAAAAACAAGATGCAGGTTCAGTGTATTTCCTCTTTGCATGCCTTCAGTGTGTTTTCTTTATCTTAATCTCAGGATGGCGATAGAGTGTATCCACAGACTTACAATTTAAAAAAAAAGAAGAGGGATTAGAGACGTTCCCAGGTGTAGCTGTGCGGGAGCCAAAAGGAATCTGGCTGGTCAACATTGATACAAGAATACGATGTCCTGGTTGGGGACTCGTACCTAACTCTACCTTCTGGGCTCTGTATCAGAAAGGTGGTGAAATGTCGGGATTGGCACTTCTCTGGAAACACTTTGCTAACCACTGGAGAACCGTGACGCCCGAACTGCTGAGGCTCCCTATAGAACCTGCCGCTCACCAAAGGCTACTTTACATATGCAGAGAAAACAGATGCTGAAAGTCAATTAAACAGAGAACTCTGGGTGGAGGCCCAGGACTCCCAAATGGAGGGTTGTGTAGTAGAGACTGTTTTCCCTTTGTCTATGACATGAAAGGAGTTTCACTTGACACACACCATTACCATCTTTTTGAGTACGAAATCCGTCAAGGGATTTTTTTTCCTTGTCTTTTCTTTCGGCTACAGCTGAAGCAGGTCGCATCACTTTCCTCTCTTGTCAGAGAGGCACAGTGGGCACGCAGTCACCGGAACTGAGCAAGTAAAGGGTGAGAGCACTTTCCCTTGACTGTCTCCCAACACACACACACACACAACACTGAAGACACCATTTGCGTCTCGAAACCCGCGTTCCCTTTCACCTCTTCTATTCCTTCTTTTGCAATTTGCGAGTCTTTGCACAGCGCGCGCGGCTCCGCCTCATCTTCAAAAGACAGGCAAATGCGATCTTTTTACAACCGGTGGAAATACACACAGAGCTGAATACAGTAGGAGAGCAACACTGTGATCTGGCTCTACAAACACCGTGATTGGCAGGTGTGTGGCACAAAGTGCGATTCAAGCACAGCTTCACACATTAATTGTAGCTGCTGTTAAAGGGTGTTAACCAATATAAATATATATATACACACAATGCTCCCTTTTTAGACTCAGTTCTGAGGAGTCACTCTTCAAGCATGGCAGCGGTACGTGAGCAGCGCCGCTGTGGATTTCAGAAATACCCTTCTTTTTTTTTAGTCGGAGCGTCACTGCAGAACAACTTTCTCCCCCCAGCTGTTTTTTTAAAAAAAACAACAAAATAAACTAAAATAACTTCAGTTTGTTTTGATTTGAAAGTCTTCATAAATGAAAATAAACAGCGCTGCAGCTATGTGCTGCTGAATATTCTCCCCCATATAAACGAACACATATTTACTTTGTATACTTTGGTGCATCAGTATGTTTCATTTTTTGTTTTGTTTTTTTTTCCAAATTGGATTTGATTGTTTCAACAAGGTCCAGAATTATTCATGGCGCTGGACACACTGAGGCCGTTGTGCTTTGTTGCCTCTGATCGGCGGCTGCAGTTCAAAATGTCTATGCTAATGCGAAGAGCGCGGGATTCGGTGAAGAACTTCACAGATGAAAGTAGCTGCGCTCTGATAAAAGGACAGTGAGCACGTCGCCGAATAACATTAGCAAGGTGGATTCACTTTTATTGACTCATAATTGTCCAAAATGCCTTGGAGACACACAGATGAGTTCGCGGGACACCAGAAATCCTCGCCCCTTGTTTTGCATAATACGCAGCTTTGCGTTGGAGCTGGGAGGAGGGGGGGGGGGGCAGGTGCGAGTGATCTACCCACTGTCGGGGGGGGGGGGGGGGGGGGGGGGGGGGGGGCAGGTGCGAGTGATCTTCCCACTGTCTCCAAGTCATTTTGTTTATCATTCAAATGTAATCCTTGTTCCATTATCCATGAGGGAGTGGGTGTAATGTGTTAATGTCCCATACTCATGGCTCATGTTTTGGTCTGAGATGACAGCGCGGTGATGAGACAAAAGAAAGACAGGTAATTACCTCATAGCTACACTTGTGCAAAGGTGACTCCCCTCAGCATCCATGTTTCTGTGTTCTATAATTAGGTCGACCAGGCCACTGTCTCGGGATGCGTTTGAGGACACATAGACTTGAGGACTTTGATGAATTCGTAGGTGTCAAGCTGACGTGATGGGACTGTAGCACCAATAACTCAGTCTTATGCTTATGTTGCACGCAGTGAAGGCGCCTCGCCGGGATCCTGTGCCTTTATGAAACTCTATGTGATCGATTATTTAGTGGGAAACGCCGCAGCTAAAGTCAGTGTGAAGGCAGCAAATAAAGTCAAATAATAAGGGAGAGAGAAGGTCTGAGGGAGGGAAAGATCGCTAGATGTTTTTGAAAGGAGTCGGAGTAGCCACAGGCGAGTAGATCTTCACACTTTCATATCCCCCCTTTTTAATATTTCCCCCGTTTTAATGATGTGCTTCCTATCCCTGAGTAAAGTTCTTCATAGCCGGTCTCTTTTTTTTTTTTGTTTTTGCCAGAGAGGATTTTTTTTTCTCTTTGAAATAAAATGTAAGTATATATTTAGTCTCCTAGTTCACAGGCCAAGGCAGAAATTCAAATTTGTGCTTTTATGAATAAGCATGTTGACGGTTGTCTGGCTATTGCCAAAATGTTAACAATATATTCATAAACTATGTGTGACTTTTTTTTTTACTCTCACCATTTGCTGGACGAGTGCGACGACTGAAAATATAAATTAACTAAAAATAATTACGTTAATAAAAAATGCTTTTGGCTCCATTCAAACATCTGGATGTTCATGGCAAACAGGGCTGCGTGTGTATATATATGTGTATATATATATATGTGTGTGTGTGTGTGTGTGTGAGAATTCCGAAGCAGCAGGCGTTTGTCATGTGACACCTGCACGTGTCTGAGGCCAAGATATCAAAGCCGCCCTTTTGATATAAGCATTTTCACAGAGGGCTGCACTGCACGCAGATATAATGAAGGCCTCTCATCACACTCCAGCCGTCTCAATTACCATCCAGAGCCTTGTACTTCCACTCACAAACCCTAAGGCCAAGTGACTATACCTGCATCAACTAAAAGACACCACCGGTCTCACTTAAAAGGACAAGCCACTCATAAAGTTGGCATATGAGACATTTCATAGTCCGGGTTTTAGGAAGCTGGGGATAACTAGCCTCGTAAAACCCAGGACTGCACCCTTGATATACAAAATACTCATAAGAATTTGATATGAAGCATATAAATAAACAGATTATTTTGCATATTCTTATTTTGAAAAGTAAAAACGCACAAACAAACCCAACGAGAATCTCTGATATAGTCGGCCACAGTTTATAGTCCAACAGTTGAAGGTTTAAGTGTTGTTGGGCCCATTGTTCTGCATTTTACTTGAACAAAATATTAACAACTTTCCAACACAGACGTTGAAAAGGAAATATGTATAGAGCCTCCCCGCTCCTCCCCTCCTGTGTCTTCAGGCAGAAATAGCCATTGAAAAGTGCTGGTTCAGTCTCCGTCTATCTCTGGGCATAGCTTTGATCAGTTCTACCTCGAGACTTATCCTGGAGGGAGCGCTGTACTCCTGCTCCTGCTCCTGCTCCCTCTCCGTGGCTAATCACACTTCCTGTCTTTGTTGCGTGCTTTAGACAAGCGTCAGATAGAAGCACGGGAACAGATTTGCCCTGAGAACCTGGAGAATAAAGCCCCTGGTTGTGCCGTGGCTCGTCTTCTCCAGCAGACTTCCTCATGAATATTTCCACCGTTCACAAGAGATGGATTTCAACTCACTGCCGCTTTAGGAAAAGGTGCTTTTGAGAGAGAGAAAAGCCTTTCAAAGTTTGAGATGCCGGAGTAAATGTACATTATGTCACCTGAGTGTTTTTGGATAGTGTATTTTTAGCTGAGTTATGGTTGTAGTTGATAACAGCTGAGAAGGTCAAAGGTTAGATCCTGGTCTCGGCATGCGTGAAGCTACGTGTGGCCTCCATCTAACCAGAGGAGACGATACGGAGGAAGTGAAAGTGGTAACAACATCATTTCACATTCAGATCATGTTCTCTGGGTTCAGGCCTTGTATTACTTTGACTGCCACTTTTCACCAAGAAATATGCTTTGTGGAATTCAAGGAAGCGCAAAAAAGACCATTTTTGCCAGCAGCCACAAAAAAAAAAAAAGAACCAAGAGGAGCAGACAAAAATCCTCTTTCGTTTTTTTTTTTTTTTTTTTAGAAAAGCTGAGTTACAAAATCCATCTTGTGTTCTATTTTTGAACTGATTTCCATATGCATGGCCACCTGAGGGAGGTCAGGCTGCTCCGGCCAACTTCCTCACGGGGAGAGGAACTCGCTGTGACAGGGACACAAACCACAGCACAATCCAGTCTTCTATCCTCCCCAACACCCACGTCACCCTTTATCCTCTGTGGCAGCACCAAGAGGGAAATTAATCGCCGTTAAAAAAAAAAAAAAAAAAATCTGAAAACAACAATATAATTCTTGCTTTTGCATGTTTTTTTTTTTTTTTAATTTTTCAGCTTCAAAGCCTGCAACTCTCTGCTCTGCCCCAGGGTTAATTAACATGAACCAAACAGTGCATGATCAGAGAGAATGGAAAATCTCCAAAGGTTAAGTGTCACATGGGAAACGTGTTGTCAAGAGAAGAGGAGGAGGAGGAGGAGGAGGAGGAGGAGGAGGAGGAGGAAGGCTGCCCCCCCCCCACACACACTCACACATTCAAAACCAAACGAGAGGGAAGAGGAGCAGAGGGAAGACATTTGTAGACACCTTTTCAAAACTTTGCATTTCTCCTGTCAGAGCCTCGCAGTCTGGCTTCAAACAATATCTGCAACGCCACGACATTCCGATGATCAAAAGGTTCCCGCGGTTTTCTCCAACTTGCCGTGGACGAACTCACTCTTTTTTCTTTCTTTTTTTTTTTTTTGAACGTTGCCATCACGATGCTCACGATTACAATCCTGTAAAGCGACAAGCAAAACACTGCGGAAGAAAACACATTCGTCCCAAAGTTAATCACTGCTTTTAAAGACCTCCTCATTGAAATTGCGTCGCCTCTTGGTTTATCCCCAGAGGGGAAAAAAGAAAATGACTTCATGATCCACAGATATCCTGGACGGCTTGTCTTGCAGGTGAAATAGTATGATTTCTCTCTGTAATAATTAACATGGGCTCCTCTTCTCTCCCTGTGGCTTGTCGCTGACATTTGGTTCATGCTCGAGTGTCTGCCTGGCTGATTTCAATCTCTCTTGCATGAAGGTGAGGCTATGTTTGTGTGTGTGTGTGTGCATAGGTCCAGCGCCCAGTTCGACAAGGACGTCAGTGATAGGGCCTGCCTTAGGTGGGATTAAGCATCATGACAATGTGGATTAAAGACCCACTCAGTCGATCCCGGACCACCAACAGGTTAGTGTCGGAAAGCTAAACACTGAAACACTGAAACACAGACGAGTCTTGTCAGTCTGTTTGTGTTCTGGCAAAATGGCATTATGTAAACGGCCGTATCTCACTCGCCTCTGAATACATATTTTGACAATTCCCAAATTGATCACAACAATCTCTATACACTTTGCATGCAGTGACACACCATGTTGATTTACGCCGTGCTCCGTGGATGGAAACACCTCCAAATGGTCACTTCATCCACTGCTGCTACAAGCCTTATTTTACATTATTACATTATGTATGCAGGCTTGAGTATGGATAATGGATGAATCTAAAGCAAAGCAGTTTAATTACCCACCATCATTCTGTCGCACCCAGATGCAGAGCACACATCTTATTAGCCTTGGTGTAAATAAACATTAATATGCCACCCTAATAAAGCCCGTCCTCCCCCTTACACTTCTTGGTATATTATCATCATGGCTGCAAAGTACACACACCCAAACTGATCCAGTGGCATGTGCAAACAACGGAGGAGCTGCCGAAGCCAGGGCCAGACCATTACAACCACTTCACAGAAAATTATCATTAGTGCATCTGGCTGGAGGCCACAGAGCTCCATCAAAAGATTAAACTGCACACACACACACACACACACACACACAAACAGGATGCATGTATGCATCCTGTGTGATATAAAGCAAAGCACTGTGTCCTGTGTCAGAGGCTTGATCAAAACAAGTGGATCACAACGATCGTACAACAGTCAGATAGTGGCGGAATAGACACGGGGGATGAGATTGGTCTCTGTGGGCTGATTGCAGGAGGGGAGACAGTGGATGCACGTAGGGGGAACGCATGTAGGTTAACCAGCCAGGGGGTATTCTCATCCCTTCAGCAACTGGAAAAGGAGAGGAAGCTTCAAGCAAAGAGAAAAGTCAGCATCCCGTCCAGCCCTGAGCATCAAATAGTGCTGATCGGACAAACCAGATAAAAACCTCGTCGTGTCTCCAGGCGTGCTCTTCAACAAACTGGATTGTGACTAGCACCAGGCGCCATTGATTCAAATGTGAAATTAATAACGGCAGCTTAGAAGTAAATAAACAGAGTGAAGGAGAACAGTAGATTAACAGTGAGCTTCGAGTATAACGTTGACGTGATCCTCCATGGTTCCTCAAGATGACAGAAGATGAAAACCTTCAAAGACGTAAATTGTCTTGCATGTCCACACAGCTCTTTTATAAACTTCTCCCTGTCTTTTATTTTCTTTTCGTCTTTGCGGCTGGACTGACTGCAGCCAGAACCCAGGAGGAGACAGGCCCGTTTCTTCCCGCCTGTGTTGCTTCAATCACCAGTCGACTGTACAAAGGAGGCAGCCTGATGGTGTGACGAGTGCACATCGCTCGTCCGCCGGCGCTGTTGTCTCAGTTTGAGCCTCATGAAAGGAAGCGGGGCCTAACGATGCCAGAGGCAGAGGATCCAGCTCTGAGGTCTGAGAAACAGCAGCAGCCGAGCGCCATCCTTTTAGAAGGAGATGTCCTTCATTGTGGTGCCAACTTTCCCTGGGGCAGCAGCATGAGACACAGCCTCTTATTTACCATACACAGGATCTCTCCGTAGCCTTAATGAGCTAGGATTTGCAGCATCACACAGACAAAGGCCACGCTTTCACCGAAGAAGCCGCGGTTTTGCTGAATTAAATAACGATAATTAAGAAAATATTAATCAAACTCTCCCGGCTTTGTAGATGTGTTGAGGGAGCAGGTCTTCCAGCTGAGCCTGTAGGAGTTCTCATTTAGAGTATGCCTGCGACCTATAGAGCTGCAGGCAAACACACACACACACACACACACACACACACACAAACACACACAGATGCCCACAATTAAAAGTAGACCTTGGTGGCCTGCTACTCTATAATTAAATACCCTTTGGTGCTTTGCACAAAAACACTGAACCAGGTTCACATGTGTCAGGGAGGGAGAGATGGGGGTGGGGGGGTGGGGGGGTGTTCAGAAGCTGTTGGTTCTCCGAGTTGCAAGTTCTGTTCAATGCAATGAATTAATAAAAAGCACAAACGAATACCTTCCCAGTGTGCAGTGTGTACGTCTGGCGGGCCGGCAGCAGTTATCCAGCTGTACGGTGAAACTTTAATGCTGCTGGATGCCTGCAGCGCTGCCTGGGCTTTGTCTCGGAGGTGAAGGGGGCGAGGGGGGAGGCGCTATCCACATGTTCCATCTAACTGGGACAAGTGCGGGGAAAAAGGGAGCAGGATTTGGCCGACCTTTAATACCACTAGGATGCAGTTGCCGGACAGCTGGGAACGGTCACCTGTCAATGTTGGTATGTTAGATTATTTAGAAGAAAAAAAAAAACACTCTGATATTTGGCTCTAAAAACGATGTCATCCAAACTCTCAGACTCAAACATTATTGGGTGATTATGTGGTATTATTCGTCACCTTTTAGGCTTTGCAGTGATTGTCATTTGGCTCTAGTTGTTATGGTAATGCGAGCTATTCCATCTCCTTCCCAGCATGCTCTGTGTTTGACATTCATGGGGTTAAAGTCCTCTGAATGATGAAGTGCCAGCGTTTGGGACAGTAAATCGCATCGTTTCAATTGAGAAGAGAGTTCCCCTTGGGTTTGCTGTAGGTCCCTATGGGCTGGCCTTGAACAGAACAGCATGTTGTACATCCATATAAAAAGGGAAAAATATGGTGCCACTTTCCTCTTTATGATGCGGAGATTAATCTGTCACCATATTCATGCATAAATCCCGCATCCTGCTTTGGAAAATACTGTTTTACCTTACTTTACACTATATTTTATTTTTTTTTATTGCCAATAAACATAAACCATCACAAAGGGCTAATGTTCTCATCAATATTATCACAAAGCGGTCATAAATCCAAAGCCTTGTTAAGATTTGATGTCGTTTTTCTCTTCTTAGCTACTCAACCAGTGAAACTACGAGACGGAAGCATTATTTTATCAGGCGGGAGCTCCCGCAATAACAGATGATCTTCTATCATATTTGAGTTACAGTGCACCACTTAATTTTTCCACACATCCTTTTCCTCATCGCTGAGTTCAGCACTACTGATCTTGCCCTTTGGGGACATTTTTTCCTTATACTTCAATAGAAATGCCTTGACAACACTGTGGTGGTGATTTCATCCTGAGAGACCACAAACTAAACAGCAGAAATACACTGTATAGATGCTTGTTTAGTGGTTATGCAAATCAACTGTGCCAGAGGTAAAATTAACATTTTTAATTAAAATATTAGCACCAAACAAACACGGAAAAACACACTTATGATTAAATCATCTTGATAGAACCTCAGAGTGGAGAATTGGGAAGATTTCTTATAATTATTTTTAATGAAAATATGTTGATTGAATCGTATTAATTGTTTTTACAAAATCTTTACGTCTTTAAATTGTGAAGCAGGTTTGAGTTTTAAGTGCAACCAGTGTCTAAATGAATGAGTTTTCAAGTGATAAAAAAAGGAAATGAAAAAACGAACTAAGATTATTTTCATTTTGAACAAATAAAACTGTAAATAGTCTATGACGTTTATTCTAATTAAGCTTCAGTTAATTAATGCACCACCAATAACAAGCAGGAAAAAAATCTAAATAACAATATAAATATTATTACAGGTCAAATGTTTCTTTTGGTTTAAATTGTTAAGTTGTTTTCATTTCCTGCACAGGTACCAGTAATTATAAGGCCTCAAGACACCGACTACTAGGCTTTCTGCAGCTGCTTTCAATGCTACTGCAGCGCCATCCAGTGGATATCTGTGCAAAAGTCAAGTAAGAACGAACAAGCTGGGACACACGGGAAATGAGAAACAATACTACTACTCATACACAACTTTATTGAAAGTATGGTAAAAGAAGTAAACTAGAATACAAATTCTTCAGTTCATTCTGCAAAAATATTATCATCTAGCATGTGGCATTTCAATGTGTGTGTGAAAAAGCAGAATAGCCTTTTGAAACTAAGGTTCTACTTAGCATGATTTTCAGGTTGGCTTCTTTGTTTTTTAATGCTCTGGTCCACACAGGCTGAGCAGAGCCTTCTGGTAGTCTCCCTTGGTGTGTTCCTGCAGAATCAGAGCAGGTCAGAGGGGCTGTGCGTCACAGCAAGCCTCACTGTAAATCAGTAATAGGCCCTGAGCCTGTGTGTGTGTGTAATGCACTTACCATGATAGTCTTTTGCAGAGACTGTCCAAAGGCGGACTTGTATTCGCAGCAGATCTTCTTCAGGTCCACCTCGCAGCGTGACACAATAATCCTGGTCACCACCTTCTCTTTGGCGCCTTTACTCTGAGCAGACAAGCGCAAGTCAGCACTTAAAGTTCCAAAGTGTTCTATACTTAACTGCAGCAGCTGATGCAACACTGTTGTAAGACAACTTTGGATTCTGCGTTCCTGAAGCAAAACTGCACGTTCACTAACAGGCATACTTTTTACATCTGCTCCAAAGCAAAAAAAAACAACAACAACAAAACAAAAAAAACAGACTGGAAAAAGAACAGCACCTACGTACCTTCATGGCCTCATGCAGTTTGTTGGCGAAGAACAGCTGTTTGTTTTCAAAGCACTGAACTGAAACAAAACCGAAAGAGAATAAACATAAACATGCATATCACATGTATCAAATACTGTACATTTTTTGCAATACTATTGCATTGATATATTTTTTTAAATGCTGTAATACTGTATTTGCATATGTGTATGATACCTCTGTCTTAACAATGATTCATATAATTAGACACATATTTACTTGCTACTGAATAAACAGTGTCACCGTCAAATCTGTGTAACAATACGTCAGACCAATAGAAATGACCAATAGAAATGACCAATAGAAATGTACCTAGCACCAGGAAGGACATCTGCAAGTCTCCTTTGACTTCCTTCGTAACACTCTCCTGCATGTCGTAGGGGCTGTAGTTCTTGTACCTCTGAAACACTAACATGCACAGACAAGTGATTCACTTTTTCACTGGTGAGTTTCAGACAATAAAAGCACATACTAATGATTCCAGGTGAAAACTGGGTGCAGCGGTACCTTTTTGCAGGTGTGGTACACTTCTCTCGGACATAATGGAGATCCAGGTCGTCACATCAGTTGATTTATTTTTAATGCCGGCTTCATAGAGTGCCTATGTTAAATCAACAAAGCACCAAAAAACAAGCTTTTCAAAGCCACCTGATACTTTGTTGGTGCTTCTCTTTTAAATGTGACTGTACTTTGTTCATAATAATTAGAAGATAATTTTGGTAGTCTGCAAAAATAAATAAAATTACTGATCTATGCAAATTAGAATTTTTCTTTGTTTTTTGGATTACAAATGAAAATTCACAAAATTATACATGGCCCTTAATTTAAGAAGGGACTGAAATCAATATATTGTTTATCTAACAAAGTAGGCATCAGACATAACTCAAATGTCCATCATAAGGCTGAGTTTAGGAAACTTACCCTGGCGTCTTGATCAATCTTTTCATAGTCTACAATAGAGGATTTATCATCTCTACTGGTCTGCAGAGAAATCAGACATGACTCTAGTCAGGTTCAATATTATAGAGATAATAATAAATAATAAAGACGGGAACTGTCTGATCTCACCTGCACCAAGGCCAAGAGCAGCTTCGCAAAATTCCCAGAGGTGTCACCTTTAACGTCTTTGTCCAGGTCCTTCTTGAATACTGCGGGGAAATCATATTTTTCATTTCAGATGGTTAGTTCTGTCTTTATAACCAGAGGAATCTCATAGCTGCTGAGTTTCTGATATTGATACACTTTGACAGACAAATAAAGCACAACAATCCATGAGTGAAATGTTGCACAATACAACTTGCAGCCTTTTGTATAGTGTTTGTAGAGGACGTGAATGTGTGGGTAATTAATCCATATGCACTTTGGTTTACAACTTAATCCCAGTAAATAAAGACCATGGCGTTTCCAGGTTGATGTGTTTGTTCAGCACATCACAGGGGTTAAATCAACTTACATTCCTTGTAGACCCTCTTGATCTCCATCAGCTCATCATTGCTACGAGAGCACAGAATCTCAATCAGCGTTTCTTCATCTGTTCCCAAGCCCTGAACAGAAAAAAAAAATCTTCATAAACATTCAACCTATCAAAACACCTAACTTCAGATACAAACACAAAATGCACGTTTTGTAATTTTTCCACAAGAGGGCGGTGTAATTCTTTAAAGGTAGTCCCCCTCTATTTTACCTGGATTGATCCTCTGATTACTGAGGCGTCGAACTGAGCTGTGCTCTTCATCAGTCCGAGGATCACTGTTTCCAGAGAACCAGACAGCGCTCCCTTCAGGGCTGCGATCATGTCCTACATACAACATACAAACACAGCCGTGTTGCCAGATTGGACTGAACGTGTCCCAGTACATAATCAAAGCTGAGGAAGTTTTATTTAATGCCCTGCCTGGGTCTACTCTACCTTCTTTGTCCTTCTCTCATATGCAAAGGCAATGTCTCTCCTTTGGGAGTAGGTCCGCTTTGTAAGGATGTCAATAATGGTCTGCTCATCCACCCCTAATGATAATGTAAATAAAACACAGACACACAATGATGCAAATGCAGTACACAAGGAAATATATTTACAGACCTACATCTAAGTTAACAAGGACAGTAACACTGCTGACTTGAGAATTAAAAAAAAAAAAACCGTGAGGAGGAATATGACATTAAAATGAATTACCAGTTAAACTGTTGCAAAACATTGCATCATGTGTTTCTACAGAAAGATCCCAGAAGATGAAGAGGGCTGTTTGGCCTTGTGCTTACATTGTTAGGAGGAGGTAAATTTAGATCCAGTTATGGATTTTTTTGGTTTAAATTACCAAACATTAAAATAAATGCTGTGTATGTAAAATATGATGTTTTACTTTCACGGTAAAAAATTCTGTTTATGCAATATTGTCACAACACCTCCAGATCAACATATATTGTGAGTGGATTTAGTTTGAATTACTTTATTAAATATATTTTTGTTAAATAGTGAAATTGACAATAGGAGGAAGCAGAAATATGTCAAGGGTTGATGGATATTCCGGAAAAAAACAGATCATTTGATCCAGTTGCTTAACATCACTGATGAATCACCATCATGTCATTTCAACTGGGTAGACAAAGATCATATTGAGAATATACACAAACATGGAAGCAGACTTTTAATTTGATGACAATGTATTTTCCACCTCCTGCCTTCACAAGAAAAGAAAAATCTCCGCACATAGAACACATTTGTCATGACAACAAAATGGCTGATGAGGAGTTAGTGGTCAGGCTGTTGCCAGCAGCCCAGGCAGCACTGAAAAAAAACCCACACTTTTTGGAAGTGCTCCCAGCATTGGTCAAAAAGGATGCTGACTCATAAATACCATTTCCAGGAGAGACGTTGCGAAACCAAGCACAGTATTTGCTGTGTAAAGATGTGCACAGAGTAGTATCAGAGTAGTATCTTACCTTTGGTTTTGATGGCTGTATCTATTCTGGCAGCATCTGTGTCGGGGTTAAAGTCGACAGCAGGTAGCACTGTGGGGAATGTAGGCTCTGTGGACTGACAGTGGCAGAGATACAAACAGCATTGTCAAACACAGAGTGTGTACTTTTCCACTCTACTGTACTGAATGTGGGGGAAATAACAGAAAGGGAAAATGGGGGAAATTGCTGCATTACCCCAATGTTGAGAGAAAGTTGTCCAAGAAATTCTGACACCATAGCCATGTTGACTCTTCTGTGAAAAGATGACAAAACACCACATGATGTTATTATCACATTTAACTGTAGATTGCAGCCTTGTCTGGGTTGAACCAGAGGAGTCGTGTTTGTTTTGTCTGAAGAGGTAATCGTTTAAGCTACTGATGTAATGTGATGTCCTCTAAACAAAGGCACAGGTCCTCTAAACTTTATTCAAGTTATTCAGTGTAACACAAATCTTCTTTGAGACTTTATTTAACAAGTTACAACAAGTTATTTCTGGGGTTTCTCTGCATGCATATCCTCATTCAGTGTGGGCTCGTGTGAAATGGTTTGCAGATCCTTGTTCAGTGTAACTCACATCTCAGAGACACACCCTGGAAAAAGTGATACTATACGCTTGTGTGTACTACACTGAGTACATTCAAATGCACAATGGAGGGCAGGATTTCATTGTTGTTGTTTTTTTTAAAGAAAATGATACTAAAAAACAAGAACTACACAAAAATTGCACAACAAAATGGGAACATAAATCACTCGGAATTAATGAAATCATTTATAAGTGGAATGTTTCCTCAAGCCTTCATCGAACTTCAAGTTCATCTCAGTTACAAAGGTTTTTCCACATAAAAGTGTATAAAGAGATAGTAAACTTACCTTTGTGGTGTAAGCTCAGATGAAACTGATTCGTCCGGGCGGTGTTCAAGTGGAATGGGTGTGGAGCTCCAACTTTTCAGACGTACAAGACGGCTTTTTCCTTCACCGCCTCCACCGCAGAACCCCTCCTCCTCCTCCTCTGTGCACTCACGACTCCACCCAGTTCCACGCAAGGCTCAAGCAAGGGAGTTCAAAGTTTCAAGACTTTGTTAGTTTTATTCTATTTATTCTAAATGACTGCAGCCGTGTGCATTTAAGTGATTTTCAAACTAGTGTTTAATCCAGTCATCACAGCCCAGAACTTACAAACATCTCCAAATTCCGAATAACAACTTCATACATATCTAATCATTTTAACAAAGTTTATTGTTGTTGTTTTTATAAAATATTACTTGACAAACTAAATGAAGCATCATTAAACAAAATAAAAATATTAATTGTAGATTGTAGACTTTATAATGTGCTTTATATTTACACTCATAATTCATTTACAATACAAAACTGTCAGTGGTTTTTCCATTCTTCATTACAGGTACAACTGCTCTTCTGATCTATCAAACGCTCATGTAAACCGATATCAAATCCTACACTACAACATTTTAAACAGACTTCTTGATCAGCTGTTTAATATACTTGTTGCGCCTTGCGGTACGTTTTGTTTGCTTCTTCTTCTTCTTCCTCTTGTTTGTTGACTGCCCAGCTCCATGGTTGCTCGACTGTTCGTCTCTTGCTGTCTAGTAGGATACAGGAAGAAAAAGGTGCGTCTTTAATAACGGAGACAAATATTTGTCTTTAAGAACTGTGTCCTAAATCCAAGCAGCAATGCACAATATACAATACAACAATATTTTTTATTTGCTCATCTCGCAAGCCAGCGGCAAATGTTGAATACTAATATGCACTGCTGAAATTTGTTTTATAGGCAGCTGTTTACCTTTGCTCTTTTCAGTGTGAGGAATTTTAGGCCGGCATACTATGAATGTGTCACAGTCTAGACCAACAAACCACTATGAGCTGTCCCCCATTGTCCCTGTTGTTAGTTTTTGGCTTGTGCAGTCAAGCTATGCGGTAGTGTGCTGGTTTAGCCTGTCTGATGAGAGGATGGCCAATTGCTTAGCATTATGCAATCCAGGTATACAGGTCTTCAGGTTTTTCAAAGATAGGACAGAGACTTCCTAGACATGAACCAACAAACACCTTTCATCTGACTGTTATTACTTGCCCTGCCCTGAACTCAGCGCGATCTATTAACTTCAGTGACAAAAATCGAGCACAGACCTTAAGAAATGGTTTTGGTGGGAAGGTGCAGGGAACTCGGCCATGTGCTTGATGGAAAGGCAGGACCACAGCTGGATCAACAGGTATCCAAGGTATAATACCGAATTCCGGGGGCTGTGGGACAGAGCTGTGGAGTTGCTGAAGGTTGTAAGCTCCTCGACTCCCTTTCCCAGTAGCCGCTTTTAATAAGGTCACAAATGGTTCCCCTGCTTTGTGTGCAATCAGGTACTGTCCTTCATCTAACCTACAACATTGAATTAGGCCATTGAGGGAATGTTAAATACAAAAGGCACTTATTGAAACATGTAGCACAATGAATAATCTCTGGTTTCCTGCCAAATGACTGTAAGACAGGTGAACAGAGCCTATAGAAAAAAAAGGTGACACATGCTTTGAAAGGGTAGCTTTGAGTAATCGATTGCGTAAACCTCCAACACAAACACAAAGGGCACAATAAGGCAACCAGTTTAGCCTGAGGTTGTCAGGGCTGACTGTGCAAAACTTTCATCATCTTAAAGCGAAGAAAACCATGCCCAGACAAATCCTCTACACATTGCCTTGAAGAAACAACAAACCCCTTCTCAGATGTCAGACTAAACATTTTATCAATCCACATTCACATACCGGTAAAAAAAAAATCTGTTTCTATACATTAAATAAATCAAAAGCCTGTATTTCAACAAATCAAAAGATGTAAAGCTGGCCTACACAGAGACATCCTTTGTGTAGTCAGTGGGTAAAAGAGCTCAGCACCAAAAATGTACAAACAAAACTATGATGATGATGGACGTCCTTAACAACTCACCTTGTCAGTTTTTTCAGTAGGTGGTGCAGTATATTCAGTGACTTGGATGGCCTATGGAGGAAACATAGATGTCACCAAGTTACTTTGGTGGGGTCTAAAAATCATCACTGATTCAGATAAGACCAACTGAGGTGATGATAAGTACCGCTGATGAAAAGCCCTGGATTATGGGCAACCTCTAAATGTTAGATAACATAACATGAAGTCATGATGAGGTGAATAAGATTTAATCATCTGCACAACTATTTTCTAACAAAACTCACTTGAACGCACAGGAAATGGTCTGCTTCCAGTTGACGGGCAGCTTCCTCAACAGAGCTACCTTTGATGAGTGTGCATTGATGTGCGCTACAGAGACGGAAAAAGGAGATAAGAGATACAAGGAGAACAGAGCTAATGAGCATGCACATCAAGAGCTTCACCTCATCATCAGTCATTCCTAGTGCTTTGAAAGCCATTCATCTGATGGTTTGCCAGCATTGTTACAAGCTCAAGTGGAGAAATGCTTGTAGTCCTGTCTTTTCTTTGCCTTCCACTTCAACTTATACGTCCTACTTATTCCAACAATGAGTTCCTTCAATTAGTAATGACTATTTTAGAGCCTGAAAGCCTGCACAGCCATAAATACACAATTGGGTAAGCCACATGACACGTCACATGGGTCAGGAGTCACTAAGCAAAGAAGGAACTCTTCTTTTCATCAGAACAGAAGACAGTCTTTACTGTAGATATTATCCCTTTGTTCTCATGGGCAATGTGCTGTCAAATTCTGATTTATTTCTTTGGAAATTTTAAGAACATAAACCAAACTAAACTGATGACTTTTGATTTTTATCCTGATTTCATCCTCCTCAGACAAAGCTCTTCATCATAGGGAAGCAGATCTGAAGGAACCAGTGGAAGAGCAAGTTCAGTCAATGTGTACTTTGTGTCCAAGGGGTATAATTTAGAGACTGCTGATTACTAAAGCTACTAACTTTACCATGGATCACCAACAGACGTCAACACATCAATGCAGCTCTTACAGAGAAGACAGTGGTGGATTGCCCTAATTCTTGAGCAGCTGGTATGTGGCACATGTGGAGTGATAACATCCATTAGGCAATTTGATTGAGAATAAAAACATTTAGCTGAGCTCGACACACTGCACATTTGAAATTCCCCACAATCAAATGTGGCTGTTGTTATGGCAACCAAGTAAACCTAACACTACACAGTGGCAGCAGGATGGTGAGTCATTTCAAGAACATTCCATTGGTTTGTGGGAGGATAAGCCTTGTGGATTCTAGTCGACCCACAGAGGGGTGGAGAAGAGAAAATCCTTTTTTTTCAGCTACATGAAAGTTACTTTGACTAATTCCTTGGCATTTATACATAAGCCATATATTCTGTATATAAAAGCCATACTACAAATAAGCAATTCTACAATTCTAATAGAACTTTTTGACAGATCTTGATTCGTGTCCTGATTTTGTTTATTCAGAAAAGACTGTCAGAATCAGAAATAAAACTCTTACCAATATATGAAACTGTGCTGGGGTGGAGCAATGTCTCTGTCCACAGCTGGCAAGCCTCACTGCTGGTAAGGCACTCAACACCATAACTCAACTGGTACTCCATCTTGGGCAAGACATGCACAGGGACATACTGCAGCAGAAATCACAAAGCAGAAACAGGATAGTTGGATATACAGAATTTACTAATATATGAAGCTATAAAATTCTGGAGGATGGGAACAAACTGGCAGGTCTACCTGGTTTTGGCTGCCTATTTTTCTCGAATGGGTCAGTGAGACAGAGCTGCGCACCATGACCAGCAAATCTTGCAGACTGTAGAGCTTGTAGAGCAGATTTCCCTCTTGTGGAGGCTGGTAATCTTGTTCATCCTCTGCACTAACTTGGAGGTCTTGTGACAGTATCTCTGCAGGCGTACATGTACACAGTACATACGCATTATACACTGTGCTACTGAAGCACAGACACAAATGAAATCCACATCCTGAAAGTCAACTTCTCACTTACTTTTGTGCTCGGTAGTGCTGATGGTAACAGCTGGTGGCGATTTTTCGGGAGCAGTGCAGTTCTCCCCATCTTGGTTTTGGTTTCTCTCCAAATATGAAGATACGCAGGATTTAACTAAAGTCGTTGGATTGGAGTGAACTGGAGGTGCGATGCATCGGGTGGATGAGTTGGTCTCCTGGGGTCCGGTGGAGCTTTTACCTGTGTTGTTTGCAGAGTTGAACATTGCTGTCTGCATCCGTAGGATCTCTCCCAGCTGGTCGCCAGGCTTAGATCTTTTAGATTTCCGTATCTGCCTTGTATTGTTTTGAGGGGAAGCTGCCTCTAAATTGACAGGGACAGACTCTGACATTCTAGGGGCTTCAGGAAAGCATGGGGAGGTGTTAAGCTCAAGTTGTTTTATAGGTGTTGCAACCAAAGACACAGAATCATCAATAACTAGTTTTTCCTCATCAGAGTCTTCTTTATAAGAAAGGTCCATAGCACTTTCCTCTGCAGAGTCCTCTCTCTCATGTTCAGTCTTGGACACACAGGACACAGTAAGAACGGGCTGATCTGTCTCCTTTGTCATGTGATCATCTCCATCAGTCAATGAGGTGTTCGCGTCATTGTCCGCTGGATTGTTGCTAGAGTTTACAAGAGCCTCACTGGATGTTTTACTCTGACTCTTACATAAAGGTGAGGAACTCGTAGCTTTTTTATTTTTGACATATGCAAGCTGCCCATTCTCCATTTTTGGTGTTTTGGAGACTTTAATGGCCGTGGTATCTCCAAATGTTTCCAGGTCAGCAAGGTCAGCCTCAAAGTCAAGACAATCTTTTTCAAAAGACACTAAATTTCTGTGTGAGCGTTCCTGGTTGAGAAAAAAAAAACACATAATGATTGCTCTGATGACGGAAAAGCATACATTAGATGTATTACCACATGCTCTTGAGCATCTGTGTACCGGAGAGAGTTGCTCCTCATTTGCAGGAAGCTCTGTCATTAAATGAAACACATTTTTAGTTCCATTCTTCTTGATGGACAGCTTCAAACTCTCCTCGTGGTACAAATGACTCCTGTCTCTCACTGCCACTTCAGTCTTCAGAAGGGGAGAGTCTATGTAAACTGTCTTCTTCTGATTACTGCCTGTAAAACAAACATAAAATAAAGGGCTATATGAAACAGTGCCACCTTAAGGCCATTCAATGTCAAAGCACATTGTAATTTACCTCATTTCATTCACGAACATGATTAAAAAAAATCTCTCATCTCTAAAGTAAACAATATCATAATCAGAGAAAATCCTTAAATGCACTGGCAACATTAAATCTCACTTAACAGTTAGTTAAATATTACTTTAATGATTACTCCCAGAATTAATTAGGTATTGCTGATTTTAATTTTTTAACTATGATGACATTTTGATTACTACTTATTCTTCATGATAATCTCATGCACTTTATAAAACTTTTATCCTTAGAAAGCAACATAATGTACATTTGTTAGAATCCAAACCATCATTTATTTAGAAGAATGGTAACATTCAAAAAGGTGGAGTTAAAGGAGGAATACTCCTACTTTACTCCTTTGTTGCTTTTTTGCTCACTGGAAGCAAATGCTCATTAAAATTACTTTCCACCATGACTGCCTGAGTGAATAAATGATGATGCTATACCTTTTCTTGGATTTAATTTTATCCAAACAGGAAGTTCCCATGGCTCCGTAAAGTCAGGACCATGGTTGTCCAGTAGCTTGACTAGGGCATTGTGAGTCATACACACATGAGGCTCATAACGGGCACACAGCTTCTCTGCATTGTCATCATTACTAATTGTCTGTAGAGAAGAAAAACAATATAACACAACCAGAACCACCGCTTTATCAGTCAAATAAATACACAAGGACCTAAATTTAAGTGGTCTTTGATAAAGATGTTTCTGACTTGGCATCATTCAGAAACACTATCAGAACTGGTTTTGCTGAGCAAGACATGAACACCCTCTGGTGTCTTTTGTGAAAAACTGCATGAGCTGAAATGGAGTTACAACAGACCTGCGGTCACGAATCCCATTCTAGCAGTAAAACAACTTTGTAACTTTACTGGAGTAATTAAAAAGTGACAATTGCTTACAGCGTGCATGTCCTTAGCTTTTTTAGCTGTAGGATTCTCTGATGAAACACTTTGATAATCCGATGCAAGCTGCGCATCAGCAGGCACTATCTTGTGGTCTGTAATATCCACATTGCCCTGGAGAAATAATGGGTGAAAACATGAAAATGGAAGCGGCGAATCAACACCAAAAGACTGATTCTGCAATACAATACTTCCACTTGTATGGATGAATAGAAACATGGACAATGGTATTAATGAACTGAAGTCAAAGGAGTGGTAATCGTACACAAAACTTGGACTGCTCTTGAGTGAGAGATGTACTGTAAAGTACATTACCATGATTAGCAGCTGTTTTTCAAAGGTCAGTTCGAGCCCTGGGTTGAACGTCCCCCCTGTCAAACTGGTCATCTCATGGATTTGGTAGAGCTGAGGAATTGTCTTAATGCACTCCAAACAGCCCCTGAAGAACTCCTAGAAAACATATTATGTTCTAATACTTGTAAATAGACAGCACACAGAGCTGATAATTGATGTAATCCTTGTAGTATCAGTACCTCTGAATACTGAATTGCACCCGGTGATATGAAGTTGTAGTCGTCAGCACATATTTTGGCCACATCTTGCAAGTACCGCATGAACTGCATCACTTCATTGTTTACTTTTTCCTGTAAGTTCTGAAAATATAAGATCAATCTGATTGATTAAACTTATGCAACAGGGGCAGGCAAATTTCTGGCAATTTTTAAAAATTTGCATTAAGGAGAAAATCCTGGCACCTGTGGAGGACCGCTGGTTTTCTGATTCATCAAAAAACCAAGATAAACACTCTGGTCTTTGCTGGACAGGGTAGAAACACAAGGGAAGGGCAGTCTGGGTTCAGGGTAAGCAGCCTTGGCCTCGTTCTCAACATGCTTGATCTTCTGTTTTGATTTTTTGGCATTCTTGCAATCTTCTGCACCTTCAGCAGAATTGTCTGCATGTAAATCATCACTTTCACAGCTGTCCAAAATTATGCTCGTGCAACTTCTGCCCTTCAACTCTCCAGGCTCTTCTGTGGAGCCAGAGTTTTTTGCAGCCCCAGCATCACATCGCCCTTCTATGTTGTCATTTTCCACAGGACTATGTAGGAGAGAAAATTTGATCACCAGTTAGCCTTTAAAACCACACTATAACACTGGTGAGCTAATTTATTGACATACCTTTGGAGAAAGTCCCACAGTTCCCTGATAGTAGGAGCAAGGGAATATTTATCATACACATCTCTTGTGAAAAATGGAGTGTTAGGAACCGGAGGATCTTCCCTTAAATTAAAAAGAGATATTAAACGATATTATAGTGCACACGTTGTACATTGTCAGTCATAACAAACCTTAACAGTGTAATGTATTGGGACAGAATTGCATTTGAAGCCAAGGAAAATGAACCATGCATCTTATAAACATCAAATAAACTAGGTCCACACATATTTGCCATTACGTAGTAACTTTAACAAAAACGCTACATAGGCTACGCCAGTAAACATTTGGTGTAGCAGAAACCTTAAGAACCAACAGCTAACTTTGGAAACGTTAGTTCAGTTGTCCCCTGTTAGCCTCGTGCTTTGAATTTAACAGCAAAGATTAAGGAATATTATCTACACAATGGCTCTTGCTGTCATTTGTGTATCTGACGTTTGGTTAGTAGGGCTAGCTGTTAACATTCTGTTAACAACACAACTGAGACCAGCTTAAATAAGTAAGCTGTCATAAATTAGCCCGAATGCTAGGTCAGTGGAACTGCCGAACTGTCACTAAGCCTATATTTACAAAAACTAGCATTTAAACTACTACTCACCATACCAGCTCCATCACTGCCACTGGCCAAAGAGCCACAGCAGTAACGTTTAGCTTAAGCGAACAGTGTCGGTTGGCTTTACCCAGCTAACACACGTTTGACAGGCGACTTTCTTCATGTGCTGAATTTGTGTTGACATTAAAGCTTTGCGTACATTGCTGCCCCCATCCGGACATTAAAGGTAGCCGATCAGCCTTTTCATCAAACAACTAAATATATTATACTGTATTAGGACCATGATACAATAAAATCTTTCTGTGCAGCTTTACTATGGCGTCCTACTTAAATATCTTCCACACTCATCTTATGCCACATTGTCTGGTTTGCACAGCATAAATATTAACTGACTTCTAATTAAAAAATAAGTATTCTGACAATTGCTTTAAAAAAAACAGTCAACGCTGTGCGTATTATATATACACGTCCTGTAGTTCAGGTAATGTTGGTACATAGCAGGTTTTATTTATTTCTTTAATTATAATCCTCCAAAAATAGTATCATCTGGAACAGATTGCTCGACCCCTCATGTATTTCTGTATTTCTGTAGTCACTCTGCATGGGTGGGGGAGACTGTTTTTGACATGCTCTTGATGAATAAGCAACTGTCCATGCTGTTGGTTTATTTTGTGTGATGTTCCCATTTAATAAAGAAAAAGTTACAACAAAACATGACTTGATTATTGCAAAATAATAATAATAATAATAATAATAATAATAATAATAATAATAATAATAATAATAATAACTGATAATGTGATGCTACTGAAACAGAACGAGTGGAGATGATAGATCGAGCAAGTGGTAAGAACCACATGATCTTCTGGCCCATGCATCACCTGATTGGTACATAGCAGGTTTTATTTATTTCTTTAATTATAATCCTCCAAAAATAGTATCATCTGGAACAGATTGCTCGACCCCTCATGTATTTCTGTATTTCTGTAGTCACTCTGCATGGGTGGGGGAGACTGTTTTTGACATGCTCTTGATGAATAAGCATTTAATAAAGAAAAAGTGACAACAAAACATGACTTGATTACTGAAAAAAAAACTGATAATGTGATGCTACTGAAACAGAACGAGTGGAGATGATAGATCGAGCAAGTGGTAAGAACCACATGATCTTCTGGCCCATGCATCACCTGATTACCCACACCTGTGCTTATAAAGAAAACTCTATGCTGCCACCCGTGGAGACCTGACGTAACCCAAGAAAGACAAACAGATGTGGCTCCTACAAAAACTTGAATATATTGTAGCTCATAACACTTTGTTAAAGTGGCAAATGGTACTGAGCTGAATTAGACATTGATTTTTCCCTTGAGGGATTTCTGTTGGTTTATTTGTTCACCAAACAGATTCCAGTGACGTCTGGGCTCTCATAAGGTCTTAAGATCTAGGTGTGATGAAAATATTGTGAATATTGTGAATTTTCGTGAAAAATGTTCAGTTTGATAATTTTTAGAGAGAGAGAGGGAGAGAGAGAGAGACAGAAGGAGAGTGAGACATAGACATAGAGATAAAAAGTCATCAAATAAAAGCCCATTACAAGCGGTAAATTTTATTATGGGATAACAGCACATAAAGCACATCTAAAATCGATGTGTCCAATGCACTTTTAATAAAGGTAATATTAAAGGTACAGTTTCTAAGTACAATATAACAACATTCATATTAGAATGAAAAGTATTTAAAAGACAACATTAAATTTCTTATTTTTCTTTACAGCTGTATTTACAAAATGAATCAAAATACTTATTTTTATATTTAAGAATCAGACAAGAAGGAGCAAAACTACATTTGTGAGTAGACTACCTGCTAAAGAGAGTTCAAAAGAGCTGGATAAAAAGGTACATGACCATCTGTCCCCATTTTAACATCAGTAGCAAACAAGTGACTTAGAAATTTGCGACAACCACACACTACTTTCAGCTTTCCCATAATTGTATGGATTTTGCATGGACAAAGTAACCAAATCCACCTCTGCTCCACCCACCCTCTAACTTAAATTACCTCAGCTGACTGAGCAAATACTGAACACAGAACATTAAAGAAATCCAGATGTGTGTATTATTCTTTTACAGATAGACTTGATATACAATGCATTAGTAAATCTTCTTGTCTCAGTGAAATACCAAAAAAAAAAGCTTAAACGGAAACCGAGGAAATGGGAACTGCCTGATAAATGGTCAAAACAAACAACAGTTGTACCGTTGAAGTTTTTTTTTTGTAATATTATTTGTTAGTATTTATTTGACCAGTCAAGATCAAAATGAGACAAATTTCCCCATTAATATTTCGGATATTTCTTATTATTCTTTGATGTCCCGGTTCATCTGATGTGAAAATGACTAACAGAGTATCTGAAAAAAAACAACAACAACAAAAAACAAAAAAACAAAAACACATTTGTGAACGTGAGAATTCATCCTCATGTACAAAATACACTGTCACTTCTGTACACGTTTGGAAAACCACAAAAACAGACAATCGAAAACAACGTATGCATCTTGTGACACCGAGAGGCACTCAGTGTGATACGGCGTGTATTATTGCGAGCATATTTTCACTGATATTTGCTACAGAGTGCAGAGTAAGGGTCAACTTTGTCCTCAAATGGCGATCCTGTCATGTACATTTGCGACACTTCACGTGGCGTAAAAGGTTTATGCCACTGGTCTGAGGGAACCACTGTTTCAGGATAGTCTAAGCATGGGGAATAACGTAAGCATACCGAGGCTCTGCTTCATGAAATCCAAGCAGCGCTTCCCTGCATTGAGGTGAAGAACTATGCGGATACACGAGAGGTAAATATTTTTAGTATCTTAAAACCTGACAAACTATAGAGCCCCAGTGAGTGGTTTTTACAATCAGACGAGGAAAACAAAACACAATACTGCCGTTTCTGTTTATCATTATTATCATTTTTCCACAAACCAGAGAAGCAACCTTAAATAGCTTGTTAATTAGCAGATACTAGCGTTGCTATAAGTCAGACGGAAATAAGTGCCTTACCCCAGGACTAGCACACTGATACAGGTACCGGCTGGGTAATTTTACCACTATCATTTTCATTATTCTTATTATTTATCGAAACCTAATATCAATAATACATCAATATGCAATGAAATGAATGTACTAATCGGGCAGCCAGGCTTAGGAATCAATACTTTGTTCACAAAATTAACTTACCTAGCACCACACATCAGGGCAACACAAAATAAAGGTCAGTACACCCTGTTTCTATCAAACTAATCCTAAAGGAGGGAGGCAAACTAGAAACAGAGTTATCATACATTATGGTGTAATCGATAAACAGATAAATATTTTCACTGGGTAGGCCTTAGAAGCAGTATTTTCCTCTTACCTATACAGACAGAAGTTACAAAGCTACCTTTATACATGTGATCAATAATAACATTAAATATGGTGAAGAAACAGCGGAGAATGAAAGGGAGAGAAAGAGCGAGAAAATAAGATGTACAGCATACAGGCCATATCGAGTTCTTAGTTCTCCACCTGGGAACAGAACTGGTCAAATATACAGATGGAACAGAAAAACCTCCACAAAATCAACAAACACAAAAAAAAACAAACAAAAACAAAACAAAAACCAACAAGTGATAAATAAGAGGTGTATTTACATGCAGATGTTCAAGGACTATTATGCACAAAAGAATCAAAAAATAATACACAGACATACAGTATATTATTGCTTGACATTCGATTATGGCTAAAAGTTGCTTTTCATTTTTTTTTTTTACTATATTCTTAAACGTATTTTTTAAAATCATAAATCCTTATCAGCTGTGCTTTGGAAAATGACTTTTGTTAAAAGGTGATGGCTGACTCATATTTCTGGGTAACACACCGACAACTTCAGCACAACTTTAAGCGTGACATAACACTTCTCTGCACAATTTATGGTCACGAGGACTTGTCTTAAAGAATTTACAGTCCCGAATTCATTTCAGCTGGGGCCGTCTGACCAGGCCGCCCAGCCTGTTTCCCCTGTGAAGCCGCTCAATGTTTCCTCACAGCGTTCTGCAGACCGATGAATTGTTGAAGGTATTATGTCATGCTTTAAAAACCTATATCTAATGGTTGGATCGAGCTCAGCATTTCCAAAACCTGTATTTAAAATAAGTCCAAAATGAAATCAAGACCTCCTCATCCACATAACCCTGTTCCTCTGTAATTATTAAAGCCTTGTCTGGGGTTTATTTTATTCACACACTGTGAGGACAAATACACTCACATACACACACACGCCACACAGACACACACACACACGCACACACACACACACACAATATTGCTTTTTACAAAGACAACAGAGCAGAGACAGAAGGACCAGCACATTTTACTGTATACTATACACTGATTGAATAGCACACGTAGCATCAATCCCTTACTTAAACCAGGATCTCTCAGGTGAGAATATACAGAAGGACATCATTTTACAGGCCTGTGTGAAGGTGCAGTTTATATTTAGACACAAGTATTTGTGTGTTTGACGACCACTCCCTACTCTCCTGTTTTTATCGGAACCATACCAGTACATCAGAAGATGAAAACAGGGCAATGAGGATTTATTACTTTCTGTTTCGAGACAGAGTTGGAGTCATACTGATATATGAATAAGGTCAATTCAAAAGGATGATGACTTCACTGTTGAGACCCGTAATTGTAAACACAGGGCGTGTGCTGTGTTTTATCTCGCTGAAACAAAGTACAAGCAACTCAACTATTTGGATTTGTGTGAAAAAAAAAAAAAGAATTAAATTTTCACTGTGTGAGAAAGGAACCCTTCGGGTGGCTATAACTGATCGCACTGAGTGCAAACCCAATCATTCTCAGGAAAACAATAAACCGTTTTTTTTTTTGCCTTTTCCCACATAAATAACAGGAAATCGTGTCCATCTCCTGCTCATTGTTTTCCGAACAGTAAGTGCTTGTTCACTGTGCTATGCCAAAAATGCTCAGCCACCTCCTCCTTGTCACTTGAGTGCTCACCAATTCACAAAAGAGCTAATTAAATGCTCCGCAAGAGTCCAGAGGAGAGCGAGCTGCTTCTTCAGTCTACCTGTCACCTCCCTGAGCATTCACCTCCTCCTCCTCCTCCTCCTCGCTGCTCCTGTCGGGCCACTGGGCCTCGCAACCTGGATTGTCTAGCAGTGTTCCAGACTGGGTTTCGATTTCTGGCAGACTGAGGTTTACTAGTCATAGAGGGCTTGTGCATATCCAAATAGCATTGGATCAAAACAGAGATTATTACTTAGGTACAGCATATCTACTACAGTCCAAACACAAGAGATTTAGTATTGCATAAGAATATTTGGTTTTTGATAACAAAGAGGGTTATCACTATCAAGACCCTGATGATACCGTTTGAAACCAAATCAGTTTTATGTCACAAATATGCTGTGTTTGTGAAAAGTGATGGGGTTTGTTGTTTTTTTTTTGTTGTTTTTTTTGTACAAATAAGATGTTTTTTTTTCTTTTTTTTTCCTAACTTGAGAATAGGGGACCAGTGGTCTTTGAGTGGCCGGAGGCCCCATAAGGACATCGATAATGTGAAATTCAGTGATAAATATTCAAATGATAATCTCAACCACTTCTCATGGAGAATTCCTGAACATAAAAAAGGTAAAGTAAACCCAATGAGCATCAACAAATGTCCTCTCAAACAGAAAGCACAAAAGAAACTCTTCCCTGAGGGGTGACAGCACAAGGCATTAACACCTTGTGCAAATTGCACGGCAGAGGAATGATAGTGTGCAAACAGAAAACAAAAGACAACTAACAACTGGATCCAATGTTATGGACGGTGACAGATGTGTTAACAAGCTTTGCTGGATTTCTAAAGGGATAGAATTTTTTTTTCGTCTTTTTTAAATGTTTTTTTTTCCTCCCCCTGCCTTTAAAAAAAAAATAAAATCATGAAGCTGCTACTGAGGTTGCTGGAATGTCTTGGGAATCCATTCTACATTACAGACGAGTAGACTGGAAAGCAGAAGCAACGACTACTGTTTGGCACATCCAGGGTTTTTTTTTTTCTACCACTTTACTACCACACTGACAAGAAAGACACACTCAACAAAACAGAAGCACGACAACAAAGCATTCTGAAAATAGCACTTGTCCTAACATTTTTACGTTTCCCTCCTAATCATAAAACAACAGCTAGTCTAATTATTGCAGGAATATAGTTAAGTGCTACCTGACTTCTCTTCCTCGCCCTCATTCTTTTACATGAGTTTATTAACCAAAACGTCTTACAAAAATAGAAGCTTTACTACCAGACAAGGCTTTGAATATTCACTTTCCGCTTCGCTGTTCTCCTCTGTGTCCTGATGTGGCGTTGCCGGGCTGAGGCTGAGGCGAGAAGGCCGATTACAGCCACTCGAAGAAAAAAAAAAAAAAAAAAGACGGAGTCACAATATTTGGAGAGAAGACCATCAGTGTGCTATTAGGTTAAACGGTGCGTCTTTGTAAGTGGGCTGGTTTCCTGCTTGCTGTATTTTCATCTTCCACTAGATGGAACAAGTGGATTACAGTCAACATGCGATCGCTTCAGTCCAAACACTCGGATATTCAATATTGATTTGTTAAGTCAGACCTGTCTGATTTGTTTTTATGTTGTTGTTTTGTGCCTTCTGGCTCCTTCACATACATTTAATCAGGAGTATCAACTATTTTGAAAATATTACAAAAGAATAGAAAACCGTGTCACGAATTTCTCTCCATTCCTGCGTCTCCTTGGTTTTAAAGTTGCTCAACCTAAAGTAGCTCGGACGGTGGAGAGGGACAAGAGTGCCTCTAAGCTGCCTCCTCATCCACGCCTCTGTGTTCACCAGCGAGCAGCCACACCAGCCACCCTACCAGACAGCCCTAACACCTCCAGACCAGTATCGACTGTTGCTCCCAGGACTAGCCTCTGTGACCACGATTCAACTTGTATTTCTTGTGCACATGCAACACATCACTAGGTAAATATACACGTCTTAAATTAAAGAAAGGTGTAAATAAAAGTGCCTTATCAATTCAACAATTAAGAATGGTCTACCTACTAATATCATACATGTTATTTAAAATAGATTCTATAAACATTACTTTTTTTTCTGTATAGTAAGTACTTATGACCGTATACCCTGTAGTACATTATAAAACAGGTGGAATGGACCTTTTTCATTGTGTTGGTGCCCTGTGCTTCTGCAGGGCACCCGTCCAGAGAAGGATTAATAGCAGATGGCCTTACATGATTTCACTATGCAACAATGGTGGATGGAGTCTTTGACAGCTAAAATCATTGTGGTTTCATTAGAATTACCAGAATTCTATGTTTCTTTTTTTTTTTTTAAACGATTGTCCATAGGGAGTTGCCGATTGCATCACCATGCCGACGGAGCCTCCCCTAAAGTTGCTGTGAGTTTTCATTCCAAGCATTGCGTCCAAAAGATACGACTCAACACAAGACAAAAATGGCTGAACTTGACCAAAGTGTGCGCATTTATCAGCTGTTTATTCCAGGATATAGTGTATGAAAGAAACTGGGACGGGACCTTTTTGAAGTGTTAAATACAAAAATACCAGAAATCTTCTGGGAGAGTGAGCTGACAAAATAATACTGATGTTGATTTATCTTCATCATTTCTTCATTTACCTTCATCTGTACTGAAGATGTCTTCAGTTATGTAAAAGCCAAGAGTGGCTCATTCGTGTGTATTATAAGATTATATTATAAGTCAGATAAAATCAATAAATTACCGTAACGAGTCTTGGTTTTCATTATAGAAATGCGCATAAAAAGGTCAAATTCAACCAGAGAAAAATGATTTGTGACTACTTCCTCTTCATATCCCAATGGGTCCAACTATGGTCTTCCAACGAGAACTAAATTCAATAAAGTAAACCTTGAGAATCAACTCCCTAAGCCCTCCCCCTCCATTGTAAAAGAAGTTGAACAGCGTGCCATCTGTCCGCTCTGGTTCGTGCAGGGCACCGGTAAAGTGTCTCAGATTCCTCCTCCACATTCCCCTTACGGTGGTGGGCACACTGGCACCTGGCAGGGCTGCTACCCGTCAACGGGCATGGACTGCTCAAAGTCTGATCCGAACAACTCCTTGTATAAGGGGGGGAAGTGGGCGCGCACAATGTCTGGGTATATTGCTTTGAAAGCTGTGAGCTTCTCTGTATGCCTACTGCACAGCGCTCGCAGTGTCGACACTTTGCATATCAACTGTGGAGAGAGAGAGAGAGAGAGAGAGAGAGAGAGAAGAGACAGCCGTGTTTAGATTCACATGGAGGCAAGGACATGGAGCAGTGGTAGTGGAAAACATTCCTCCCTCACAAAGCGTATCCCATCGCTCACTGGGGCAAACAGGTTTGTACATATTGAGACAAGCTCTCAGACGGGAGAAAACCTGACAATTCACATTACGGAGCTGGTAGCATTGATAAATTGCCACTTCCCCTGCTGGTAAACAGGCATAAACACGCGCCGTCACAACAGTTAGTTTAATTTAATTTCATAAGAGAAAAGCGTGTGGATAAATATCCTGAACAGTGGGAGATGACACTGTGACAAGGGGAGACCGGTGCTTAGCAGACAGCCACTCTCAGGGATAATGAATGGAGTGTGTACTGCATGGCCACATACCTTTGTAAGTATTCCATCCTCTCTGTGGTTCTTCTGCAGGACATGCTGGAGGGCCAGTTGTATCTTCTGCTGGAGTTTCTCCACCTTCACCTTCTCCTGGAGCCAGGACCGGTCTGGAAAGTAGGTTACTAAAGTGTAAATAAAGCGGCGTGCGCCACAATATCTCAGATATTAAGCGATGCAGGAAAAACAGGAGGGCAACAGCTCTCTTTGTCGTGGTGAATGTGTGTTTTTTTTTTTCCCCGCCTTCCCTGCACTGTGAGTGACACCTACCAGCCGACATCAACACGAAGGCGGAGAACAGGGCGATCTCATCCTCAGACAGGTGCATAGAACACAAGTTTTTCCCAAACTCGAAGACGGAGCTGATCAAGTCGTCACAGCCTGCCACAGCAAAGGACACGGAGAGAGGGCTTAGGATGAGGAAGACCAAAGAACAACATTCGCTCTTGATCTTTATTGGGAAAGAGGCACATGGGGCGGGGAGAGGAAGGGGTGGGAGTGAAAGAGAGCGGCGTGCTGACAGCACACGGGAGCGTCTGCAGCAGAACAGGCGAGGCTTTGCACTGAGCTTTGCCTCCCAGACGATTCACTTTTGGCAGTTGGGTGGTGTTACGCAAAGCCAAAACCAGGTCACTGTTGAGGCGTTTAGTTAAATCACTTATCAGGGATGGAGAGAAACAGGCGGATGCCACCGCGACTCGGGAAGCCCATCAGTCTGCCTCAACACACAGGACACTGGGACACATACACATGCTCACTCATAAACACACACACACACACGCAGAGTGTGCCGACACACTGGTAAAGTCGCACAAGGAAACAGAATTCAGCATTTTTTACTGCCACTACGGGACACATTTACATTTGTCAAAAGGCAGTTGGCAGTGCAAGGGAATCCATTGTTGGGCCTCGCAGTAATGTCATGGCAGTCAAACACAAATGCTATTTGCTTTTGCCGGAGATGTTTTATGTCAGACTATCAATGATGGTTTTGATAGCTCTCTCCCAAAAGACACTGTCTGGCTTTATTTATTCCACCCTTACGGGAGCCATATGCGGCACAGCCTCACTAACATCTCTGTTCTGCCATAAATAACCGCTGCGGAGACAGCAGTGCCAGGTGAGGCAGGGACGGGCGCTCGCTGTTTGTTTCCCGGCCTTCAGCATTGTGCAGAACAGAACAGCAGACTCTAATTTTGGCTATTACGCCGCCGAGGGAAGGAGTAAGACACTGTAAGAAAACACGTAGACACAGCAGGACACAAATATTACACAAGCGCACTCACTCAAAACGAGCACGCGCACGCGCGCGCGCACACACCTCCACACACTAGCACTTACCTAATGACTTGAAGACATCCGGTCCGGCATATTTCCCATCGAAATAGACTGTGTTGTTTTGCGAGTCAAAGGCACGGCACATTCTGACAAACACAACTTCCAAAGAGCCTGCGGAGACACACGGGAACAAAACGCTGAATCTCATCTTTGTTTCTCTCTTTTTTTTTCTTTTTTTTTGGTTTCGTTCCCCCCCCCTCCAGTCACGCATCAGTCGGCGATGCGAAAACACATGATCATGCTTTGTGCTCTTCTTCAACAATACGAGTAACACAGCTGCTTTGAAACGGAGACGACCGCCATCAAAGGGAAAAAGAAAAATAACCTCTGCAGTTGATAGCATCGTAACAGAAGGCTATTCTTCCGTAATGACATGGCGGATAAAAGTTGCCTTTCATTTGCTACTGACAGTGCTTATTCATTCAAACCTTTATTTAGCGAGCTAGGTAGGGAAATGATTCCATCCTGTAATTTAAACCACTCGGTGGGAGTGGATAAGAGGATCAAGAAAAATGTAATAGAAGTTATTATTGCCTGTGAGGAAGATGCTGCTGTTTTAAAATGCCATGTCTGACAAGGGATCTCTGTCTTTCTTCCATTATTCATATTGGCAGGGCTAATGTAAATAATGCCCAGGGAACGACCCAGGAGAGGTGTTTGTTTTCAGGATACGTGGCATGTGTGTGTGTCTGTGTGTGTGTGAGCGTCCATGCTTGTGCGTAAACACAGGCGACAGTGTGCGCAGCCCCGTGTCTTTGCTTAATATTCTGTAAGTATGTCCTCATGAGTGAGGGATGACTGGTGTCTGGGGAGCGAGGGAGACCTGGCAGCCGGCGTGATAGGTATTATCGGGCGCAGACGAACACATTGCTTATCTAAAGCTGTGTCCATCTTTGCTGTGTATGTAATGTGTGTGTGTGTGGATAGAGTCAGACGGAGACAGCGAGAGGAAACAGGCAGGACAGCGCCTCCTCTCTGTGACAACGTCTGCGTGAAGAAGAGGGCTTTGTGCAGTCAGGTCAGCTGCGCCCTTGTGACAATGCCAGAGGGGGGGTGGTGGTGGTGGTGGTGGTGGGTGAGTCTGACAGCAGCCGGCCATGTTGACAGGCTGTCATACCTGCTTTCAGCAGCACTATCTGATCGTTCTGACACAGCTCCATGAAGCCGTCGATGCGCTTGGCGAACTCCACCACATACTGAATGGCCTCCGTTATTTTGATAGCACACAGCTGCCACATGACTTCCCGCGGCTGCAGGCAGACAGACAGGAGAAAGAACGGGTCATCTGCTTGAAAACAATGTACTTGATTATTGGACGGAAGCAGAGGCCGGGCGGAGGCGGTGGTCAAGCTACCTTGCTCTGGTAGCTCTCGACCTCCTCCTGCAGGAAGGCCTGCCAGGTCATCTGCTGCAGCTCCTCCCTCAGGTACTGACAGGTCTCCATGTGTGACTTGGAGATGTTCTGGGCCAGGTGCTCTGAAACACACGCAAACCAGAAGATCACACTCGAGATGTGGCTGTTACTCAGAAGTGAGGCTGATGAAACATGCCACAGGAAAAGAGGATTTGTTTTTTTGAGCTTTCAAGAGGGAGGAGAGGCAGGATTCGCGTGGGCTTTTCTTTTTTCTTTTTGACTGGGCTTGTTGACATTTTATTTTAGCGCCTGCAGGAAGCCCATAGCTTCAGGTTGAGGCAAAGCCAATCTAGTTATGACACAAATGTATGGAGAGGAGGAGGAGGAGGAGGAGGAGGGCTCCCGCGTTACTCCCGGAAACAAAGGTCACATTTTCTCTGAGAGAAATGTTGAGCGTAAGAATTTAAATGGTTTTGAAAACACATCTGTTAAAAGGAGTTCCTGGGCACAGGGGAGCCTAAAAAAATGATTTCCCCAGACGCCTGCCCTGCTGGATCCTGATTGGCCCTAATTAATGGAAACTAATTACAAAAAAGAGGCTCTTTTAATGAGTGTTGGAGATGAGTCTCCAACCTCCTGCTATTTTAAGCAACCTTTGTGCCGTTTGCCCCACGGTTGAGTTGTTCTCCCCCCCTCCTCCATTTTCCTGTCTCTCTTCTCCCCCCCCTGTGTCCCTCTCTCTCTCTCTCTCGCCCGCCTTACCTAGTTCAGCCATGGACACGGTGGGGGAGGTTTCTCCGTTGGTGAAGGAGCAGTAAGGGAAGAAGCCAGAGCCGGGGGCAAAGTCGCAGATGGGCTCCGGCTTGATGCCGTTGATATCCAGGCCCGACTGGTCAGGAGAAGGCTGGATGTCCAGGTAGAAGCTGCTGACCGCAGAGTCCGGTTTGCTGCCATCAGGGGTGTGACCGTCCATGTAGCCGCTGAGGTCATCATGGAGCTCCGTAAGCCCATTGGCTGAGAGGCCGTAGCTGGGTGTGAGCGGCTCCGCCTCTCCGGGCTGTTGTTGGTGGTCGCGCTGTTGCTGCTGCAGCCGGTGCTTCTGGACCTCGGCGTACAGGCTGTCCCGCTGCTTCTTGGACATGCGGCCAAACTTCACCGCTGTGAAGAGCAGGACAACACATGAGTGAGACACAAGTGACAACATTACAAACAGATGCACGCTAATCTAATCTTCAAGTTTTTTTCAGATTTTTTCTTCATTTTAACATTTCCATAATAAACTGTGAAGATCAGAGACTGATATTCCTTTGCCAGAGCTGTGGGGCCTGGCTATGTCAGCCACTCATAGTGAGTGTGTATGTGTTCGCCTGGGTACATCGGCGGTCTGCAGAGGAGGGGTGGGGGGGGCAGATGGGCTCCCGTGTGCTGATCGAAGGCAAGAGTCACCTTCGTCTCTCCTGAGTTTCTGCGTCTATGTGTGTGTGTGTGTGTGTGTGTAAGTGCGAGCAACGAATGTGTGACGTGTGTGGCTGTGCAAAGACCCTCATGGGTACCAGTGTACCTTTGTGTTCATGGCTCTGTATGCATGTGTGTAACTAAATTAAAGCAGAGCGGTGTGCGTGTGACGTGCCAGCACGCTCAGGTTTTCACTTGTCTTTGTTTGCCCAGAGACTCAGCGTGGACGAGCACAGCACAGCAGGAGCCCTCCAAGCACACATCCCCACCTGTGCGCTCCCATTACTGCATCTCAGCTGCAGCGGCGCTGATGACAACCTCTAACCACCTCCTATTTCATCAAACCTGGATTCGATCAAAGCGACAAATTAGGCCTGCAGACAAAGCACTCACCTACAGAAGCTGAACGCAGGGCGACATTTTACCGTGTGGCCGTGCTAGGATTTTCTTTATGCCTTTATACTTCATGTCCAGTAAGTCATTTTATCAATAATGGCAGTCATCAGTCATCGTTAAGTACCATGTAAATATAGGGCAACAAATAAATTAAGCAAATGTTTTTTTTTACTTTTTCAGGTAATTTAGCCCAAAAGGTTTTGCCAATCTAACTGGTTTTAATACCATTAATACCAGTTAATTGTTTCCTGCTTTAGGCCTATGCAAATTTGTTTGCACATAATTATTAGTACATGATACTGTGATCGTCAAAAGAAAATCCAGTCTTCCATTATTTTTATTTTCAAAATGAACAGAATGAAAAGAGAAAACCTTACATAGCATACTAGCTATAACGGCGCACCATCAACAGCGATCAGTAGCTCTGCGCCATCAATAACTTACAACGACGACCATTTAACTTTGATGTCTCCATGAGAAATTCCCTTCCTCTTCTTGCTCGTCTTCAAAGGGGGGGTCAGGGTCGACACAGCTTCCCTGAGTCACTGCTCTGAAGCTCTTCAGGAGAACAGAGGCCTGCCCACACAGGGGCTTGACCTGAGCTCCTCTACCTCTGTCTACCCACCGTGCCACCCTGCTGGGTCCGCCCACCCGCATCTCCTTTTATATCAAGCCCTTACCATCTCGTGACATGCCCACTGCCAGGCACTTCTGCAGCCGGCAGTGCTGGCAGCGGTTGCGGCTGGTGCGGTCGATCAGGCAGTTCTTCTGGCGGGGGCAGGAGTAGGCAGCATTGCTCTGCTGACTCCTCCTGAAGAAGCCCTGCACAGGAGAGGGGCATGGAAACACCTCAGATGAAGCATTGTGGGTGGAAAAACGCTGTGAGACTGGAGGATCTAATCATGTCTTCAAAGTCAAAAGTCATTAATGATATTCCTACTGGTAATATTTTTATCCTGCAGCTGCCAAAAGGAATGGATATTAACAGTAGTGTGGTGGCATTTTCCTGGCTGTGAGGCTGCAGTGTGCTGGCATTTAAAGAGTGCTGTATTTCAGCAGTGTGTGCAGAGAGAGGGTGGTGTGTTTGGGTAGGAATGATAACTGTGGATGGTATTTTTCTTCAGACGGGTTATTAGTGTTGATTAACGCAACACTGGCATGTGCAGCGCTAACGGATTGCGAATGCACACCGACTGGATTCCTCATCCTCTGACTTAATGAATTGATTCCAGCACATCATTAACATGCCCCACTCTACTGCTCCATACACATATGTCTTAATTAGCTGCTCATTGGCTGTTTAATTACAAGAAAACAGCTGACAGCTGCCAAGTTGCTTTATAATGGAGGCCATTATGGAAACAGGCTATAACTGCCAGTGACAAGCAGCACTCTTTAATAATGCTATGATTTATGGTCCAAACTTTTGTGCTCGCACATATCATTAAAGGCCTCTCTGCCTGGACTAATTAGCAATCATTAAAGATAGATTTCAGCAGTTTATTCTTTAGTGTTTTGTTCCTTCCAGCTCCTGTGTGAGGGAGAGGAGCGCTGGGACAGCTGAAAGGAACTCTCTCTCTCTCTCTGCACACACACACACACACACACACGCACGCACATGCGCGCACATACACACGAGCAAACAGCAAAGGTGCAGCCTGGCTGAGGAATGCTAATGATGTGCCTGGTGACAAGCGCAGGGACAAGAATACACTCTAAGCACAAAATTCCCCTCACTGTGACTGGCTGGTGCATTTGTAACAGTACAAAAGGCGGCGTCAGTGGAGGCAACACACAGCAGCAAACAGCCAACAATCTGCTATAATTCAAAGCGCTCTCCTTTTGATCATTTGATTTCAAGAGGAGCAGGCTGCAGTGGAGGCAAGAAACACGGCGGAGAGACGCGGCCCTGGGAGAGCGAGGCAGAGCGAGGCAGAGCGAGGCAGAGCGGGGACTTTGTACCATTAATTGTGGTTTTCTGTGATGTCCTCTGTGGTGCTTGACCACTTTAATGATCATGCTCTTGGTGTTTACACTCGCCGGTCCCTCTCCGAATGTTTCGGATCAACCCGGCAACATTTTCAAACGGTTTTCCTTGCAAGCAACTTTTTTTTTGTTTTGTTTTTACTCCTCAATTTTCCTCCTTCCTCCACCTCTCACCCCCCCCCCCCCCCCCCCCCCAACACAAACACACACCCGCTGCTCCTGATAACAAGAACGGGTTCAGTTGCACGATGCTTACCTTGCAGCCTTCACATGTTATCACACCGTAATGGATGCCTGATGATTTGTCTCCACAGATCTTGCAGGGAATTATTTCGATTTGAGCTGCGGAGAAGAAAAGGAAATCAAATTTACAAAAAAAACCAAACAACATCTCAACATTTTGCTGTCACTAGTCACTGTACAGCACCCTCACCATGGCTCCATGTTGGTACATAAAAGAGCACTGTGCTTCTAAAAAACATGTCATCCGCTGGATTTTGAATCCTCACTTCCACAGAGCATTAGCTGAATATTTACAGATTTGTCTGTGTGTGTGTCTGTGTGTGTGTGTGTGTGTGTGTGTGTGTGTGTATGAATGAAGGAAGGGGGGCCATTTTAAGTCGTCACAAGCAGCCAGTGTAAACATGGTGTCAATTTGCATCCTAAACACTACTTATGGGGAAAAACCCAACTACCCACAAACCCTAATATATCACAGAAGTACTAATAGTAGCCTTCTGCCATGACAAAGGCCCATTTAGCCACATGTGGACATGTATTCCCTGTTGGAAAACTTGACTTCATGGAGCCTCTTAAACTTCAAAACCATAAAAACCTCAGGCGTAAATCCACTGTGGCCAGAAAGAATCATAACATGCCCACTGCGCTGGATGGAGCGGCGGCAGTGACTGTGTCTGTATACACCATAGAAAACGGGTTCAGAGGTTAGGTGGGGGGTGGGGGGTGGGGGTGGGGGTTGTGCTGTGTTGTTACTCCGTTGACAGGCTTGTGATTCACCCACCATAGAGGACAAAACATGGAGAGGACAGGCCTCATCCATCCTTGGCCTTCTCGTCGGGAGAGGACCACAGGGCAACACAACCGAACAGACAGAACACACAGACATCACAGGCCCAGAACTCCCAGCTTGTCCCACTGCTCTGAGCTTTATCACCGCAGCCACTGATGCTACATCCATCTCTACCTCCACCCCCCTCGTCATCCCCTCCCTCTCTCTCTCTCCCTCCCTCCAGATATCTCTATCTCACAGCCCTCCGCCACATCTCCAGCATCTCAGTCCCCCCCATCCCAGCAGTGCGATGCAGCGCCAGACGAACTCTGGTATCTGATCGAAATCGAGAAAAGATCACTGCGGGATATTCTCTCACAACGTAGTAAAGGTTTACTCCAAACCAGCCACACAGTGGGCCAATCAGAGCGAAACAAGAGCAACTGCGACACACAAGTCCGTACCAATTAGGGGGGAATATTATGATTTCGGAAGAACAAGATGCAATGAAAATTATAATCGTAAAAAAAAAAAAGAACGGTGGTGGACTCACTATGTCAAAATGTTACATCAGCCTCTCCCCTCTAGCCGAGCCGCAGTGTCTCCTCTCAAGTCAGGAGCTATTTTGAATCCTCACTTCCACAGAGCATTAGCTGAATATTTACAGATTTGTCTGTGTGTGTGTCTGTGTGTGTGTGTGTGTGTGTGTGTGTGTGTGTGTGTATGAAGGAAGGGGGGCCATTTTAAGTCGTCACAAGCAGCCAGTGTAAACATGGTGTCAATTTGCATCCTAAACACTACTTATGGGGAAAAACCCAACTACCCACAAACCCTAATATATCACAGAAGTACTAATAGTAGCCTTCTGCCATGACAAAGGCCCATTTAGCCACATGTGGACATGTATTCCCTGTTGGAAAACTTAACTTCATGGAGCCTCTTAAACTTCAAAACCATAAAAACCTCAGGCGTAAATCCACTGTGGCCACAAAGAATCATAACATGCCCACTGCGCTGGATGGAGCGGCGGCAGTGACTGTGTCTGTATACACCATAGAAAACGGGTTCAGAGGTTAGGTGGGGGGGGGGGGGGGCTGTGTTGTTACTCCGTTGACAGGCTTGTGATTCACCCACCATAGAGGACAAAACATGGAGAGGACAGGCCTCATCCATCCTTGGCCTTCTCGTCGGGAGAGGACCACAGGGCAACACAACCGAACAGACAGAACACACAGACATCACAGGCACAGAACTCCCAGCTTGTCCCACTGCTCTGAGCTTTATCACCGCAGCCACTGATGCTACATCCATCTCTACCTCCACCCCCCTCGTCATCCCCTCCCTCTCTCTCTCTCTCTCCCTCCCTCCAGATATCTCTATCTCACAGCCCTCCGCCACATCTCCAGCATCTCAGTCCCCCCCATCCCAGCAGTGCAATGCAGCGCCAGACGAACTCTGGTATCTGATCGAAATCGAGGAAAGATCACTGCGGGATATTCTCTCACAACGTAGTAAAGGTTTACTCCAAACCAGCCACACAGCCGGGCCAATCAGAGCAAAACAAGAGCTACTGCGACACAAGTCCGTACCAATTAGGGGGGAATATTATGATTTCGGAAGAACAAGATGCAATGAAAATTATAATCGTAAAAAAAAAAAAAAAAAAAAGAACGGTGGTGGACTCACTATGTCAAAATGTTACATCAGCCTCTCCCCTCTAGCCGAGCCGCAGTGTCTCCTCTCAAGTCAGGAGCTTCAAATATCTCTCATAACAACCAGCCACTTTCAAATAGTTTAATAACATCAGAAGCAAATTGACTCGTGCTTAATCCAGAGATCTCTGCCCATTTTAATCAGCTGCCTGGGAGTCTAATGTGTCATGTGGATAATGTCCTCGTCCCTGAGGCATGCCCTCGAGAGGCCCTTAACACGGAGCCTCTAATCCACTAACCCCGGAGCCACGCTCTATTCATTCAGGAATCTGCGTTTGTTCTCCTCGCCCTGCTGGAGTCAACGGGACTGGCCCTGTTTACACGGAATTAGCCTATTTTGGTAAAATGAACAAAAGGGAGTGGCGGAACACGCGCAGCTAATTCTCCTGCAGACAACACCTCCTGTGATTTGTGATTCTCCCCATACAATAGAGGGCAGTGCACCTCGCCGGCCCGGATTAGAGTGGAATCCAGGCGGGAGGCGGGCTCTGACAAGCTAACTGAGAGGGTTAATTCATAATTAATCTTTTCCTCACTGTGCACAGTCGCTTGTGATTTCCGTTAGGTCCGTCGCCGTATGAGTGCGCTCTATTGTTTGTTTTTGTGCTCGCCCCGCGTGAGCATTAGCGGTGCAGTGTGTTTCGACTCCTTTAGCATTTTCAGCCTCATTACTTACGTAATTTGTTCTGACATGCACTCACGCCAACTGAAGCGTGTTGTAATTATGACTAGCTGTGGCTATGTTGCACTAACGGTTTGCAGTGTTCCGCCCCGGCCATTGGGTGGCAGTGCAGGGCTGCGGCTACGGCCCTCTTGCCAAGTCAAGCCAAGCTTCCGCCCACCCTCTCCAGCCCACAGGCTTTTGGCTCGGAGCTGCAGCCTCTGATCGCTCCAGGCTTAGGCTGCTGCTTGCTGCCCCCACCCCCACAGCATCGCTGTGAGATGCCTTCATCTTCCCAGAAGAAGCGAAGCTGGCTAGGCGCTCGCTCAGGCCTGACAGAGGCTGTGCCACATCAGGTGAAGGCAGTGGGAGCAGAGACACGGGGGTGCCAGGCCGAGGAGGGCGCGCACACACACACACACACACACACACACACACGTATGCCTAACAAAGCCCTATCTGCAGCGAGGAGGCCCCAAGTGTGCACAGCCTCACCAGCTAACACCCTCCCACTCCAACAGTGCACAAGCCCCTGGACGCTTGGTGCACTCAGCAGTAGAAATGTCTTGTCTCCGGTCGGGGCGGAGGAGGCTTTGTAGTGTCCCATACGAGTAAAGACCTCAGTCTGAGCACAGACTTTATTTCCACGACGAAATGAGCTGCGGGTCAACGAGTGTACAAACTGAACTCAGGTGACACAGACCGAAGACCAGAAGTTCTGGTCGTCATGGTTCAACCCAAACGAACCAAACTGATTTTCGGTCAGAGAAAAAGGCCTCTGCTGAGACGTACTCCCAATCTGGCATCTACTGACGCGAGCTGTGGCGTTAGCGGGCTGTTGGTGTGAAGCAGGCAGCTGCTGGCTCGCTTGAGCTTGACCAGCACAGTGCCACTGATCCCATTCACCGTGCCCGCCTGCCCGCCTGGCCGCCTCCTTGTCTCCCTGCCTGCCCGCCTGCCTCCCTGCCAGCCAGCCCAGTCTGCTCGCTTAGCGACATCAAAGCCAGGCACAGTTAGATGGGTAGACTTGCTGAAGCCCAGCCCAGCAGCCTGCTGCTCCTCACAGCACTGTGCGATGGCCTCTGCATGCAGGCCACATCAAAGACACCTGCACGCTCACACCATGTGCATAACCATACGAGTCGGACGGCGGCATTGTATGCCTTGATTTCCTGTATGCGGCGTTGCAGCCCGGCGTGGGCGTCCTGGACAATGGGCACGGCGTGGAGAAGAGACAGTCAAGCTGAATGCGAACGCTCGTTCTTTGTCTGCGTCTGTGGCGGAGCACTTCAAGGACACTGATTCACCACACCAGCAGGGCCTTTGAGGGGATGACGCGTCACTCACAGCTCATGTACAATAGGGCAGTGTGGCCCCTGCATGATCAAGCAGTGTCCTTTACTGTCTTCCTCCACAGACCTGAGACCCAACCCACTCCACGTTATCAAAGACCTGATGTTCACATGCGAGAACAAATGCGCACTAACCGTCGGACAGAACACTTTCTTCCTTCCTGCGTGCTGTTAATGCAGTATTGCCTCATTCACAGATATAGCAGGCGTCATTAATAAGTCATCATAACGCTGTGCAGCTGAGAAATAGGGTGAAAAATTGGTGAAATATTGGGAAATTAAACAATTAGTCTGCGCTGAAGAGAAACGCGCTCCTTACATCTGCTATAGTGAAATGGATTTTATTCTAGTCAGATACAGGGAAAAAACCCCATTTTATTCAGTTTATTCAGTATTTTCTTCATAGCGTTCAAATATGAAATAAACCTGTACACAAGTGAAAATCCTGCAGGCTCGTGGAAACATGGAAAATCACTGGTCAAAATCTCCTGGCTGTTCCCACTCAACCCTTGGACCACTGACATAACGCTGAAGGATTACGTTGATCCCTTACATTACAGAACCATGCCCAGGCCGCCATCATAACACTGAGAGCTTAACCCATTACGCGATTGGACCATTAAACCGTTTTGCCGACGCCACTGTGACTCAGGGTCGATGTACAATGTGTATTGTATCTGAAAAGAAAGGATGCGGAGGAGCAGGAGGACAAACACATAAACATATGCTTCTCTGTACATGGTGGCGAATCAGCCAATGTGTATATCTGCATGTGTGTGTGTGTGTGTCAGTTATGTAGACAGCTGTCAATGACACAGTGACGCAAGCAAGTGGGCTCATGTCAGAGATTATGTAAGGCACTGGACAGAGGACAGCTCTCATCAGACGAGCTGTGCTACGAGATCTTTTCTTTTGACAAAAATTAACAACGAACCAAACACAAGCTTGTAGAAAACACGGCTGCTCCCAGGACCAATCACTTACACATAGTCAACACATAGTCAACACATAAACACAGGCTGGCAAACACACACCCAAGCAATAATAATCCTCCGTCATTATGCGCAGCTATTTATTTTGCAAACGTGAACTTTTCAGTTTGGCATTTGAAATCAGCTGTCGGCTGATAACCAGAGTCTTCTCCAAACAGATAGATACCCATGATGCCCGTCATGCTGAGCTGCAGAGCGGGCGACAGCCACAACACGAGCAGGAATCAGAATCCTGCCTTTTTTCATCTGCTGTCGTGTGAAGTCACACAACACAATACTTTTTTTCCACCCCCTTATTCCCATTTATGCAGCGGAAGAAAGGTTATTTGAATGTCAGCGGCAAAGGACAGTCGTGGCACACAACACGGGCTGAGTAGCATGAATGTGTCATTTTTTATTTAGGGATCGGCGGCTGTTGGTATATCACCACAGAGGTGTTCTACCGCCGTACGCTTGTTTGTAGCATGTACAAAAAAAAAACAAAAAAAAAATGCACACAGCGTCTGAGAGAAATTTACCTGCGGACCAAAACTCTACATCATCACTACACAACAGCTTCCTTCCTCTCAGCCGTTATAAACACGCTGAAGTCGTCAGAAAATATTCTGACCACAGGGGTTTGAGCAAGGAAAGACATAATTGACATATTTTGATGTCTCTGTCCCGCATGGAGCTAATTCCCCCCCACCCCCCCAATCATCCAGCTGCCGAAGGAGCTAATTCCCCCCCCCCCCCCCAATCATCCAGCTGCCGAAGCTGTGATCCCCCCTCACTGGAGAGCAGATACAGTATATTTCTGTTTCTAAAGACGGCCTCTTTAAGCCGTTCCTATTATTCCTTCATGGCGGTGCAGTGACTTTGCTAAGCTCAGGCCCTGGGCTGCTTTTTGGATGAAGTCATGCGTGTGTCTCTGTGTTTGTTTGTGTGTGTGTGTGTGAGGCCTATTAATATTTCAACACTGCCCAACTCAAGATGCCTGTACTACACAGCGGTGCTTCTCTCTTTAAGCCTCTCCTCCGTATTTACTCGGCTGTTATACTGAAGCGCGTTGTGACACCCTCTATGAGACGGAGCAGGAGCGGGGGGGAGATGTGGTCCCCGGCCGCTGCACAAGACGTCTCTCTCAACGTCTCTTTCTCCACTGGCGGATCAGTAATTTGGGCACTAATTTATGTGTTGTTGTGGCAAAGATTGACGAGCTTCCTGGCTGGGAGTCTGCGCGGCGGCACTCCTGGGGAAACAACAAAAGCCCCGGTTTGCCGAGCAGACGAGCACCATGATGGGTAGCATGTGTGCAGCGTTCGCCCCCCCCCACTCATCCCTCCCCCCCGTCTGCCCCACCTGAGCTCAAACCTCTCCCCACTCCTTACACTAACCCTCTATCCATCTTCCCCAACCTATCCCCTCCCCCCTTGTCTGTAAGTGTGGTGACAGGCGAAGTTGTGCCCGGCTGCTGGGGACCGGAGGGCACGCTCCTTCTGTGTGCGCGGGCAGGTGTGCCAGGAGGGGACACGGCTCCTACTGTTTACTCTGATGGCAAAATACATCTCCATCAGCGTTCATGCATGCAAAAATCCAGCTACTGAGAGGCTGTAAGAGGAAAACGAGGAAATAATAAAATTTGGTTTTCGATCTCTGTAAATTAAACGGGATATGGATTCTGTTAAAACACAGTTTTGGGCAGGAAAAGGGAGTTTTCATTCACTGGGAGTCAAAGTCGGTGGTGAACTGTTTTACGCATGCAACGTGCAGCAAGGCACTGGGATGCACCAGAACCCAGAAGCACTCAGGCTGAAATCACACAGGACCACCTGACTGACTGGTGCAGACGCTCCAGTCTGAATTCTAAGACTAAGCTGAGGTCCGGGCGCGATGCGTCTGAAACGTCAGTCTGACCACTTGGACTAAGGAGGCAGCGGTTTAAGCCTTGATGGCAGTGCTGCGCCTTAGTCAAGCACCTCTCAGCCTCCCGTCTCCCTGCAGGGACAAGCAGCAGAGTGAGCTCTTTTAGAAAAACAAGAATATATAAATAATGAATCCTTCAAAACATCCACCGCAATTACACACAGAAACCTTTACATGACAACAAAGAGCCTTGTTCTGCTGCACCAGGGAATTTGCTACTGCCACACTGTACAACTTCCTTCTGCCTGTAATTGCTGTATTAGTATGCATTCCTGTAAAAGACAACCAGACCTCAGCTGTAGGGTTTGGAACAAAAGAAATCAAAACTTACATCCGTGCATCCGAACTTCATGCATCACAGGCGTGACACTGTATATGATTTTATATGGGCATTGAAGAGCACAGATAATGGTGTCGCAGCTATGGTGGATATGGGGAAGGGTGTTGGTGGGGAAGAGGGGAGGGAGACTGGAGGTCCCAGCTCATGCTGCTGCAAAGGGTCAGTGGGTCAGAGGCACGCAGCCAGAACACACATGGAGAGCAGGCTGAATAGTTCAGCTGACAGTAATTGTCCCTCTGTGGTCCCCTTAGAAAAACATGTTTCCAGACAACGCAGACTGGCTGCACAGGCCAGATAGTAATCATGATTTTGATTTGCTCCATCGAAGAGGGACGCTCAGCATTAGCCTCCAGTTGTGGCACAAGTCACTGTTTCCACTGGCGCTGACATCAGCGAAAGCCACGCATTGCAAGGACATGCGATGATAAATCAGACTGTGACTTTCATTCCAAAACATCTAAAATACTTTTTTTTTGCAATTTCATAACGCAATAGCTGTACATATAAGAAAATAAGAAGGATTTGCACTTTAAACTATGTGCAAATACCATAACTATCTGTGATGCGGTATTTAAAACCATTTTTGGGTCTATGTTGATTAGGGACAAAATATTTGAAATCATTTAGAAATTTGTAACGTTTTTTTTTACAAGCTTCAGTACACTCCAATGAGCAGTCTATACATATATACTTTTTTTTTTTTTACATCTGGGCTGATGAGCACTTTCTGCCGCAGCTCTGCCATTCTGCTTGAAGGTCTTTGGTATTCATCAGCTGAAAAAGAGCAGGCAAGGACAGGGAAGATGAATGACACCAATGGCCAGCCGATACTTCCAGGGACGTGTGATTGAGACAAATGAGCCTTGTTACATTAGCTGGGATACTGAATCCTGCTGCTCAAAGATCCAGAGCCTGATAGAGCTGAAACTAGAGGCACCCAACCTTTCCACAGATCACTGATGTCATGGGGCCCCAGATGAAGAAGAACCTGCTTTGCTGGACTTTTAGTTTTTAATCTGGACGACTTTCGTTTTCTCCACACGTGCACTATGCACGTACACTCAGAGCTGCCACTTGGCCTTCAAAGATTTCCTGGCCGTCTCCCTCAGGTTCAGAGAGCAAATTAACATGAGACAGAGCCATTATCCAATCCATATACAGTGCCTTTGGCTACTAATGTCTTAATAAGTGACTGCGAACGCTTCCATCATGCACCATTTATCCCCAATGCTACGTGCAAAACGATTCAACCGAAACCTTATGATCACCACCATGCGAAATATTTGCGTTGTGTTGAAATATGCAAAGCGTTTAAGAGGGAAAAAAAAAATCTGTTTATTTCATTTTCACTCCTGGCACCTTGAACTCTTGAGAAACGGAAAAATCGCCCAGATACACTTACTGCCATGACGCTAATGAGGGGATGCAAGAAGATGAGGATGAGATCCCCCCCTCACCCCCACTGCTTCCTCTCTCTGAAAATTATATTTTTACTGAATCTAACACAAGCATGTGAAGTTTGTGAGCAGCTCCTGTTTGGGATACGCGTTTTTTTTTCCCCCCCACAACCACTGATTATGAAACTTCAGTAATCTCTGCCTTCGCTGTGGAGGAGTTGCCGAGCAACTCCACTGTCGTCATCCTCCTCCTGCAGCCGTAGCAGAACGTATGAAAGGCATCGCCAGATGACAGGGGTGCAGGAAGAGCGTCTGCCACGCAGAGTTCACAGACAGCTTACAGCGTGCGAGACACATTCCCCCTCGCACTGCTGTTTTCATAGTCCTACAAACACGCCCGCTTTTGTTTAACATGGCAGGATTAAGCAGCCATGCGCAAAAAAGCATGCTTCCCTCCTTGCACGCGCTTCTTACAGGGGAAGGCCCGAGCACTCCCTGCTACCTTTCGGTGAACCAGGTTCCCCCCGACTGCCAGTGAACGCACCATGGCGCTCTAAATCCCAGGCAAATACACAAGCGCCAAGATTAATGATTACATAAACACATCCCAAAAGCCCTGGAATAACAATCGGCTCCTCAACCTGTTTAGCTGCCACGCAAAAAAAACCTCTTGGAATCAGCTGACAGCCAGTAGATCCCTCTTTTCCTCCCTGTTGCCTCACAACAGCCAGGGTCTGTCTCTGCATTGCTGCTTCATTAACAACAGGAAACTGTCAATATTTTCCACATGAGAGCGGGTTATGGCACAGATGCATTGGTGGGGGTGGGGTTGGGGTTGGGGGGGGACAGGACATAGGCTTCACAGTGTTTTAATCTCTTTGCTTCTCCCGTCCTCGGCCAACACTCAGCATGTCCGTCCCTCAGTGCCAAACATAACACACCTGTCAAGGGCCATAATGAAGACAGCATGTTTGGGGGACAGTGGAGACGGCAACGCAGCTTGTCAATCCCCTGCTCTTAGACAATAGCATCTTTGACTTGCGAAAAAGGCCGTTAAGACGACATCTAGGTGCACATTAGACGTACAAACGGCAATAAATCACAACCACAACAGACCAAAAAAAAAAAAGGCCATTAAAATGACATTAGGAGCATGGCCCGTCCTCTCATCCCTTTTATCCCAAGTCTCTGTCTGCGCGACGAGTTGGCGAGTGATGAGTACTGGAGACAGAGAGAGATACGGAGTGAGAAAGAGAGAAAGAGACGGAGCGCAGTGAGGTCCATTGGTCCAGGGCAGGGGAGCGTGGGACGCTCAGATGAAGTGGGAGGCCCCTCTCCAGGAGGTTGCTCCTCAACATGAAGGCGGACACAGCACACCGCCTAATGAGGGGTGAAGTGGAGCACCCTGTGGGACCCCCTCAGGCACATTCATTAGCAGATGAAAAAGTGTTTCCCGCGGCAGAGCAAGTGTCTGCCTTGACTCGGACATGTTTAATTTAGGGCCTTGTGAAAACACGGGGCCGCTCCGGCCAGGTCGGCTGTGGTCAAATAAAAAAAAAAAACAAAAAAAAAACCCACACAGGGACACATGTTTTTTTTCTCTTCATGGAAAGTATTTGTGTTTGATATCGGGATTTCATCACGCAGATTATTACCGTTCAGATTATGAAAGGTCAAATGGGCTGACACTTGTAACTGTGTGTAAAAGGTCTGTTTCAAGGGAAAATGTGAGGCTTATCACAAGTTTAAGTTCCATCCCCTTTAAAGCATTGCATTTTGTTGCATCTTTTCGACTCCGGGCAAAAATAATAGGCTCATTTAGCCAGTGGTGGTTTGCGGAAGGGAACCAAGGATTATGGTAATGCAGCACCGAACGCTGCAAGCGAAACACAGTCAAAGAGAAACTGCCGCAGCAACAGACAGCGGAAGAATATCTGAGAGGTTAATTTATATGATTGCACAAATCTGCATTCACAAACTCATCTTGAGGATCTCGCACCGCACAGGGTTTGTAAAGACAACAGAGGAGGCAGCGTTGTCGCTGGCATTAATATCATATCAATCCATGGTGACTCGAACACACGTCCGCTTATCACAGCAGCTTATCCTTGTTCATGATGAATCCTCACATTTATTAAGTCTGTCTTCCTGCCTTGTTAGATATGTATAACCAATCTCCTGTAATTAGCAACTGCTAACCTTTGGGGTGCTAATCCCCCATGAATTGTGGATTTGTACATCAAAGCCCACTCTCTCCCATATAGCCGGTGCTTGAAATTACACTTGATTTGAAACCTGCAATTATTTGTATAGCATGGATGCAAACAGTCTCCTCTTTTATGTCTCTGAGAATCCCGTGGGTTTGCGGTGAAGAATCCTTAATCCACTCCAGTGGAATCCAAATATAGAGTTAGCACCAGCCTCCTAAAATTTAGATACACAGCCAAGTACAGAAAGCGTTTCTCTCTCACATATCTCTCTTTCTCTCTCACTCTTTTCCCCGCATAGTTAAGATGAGATTTTCTTTTGTGGCTTGGATGCATCATATACGTTGGGGGGGTGGGGGATTGCCCGGGGGTGAAGCACAACGATGCCTAAACATGAAAAGAGCATGCGCTCCTGTCCTTTTTCACAGGCATTAATTGAAAAGTTAATTAAATAATCGATGGTCTTTCCCCGTTAAATTTAATATGATCGCACGTCCAGGGGCTCTGTCAACAGGGCGAAAGCTCGGGTGTTTAGAGTCAGCTGCAATTTATACTCTCTCCCATTCAAGGCCAGACTGAATCCATTGTGCGAGGAGGGAGAGATTATGGAGAGGGATAACAACTGAGGAAGCTTCCCACACACACACACACACACACACACACACACACAAACCTGATGCTTTTGCAGGGAGGACGCCTGAAGCATTTATTTTCTTTAATGAGAGACATGAGTCTCACATGTGTCAGTGATGCACAGCATGGGAACAATAGGGTGGGCTCTAATCCCATCAATCTACTGCATTTATCCTGGTATCACATCAATACCTGTCAGTTAGGCTGGATGAGATAAATCATGCCAAACAGACTGAGTCAGGGCCACACTGTGCTCAGTGAATATGCAGACTGAAAACGCATCTCGAAAGTCGGGGGTGAACGCGGTTCCGCGCAGTCAGTAGCGAATTTAGAGCCTGCGACTTAAAGAAATACAGGAGATTAGCTTGTGAGACAAGACGACACAAAGATCATCCTTCCTGCACTTACTGTAGTAAGTGATTATATAGCTATGAATTAGCAATGGCGTTGTTAGGTATTTAGAGGAAACGCTACACCTCACCTGTCACCTAAGCCTCCCACGGAAATCTCTTTACTTACCTTACTGTAACAGGGATCCCACAGTTACACCTCCTTTACCATCCTAAATGGGAACTGACACTCCGCCTCCCCGACACCTGACATAAAGTGCATGCACAAGTGGGCAAGCTTGGATGACATGGAAAACCTGACTGTGACAAGAGGACGCGAGATCCAGAGAACAACTAAACACAAGTGCACAGCTCGTGTGAATCTGTGTTTATGTGCACGCAGAGAAATAGCAGGATCTTCAGAACCCCAACCCATATATGTGCAATAACATCTGAGTTATTGTCAGATAAAAAAAACAACACAAAACATATAGAACACTTCAAGGGTTGGCTTTGAGCGATAGCAATAACCCTGCAGACAGCCAAATTATGATTTATGTACTTTGGCTTGAGAGTGCATGGGGCAGTAATGTATATGTGTATGGCAGCCGGGCTTCTCGCCGTAGCATCGGAGCGACTCAGAGAGAATACATTTGGTGTAAAATTGCTTCATCTGTTTACAATTCCATTTGGAGTTTATGAGAAAGACAGGCAAACACAGGCTGATGTATTGCCCCTGTGTCACGGCATGGCAGGAGCATCCACACAAAGATTCATCTCTCACTTAGAAGCCAAATGATACGTCTAATTTGCTGCGAGCACAGTTATTTTTAACCTCTCCAGCTGTCAGATAATGGAGCTTGACTGTCAGCGCCGGTGTATGCGCGCGTGTTAAGAGGTTGCAAACTCTTTTCAATTTACCATTCTCTTTGAGCGAATTACAAAATGCACATTCTCATTAGTTATCCTGATTGACGTTGGGTTTTTCTTTTATCGGAAACCAAAGAGGTGGGGGTTGGTGTTAAAAAAAAAGAGTTGGGTGAATTAAGATGGAGACTTCCAAAAGCGAGCGGGATTCAGCTTCCACGCGAGTTGTCAGTAACTAAGACAACTTGAGAACGCCGCAGAAAAAGTGACGGTTGCTTTTCGTGGGTATTAATTGGACAATGTGGCGCCTCCTAATGACTCCCCTTGACAATTTAGTCCTTGCGAGCAACATGCTACGGTACAGTAATGTGCAAATGTACCACAACGCCTACAATTTTCAATCCCAATTTATAAAAATGAGTTACTGGGTAAAGAAAAGCGCGGCGGTTAATCTCGGCAGCTTTTATTTCATTTGCACATTTCCGCCTGGCACTGGGAAAAGCGAACTGAATTCTACCGTGGGCCTTCTTGCCACTAACAGGGGAACATGAGCATTGTTGAACTAATGCATAGCGCCAGTTACATAAGACTAGTGGTAAATGTTTTTCATTAATGAACTGGCAGAGGGCGGCCAGCAGGTTTCATTGGTTTGCCTTACGTAATTTGAGATGGACATTAATGGATTTCCCAACTTCTCTTTTCCTACAGCAAATGTGTCAATCACAGCACCTTCACTATAGAGAAACTGCACTAATACGATAATGTAAGAGAAAGGCAGTGTGACACATTAAGATCCAAGAACATAACAAAGAGCCGAATGTGCACAAAAGACACGAACCAAACCAAACGAGTCAAGTCTTGGTCTAGTTTCACCGGCTTTGCATTCAACACCTCCGCTATCTTGACCTTTTTCAGCATTGTATAGAATATGAACTCAATAACAAATCAGCCACACGCTCAAAAATGTTTACATTTTCTTTAACTCCTAACAAAAGGCGGGAGGGGAAAACCCATTGTTCGCCTCACACCGCAATCTCATTTTGTACTACTGTAAATAGTGCTCCAGTGAATGACTGCATTTCCACTGTCCCAATAACCAGCTGACCTCTAGTGTTTGCTAACTCCAGCTTAACAGCGCGTTATGTAAGAGGAGGGAGAAGTGCATGCTGGGACTGAGCCCTGTTCGCTTTGACCACACCAGCAGAGGCAGCCGTCCGCCTGCTCCCCCGCCTGCGTTTGTGCGCTTACAAACAAGCACAGTGCAGCTCTCAGCAGGAAACAACACTCCACGCTGACCAGCCATGACTTCAGCTTTAAGGTAACCGGAGATACAAACCTCATGCTCATGTCCTGCGCTTACATGACCAGACCACAGCTTATGTGATGTGTTACAGAACAGCTCCCCACCTCACTGTGAAACTGTAATCTGTGGACACCATTCCCTTTCAATCTCCCTGCAAGGTGTCGTAACACTACTGTTGGAATCTATTATAATCTGATCCAATAAAGGCTTTTAGAAGAAGTCAAAAATCAAAATATCATACCAAAAAAAAAGAATCATATGTGTAAATGTTGTTTTCAGTGAAAGACTTGATTGTTGTGATCACATGCGACTTGCTTTTTTTAAATGTGAGAAATCAATTCAGAACTGCATGAAAGAAACCAATCGGTTAATGTGCTCCGAAATAAGAGGGGGGGGGGGATCATCCTCTTCCTTCAAAAGATGCACGCTTATCACAACCGAATTTCAGCAAATCGGCTGATGCAGTACAATGCTGTTCCTGCTAAAAAAAAATAAAAAAAAACCTGCTGAAAAAGCCTTTATGTATTCTAACCAAGTGCTCACACTTCATACTGTAGCAAGTGAGCAGCCCCTGTACTTTTAATATGCTTCCATATTGGCACTGGCCCCCAGCTCACTATATAGGCAGCTAAGCTTCATATTAAGGTGCCAAGAGTAGTGCTCTTTAAGGGTTACATAAGAAGCAGCTAATTGTACTGGGTCAGTATTTGGGATCTAATCCTCGGAGGCCATATGATCCAACTGCAGCAACTCTCTACATGTTGTCCCAGTGTGGCAGGAAACAGACTCTCCTTATGAATACAAACATAAAGAAAAGTAATCGCATACCCTGGTGGCGAGCAGGACCACTGGTTTCTTTCCCTCTGCCTCCTGGACGTACGAGATGACACTAGATGTTCAGTGGGCACAAACGCCGGCCCGTTACAAAAGAGCACATGGCTCTGGGAATATTCTGTAATACGTGTTGCAATTTTTCCTCCATGCTAGTTAAATTACAGAAGAGGTCACGGGGAGTTGGGGGTGAGGGGGGGCGGTGGGTTCGTATTTCGGAGCACAGCTACCAATCAACTGCAGCAATCCTCCTGGTGTGTTTGTCAACACTGCAGCCTGGCGTAATTGGCATAATAGTCAGGTTAGGGCTCGGAACAAACTGGGCGTCCTTTTGGCGAGCGCGGGCCGTGTCATTAAAGGGACATGTTTCTGGAGGCGCTCCCGGGGACATATAACACACGCGAGCATGTTGGAGCGACAGCTCGCCTGATAAAATGGCTGCCTCTTATCTCCACTATGCATATGAAAGGCTTATGCCTTCTCCATGACAGATTCTACGCCTCATCACCATGGGATTTGCCCAGATACAGCAGAACAGAAGCGGGGAGAAAAACAATGTAGCACATGTATAGCCTCGTCTTAGCACAGTCAAGTGATGCTTGCGTGTGTGTTTGCGTGTGCGTCCATATATACAGTATGTGTGCGTTTTCTCTCCTCGCTTATTGGCAGCATGGGGATCTTGGCAGTCCTGGAGCAAGCTTCAATTATCTTGATAATCTATAGTGAATACGTGATATAATAATGATATAGTGTCTATAATTACCACGATGAGGTGGGGTAGAGTGTGCTAAAGAATAATCGCTCGTATTATCACCACTGGGTAGCATCATTATCAGTCTGACAGCACTCATAAAGTGCTTTGTTTGTTTTCTCTGATTGCTCCTTTACCACCCAAATAAACAACTTGGCTCCTTTGAGTTACAGCGGTATAATTTGCTGGAACAGCAAAGGCATTTATCTATAAATTTATTTTCAATTTGAGGTAAGCTGCAGTCATGAAAGCTAAATCACTACCAGGGAGAAGATTATTCTAATTACTAACCAGCTGTCGCACATGCTGCACGAGCACAGGATGTGTCAGAACGCGGAGCAACCAGTAATCAGCTCGGCAGAATCATCTCAAGCACATATTAAACATCGCGCACTAAACGTCGAACATGAATTTGTATGATCGCGTTTGTCAAACTAAAAAAGGGGCATGTGCTATAACGCGCTGTGACAGAATTTAGAAACACAGATTTTATGGTCAATTTGCGATGCAATTCTTAAAGCTGAGAGTTGATTTGCGGCGGGAATGAGCCCGGTGTTATTTTCGTCTTACTCCAGCATATTCTGAAGGATATGTTGATCACCTGACAGCAAAGTCACTTGTATACTGGCAGTAATGTGGAATAATGTGTATGATTAAAAGGGGAAACGCGACTCTAGGTGCGATTCAGCCCCACAGTAAACATGCGAGGCAGAGCAGAAATATTTTCTCATATGAAATTCTGTCTCTTTCCGAGCTATATCTGAATGAGACCATAATGCTAGCATGGCTTGGTCCCCGGGGTTTTCTTTGCCATTTGCACTGCTAGCGCTGCAATCCCCCTGACAGGCCTGTTTATGACTGCTCTGCTATCAGAGGGCTGAGCAGAGCCAGGGACGAGCCTTCATTAGAGATTAAAGTGACCATCACAAAGTCCGGAATCATCACTGCTTCCCACAGCAAAGCAAGAGGAGACACTGAATTGGCTTCCTGCATGCATGCACGCGTCAGCGGCATTCTCGAATCAGACGGATCCTCCGCTTTAACCCACACGTTCCTTTAAATTCCAACGCACGTTCGTGAACGACATTTTGAAGACCCGTTTTGAAAATGGCTAAAATAAGCGTTTCGGCGCGCAAAATTCGTGTTCACTGCTCGGTTGCCATAAAATATAGAGAGATTTTTGGAAAATAACACGCACAACATTTTCTGCTAAAAACAGCAATCTTTGAAGTGGGAATATTTTTGTGCGTTAGCTGCAGACATTCAGATGAGGATGTACTTTATTATAATAACACCAGACACGTGCTGGCTCGAGGTATCATACATAATTCTTACTGACCCAGCAGAGGTTCGGCTCAGACGAGCACATTCCTTTTAGTGGTGCAGCTTGTCCGTCTCCTGATCCCGAGCCGTTGGACATAATTACTGATAGGAGAGAATAGCATGAGACAGAATATGTGCATCTGCCCCTCTGACCATAACAGTGACCATAACCACTGAGGATGCCTTCCCCTCCCGGGCGCTGCATGCCATCATGCTCCACGCTCATCTGTCTCTCTCCCAAATCCCTGCAAATTCAGAGAGGGAGATGCTGCTCTGGTGCGATGCTGATTTCTCTGCGGGCGTGAACTCACTGGTGATTTTAAATTCAGAAAATCGGAGTTCTACCAGCACGGGAGGTAACAAACACGGGTGCAAACACATAACAATGCTGCCCAGAAATAATGGAAGGACGGATGTTAAACAAAGCACCAAAGCCTTTGTGCGCGTTACACTCTCATTCCTCCTTCCATCAAAAATCCTCGCTGTAACTCCAGAACAAAGCAGCTATTCTCAGAAGAGCACGGCAGACAGGCACCTGTCAATCACATCCCCAGTGACTTCATATTCCCCGTGTCAAAGGCTGCAGGATGGAGAAAATGTGCAATATTCTGATAATATTTCATGCAAACTAATGCAAGTCAGAACACTTCGCTGCTGGCCAGAAGGAGGGGAAATGAGAACAGGTAATTATCGGATTGCCTCAAGGCATGAAATGATAGAGATTGCAGAGAACGGGGATATTTAGCCCTGCTAATGAAGGCCCATGTTTTGGGAGTAGCAGGAAGGGGGAGCAGAGGGAAGCTAGGCTGTGGCTCAGCAGGAGGTAGAAGCCTGATAAGACCATCTTACATAATGGACACATCCAGGCATTGCTCAGGGTTTGGACTGAGGCCCCCTGTATCTCTGGTCCTCTCCAATTCACTTAGCATGGCTGACCAAGGGAGTCTAACACTGTATGGGTATTCCACATCCCTGAACATTAACATTTAATATATTATTCCACAACAAATACTGTAGTACAATTTATAGCATTGGGGAATGAATACTGAGTCAATTTATAGATTCTAAGGTTCAGAAGTATAATGCTGCATTGCAAATGACGACTGAGGCACCTTGGAGCAAATACACTCCCTTCTGCTAAATGTATTGATACCAATTATATCCACTGGATACCAACCAAAGACCTGAGTTAACCACTTCCCAACACTCAGTCTATTTAACCTTACTGAAGGATTTATGTTTGCCCATCTCAACAGCCATACTTAAAGTGCTGAAAAATAAAAAGAGATTGCTTATTTTGTATATGCAGCACTTCCCCCGGATGGATATGAAAGTTTAATCATGGCATTAGGATTCACAGGCATTCCCTTGCCAGACCTGCTTGCAGATATCAGAATTGCTAATTTGCTGGTTTGCCCAGGAAGGTCTGGCTGGTGGGTGAGGAGGGAATGAATAGAAACAGGAGTCTGATTTGTCCAGATAACCTTGAACCCCAAGGCTCAGCTTCCTGTGGCTGTACGGAGCTCAATCAGTCCCTCTTTATCATGTTGATCTGAACCGCTGTCCTGCATAGCGGCCGGCGCAGCGCCGCAGACTACTCTAACCTGACTGCTCCGGGAGTGTACCATCAGCCAAACTCATTTCCTGCTGCCTTTTCCTGCCTGTCGTGAAACACAGCCAATAAACCTCCACTAAAAATGCCATGAATGAATAGATGCGGCAAAAGCAACAAAAGTTTTGCAGTATAGAAACGTCGAGCCAAAACAAAGGACAAAAAAAAAAAAATCCCAGTAATCGTGGCTCTGTTTCTAATCTGAATAATTAATTTCTGATGCTGGTGTTGAGAGTCCACCGGAGGCATGGGCACGGTAGAGAAGAAAGGTCCTGACAGGGTTATGAGTCAGCAGAGATGTGGAATTCAAATGGGCCAGGCTAAGCAGTTTGGAGCTGATGGTGATTTGAGTGGACTCAATGGTCAGCCCTGCAGTACAGTGCAAGAGCCCAGGGCTGAAAGATGGTGGAGTTACTTCATGGGCACAGGTGCTTTATCAGCAGACTGCATGTGAGGGATGGAGCGGTAATAACTGTAAGCTTCATACGCCGCATGTAAAATGCACACGTATGTAAATCCTAAAAATGTCTTCATACAAGGAAAAATATTTTCCTCCTTCTTTACCTGAATAATCCCAAACGCACCATTTCGGTTCGCTCGATCTGGGTGCAGAGTCGGTGGAATAGACGCTTGTACCCGGTGAGACACTGTGCTATTAACCAAATTAAAGAGGAGGTCTTATTATTGGCAGGGAAAGACGGAGCTGCAAGGAGCAGAGCTCTCGCTGTTTTCTGTCACAGCCTCAGCTGTGTGCACACACTCCGCTTGCACACTGCCATCTTTCACTCAGCCGGGCACTTGCCTCCTCGCCCACTGTGCCCACCAGGCCTGGGCAGCACATGCCACTTCCAAACATCCATTTACTCCCCACAGGACTCCCGCGAATCTGAAGTGGGCCTATCATTTCGACGGGATTAGATTTCACCGCACTCAAATCTGCTCACAGGTAATTATGTGCTATTTGGTCAATTGCACACACACACACATTGACACACGAATGCACACAGTGTTTTGTAATAAGCTCTGTAATAATTTCTCTGGCAGCACCTTGCCGAGCTACCGATGGAGGGTTGTAATTGCATCCCATGTCGAGAGACGGGTATCCTGCAAGGCTGTGTGTGAACTGTACCTGTTACTGTACACACAATTACCACAATAAACGGTACGGTATGTGCATGTGCGAGCTAAAGCTGTGGGAGCAGCAAGCGTGCAAACATTACGACCCGATGACCAGAGATATGTTCTCTCGACAAAGAATCCGACCTCCAACATCTTAGCCTGGAGGCAGGTTTAATGCTAACCTGCAAATGCTGCCTTTGTCTTTGAAGTGGAGCGATGGATGCTGCAGAACAGATGGAGATGTTGGATGCTTTCAGGAATTATTAATGGCACGCTATGATCCCAAATGACCTTCAGCAAATAGTCTCCCAGCACTGGAGCACACACGCTGCCTTGCACATCCATATTGTATTTAGACAACACACCTGGGTCAATTGAGAAACACCAAGCCATCATTACTGTACGCTGAGCTCTCACCCAGTCTGGGAGGTTTGTTTCCTTTTTCACTCAAAGGCAATGTCACATTAAACACAATTGCATGTTTCAGGAATAGAGTTGAGATTTATGCAGAAAACTAATTCTGCAAGGCTCAATTTGTTTCTCCTACAATGAGAAACATACACAAGAAATAATCTGCAGTGAGCCTCTTCTGTAGTTTTAAAAATAAACCCTTATTCATTGAAGGCTTTTACGGTTCCTCGAGGGACGTACTATTGTGACATCAAATCTATCTTCCAAACACACATCAGTAATAGCCATAAAATATCTGTTGCTATGGATACCATTATACAATGTATACTGAACAATCTCAAGATTGCCTCGGAGAAACTGAGCTGCTGTAACACGCCATCCCTGCGTTTCCTTTTAATGTAGTAAAAGCGATGAGAGAAAACAATTTATGGCAGTGCATATGTGAGGAAAAATAAATTGTTCTCAATGCTGGAATCCGCTGGAATTGTGATAACAGTTGTTATAATGTGGAGGTGTATAAGCATATTTGAAATTTGAAGTTCCCTTATTTCTTTAAAAATTCCAAAATAAAGATCAAATAACTGGCAGGACCCACTGTTATGCACTGCATTTTCAGAACATTCATTCAATTTGCACTTGCACATGTTTGTAGTAGTAATGTTTGATCATATTTTTTTGTCTAATGTTTGCATCAGTTTTCTGAATACATAAAATCTTCACATGTAATCTGCACATAACGACTGCACATATTTATTGACACATAACTGAGCAAAAAAAGGTAACGAGCTTAGTCTAAGTCTCTCAGTGTTTTTGTGTGTGTGTGTGTAATTACAATGGTCAACACTATACTGCAAACTGCACTTCTGCAACACAAGCCAGTGAAAGTTAACAATTTACACATGCATGGATTTAATTGGAGTTATATGGTCCCTATATTTAGGGAAATCTTTAGCTATTAGGATGATTCAACAATGTATGTGCAGAATATGCAAGGTCGGCAGACAACAGAAAATAAATATGGTGGTGGTGGTGCACTCATCAGGCATTGCATGTCTTCAAAGAGATACATCTAAGGGAGAATTGATCAGACACTTTTTCTCACACTCTGGAAGAGCAGAAAGGAATAAATTATTTTAACACTGTCTATCTTCTCATACACCACGGCCTCTGATTAATTACCTTAGGGCTCACTAATGAGAATGTGTAAATGAACACAATGTTAATCCACTATGTATACATTGTTTACTCAAGTTTGCCGCGGCCCAAGAAAAAAAAAACAAAATCCCTTATGTATAAATTATAATAATCCCATATCAAGAAAAAAAAAACATGCTGAGATCAAAGCAAAAAAGGCCCATTGCAACTATGTGTCAAAAGATCAAAACCAACTTCCTTACCCACTCAAATGGGCAAGGGATGTCAACCAGACAGCAGTTTTACCCTGATCATCCTCAGGTTCTCTCCTTACGCTCACTTTATCCACAGCTACAGCTAATGCGACTCACAACAATGAAGTTGATACATGATGAGCAGACACTGAAGTTTGCTCCTTGTTTATATGACAAAGAAAAATGAGTGAAAATGGAACCCCAGGTTCAGACCTGAGCAGTAGCTGTCATTTATGTACTGAATATAAAGATGAACGACACATACATGCAGTGAAATGTTTTTTTTTTCTTAATCTGCATTCGTTTGCTAAATTAAATCATTATTCACAAAAGATAAAGATCCCTCACACACACACACACACACACACACACACACACACACACACACACACACACACACATGAGTGAAAATGGAACCCCAGGTTCAGACCTGAGCAGTAGCTGTCATTTATGTACTGAATATAAAGATGAACGACACATACATGCAGTGAAATGTTTTTTTTTTCTTAATCGGCATACGTTTGCTAAATTAAATCATTATTCACAAAAGATAAAGATCCCTCACACACACACACACACACACATTGAAGTGCATGTACAGAGTACAATGGAGTCTGGGAGGAGCTTCCCACCCATCACTTCTCAGACACTGTGGTTAGACATGGGACATGTTTGGCGTCTTTCATCCCAGCGGTGTAACACCTTAAAGCATTTCATTTACACAAGGAAGCAGAGCTCAGACAATAGCCGCCTGTTTACTGGGATTGGGATTGATAGTAGCACATCTGGAGCTGTGTGAGCTTCACCGTTGACTACACATCCAGACACAATAACATTAACTTTAAATTAGCCTTCAAATACAAACGCATATGAAAGCATATATATGCTTTGTATGCGACTTTGAGCGTGTGTGTGTAACCAGGCAGGACTGTTGGTAATATTTTTGTCTTAACTGAGCAGCAGCACCTTAATTACATCTTCGCCGGGTGACAAAACATTCGAGCGTTTATGCAATAAGCAGTAAAACTGTGGGTGATGCGTCTGACAGTGGGGCGTCATTAGCAGTGGGTTGCACAGCTCTGACAGGAACTGGGAAAGCTCTGTTTGGGTAGATTCCACCGCCGTTGCCCCAGGTCACACATTAAAGGCATTAAAACAGCCATCAGCACAGTAGGAACAACACTGTCTTCCTCTGCCCTCCAACTATTGACAAAAACAAAACTTAGCGATGACAGCTGATGTGTATCTAAGCGACAGATCCCTATTCAGAGACACTATTCTTTTTTTTGCTAGAGAACTCTGTTTCCCGGTGACAGAAATCCATCGATTGGCACCTGAAACCGTATAAGTTTATGCAGGATGAATTTTTTTGATGAGCTATTACTTTCAATTTGTGTGATGCTTTTGTCCCATCTATTGGACTGCAGGCGCTATGAAAATATGTTTTCTTTTACATCAGGGATATAGATACTTTCTTGCCCAAATTAGGCTCCTGTAGGAGGGAGATCATAAGCACATCCGCAGACTTTGAGCGAGGGTCTTTGCTGACGTTGCCGTTGTTGAGGCTGGACTGGGCCGAGCTGAGCTGAGCAGCCACATTGACAAGGACCTGTGCTCAGCACTAGGGAAGCTCTCATCCAGAAACAAGAAGCCCAGGGGAACAAAGAAAACAATATGCCAAAAAACAGAGAGTGAAAAAAAAAACACTTGAAAACAACAAAACAACCCCAAAAAGCCTCCAAAGGAGTCAGTGGTGGGTGATTGCCAGCTGCACTCCAGATTACCAGCCTCTCTGAGAGTCTTTCAGCAATCGCTGAGAGCTGTAGCATCATCTCCAGCTCCTAATCAGTTCAGCCGGGGTGGGACGGATCCTGACATGCAAAAGGCGCAGCACGATGGGGAATAAACTCATAATCAGCAATCACATATTCCACATTGCTAGAGGGGCCGGGGAGCTCATCTCAGATAGGTCAAGGATCTCTCCACAGTCAGTTAACCCCTCTGCTCCAGCTGGGAAACATCCACACACTCATTGTCGAGGACACCCATTGTTTATCCGGCTCTGATGCCTGACTTGCTAAATTAGGAGATAGAGATTGACATGTGGAAGAATGCAGTTCCTTTTTTTTTTTAACTTCTTGCGCATCAACTGTGTAAATTTAGCTCATTTTTTAAAAAGATACTCTTTGACTTCATAAATAGGGTTGGATTTCATTACCGTGGCCCTGACTAAGCCGTGCGCTGCGCCTTTAAACAAAGTTCACTGCCTTGCACATTCTCCCTCCTTTCATCTTTGTAATTAGCTCTGAAGCAGCATTTCCTTTATTTCAAATGAATGCATGTGCATAAAAATCAATCTTAAGCAGACTGTTCTGGCAAGGCTGTTTTTCTTTGTTATTTATGATGATAAAATGGCTCTCGTGCATCTTGGCTGGCGAGCGGGGAGCGCGATGCTGCTAACCTTGAGAATAAGTTTTCGCTCCGGTCCCCTGGGACTTTAAACTACTTCTGCAATGTGGTGGCAACATGTACTGCTGGCACTGCTGTCAGGAGCCTGTCCCAACTTCAAAACTCTGGAACGTCAATATCGCCTGTCTTTCTTGGAGAGCACCCCCTAGTGCTTGGGAGGATTTTGCAAATTTTTGTTCATCAGTGCAGACGCCAGATCAGATGAGTCTAAATGATGCCATCCGACAAGTGGAACCCCTAATGGCCTCTGCTGGGACAAGTAATCAAACGCCTCACACTCTTCTCTCCCTTTTGTAATCAAGCAGCAGAATGCATGTTGTGACGACCTTTGTTATAAAGCTGGCTGTTCCCTCATCTCATCAAAATTCCGCGCACCTCTCATTTTTCATCCTTTGTTCCTCCGCCAAGGTCCCTAGATGCCGTAGTCTCTCTCCATGGAGCAGACGGGAGTGAGACTTAGCATGCTGTGACCTCTGACCCTTCCCCATTCCCTGACTCTACAGCATACCTCTGCTGCAATTTCTGCAATGCACCAGCGTATACAGTCTTCTGTCTTTTTTTTTCTTATTCCACAGATCACATGTGCAATATCAGAAAGTTCACTGATGTTAATTGCACGAATGCTAAGAAGAAGCCATACAAGCCACAGCTCTAATCAGCATCTGTCACTGAGAGCTTCTTTCTAGTCAGGCCTGGGTCACCATAGCACCTGAGAAGTTCTCCCCTCTCATCTCACCTCCGCTGCTCTGACACAAGAGACGGATAAAGGTGATAAACTACACAAACAATGCTCCTCTTCTTGCCTGCTGCCACTGTGCTCGCCTAGCGGAGAGATCTGATTACAAGTGAGAAGAGAGCAGCTTGGTGTTTCATGGAAAAGCAGGTCAGCTGGAGAGCACTGTCTGAGCTTGGGAATCACCGGCCTGATGGAGAAGTCGGAGAAGCTATCCGACATGGCGGGAGAGACAGTGGTTTGTCTCCAGCCGTCCAGTGACAGGTTTTTATTTACTCTGCCATTAAGAGCGGGAAGGAGAGGAGAAATGATGGAAGCGAGGAGACGGAGCATATACGACTCTGGGGAGAGATGCATTAGTGTTGTCTGGCGTTGCTCCTCACCTCCTACCTTTTGGTTTCACCCGCTCGCCTCCCCCCTGCTTCCACACACGGGAAAGAGAGAGCTGCCCCACTGCCAACACCTAACTCCATATGTGCTTTTCTGTCCTCAGAGTTTGAGTCAGACAAAACGCAAAATCAATAATGCTTTTTCTCCCCCATTTCCTCTTTGATGCTACTTCAAAAAGCCAATGGACGGCCCTCTAGAGGCCCACGCAGGAAAAAAGCCAATGGTACGCAACATGCTCGGAATGAAAGTACAGGAGAGGGAGAAAGAAAACTTCACCCTTCACTCTTTCAAAACACTGTTAACTTCTAAGCCCCAAGTGGCACGGCGCATAAGGGCAAAGCAGGTAAAGAAAAAAGGTAATAAAAAAAAGTAATTTTATTTAGTGATCTCTGTTTCTGTTCTTTTTTTCTATTGATACACTTTCCGAAAGAATGTCACTATGTGAATGTGTATTTCCATTTATGAGCGAAGGATTTCTGTGACAGCACAGGGGTCCTGTCTGCACATCATATTCCACAGTGGAAACCACAGGACGACAGAGGAGGAAGGAGGAAAGTAAAAATGTCATTTAACTTTATGGACTGTGGTACATGATTATCTAAGGAGTGCTGACAGAGGAATTATTATCAGCCGCTAAATGCTCCATGGCAGGGGGACACTTCAAAGGGTCCCTAAGTGACTCCTGAAATATTGGTTAAAGTAAAGTAGGAAATGATCCTTAAGTGAGAGACGTTTGACAAAGCCCAGCCAGGTTTTTTTTCTTTTTACCTGACTGGAAAGACAAATTGAGAACCGTGATTGAACTCGGTGTGATTGTAGCCTGATAGTTATCTTGTTATCGTGCGCTGTTTGTTGTGTCCCACTGTTTAATTGGGCATGGGGAAAGACAGTCATTTAACCTTTTCTGGGATTGGACTAATCTGTCAAAACCACAAGGCGTGACTGACAAGGCAGGATGACTGACAGAGCTGTCTGGCACCCTGCCGATGGCGTGGATGGCGTTGTGGATTAATGAGTGTGCAGAATAAAAACTATTCCCAGATATGGAGTCAGAGACAACATTTATACTCCATATGAAGTTAATCAATAGTGCTGTTAATTCATTCCTATGGTATCAGTATTTTTTAAGTAAGTGTAGGGTAATTGCATTTTTACCAATAAATCCAAAATAAAAAAATAATTATATCGTTTTATTTTGATGGTGTTGTCATTTTTATCCAATCCATCAGCTACTGGTCCTCTCCCCTCCTCTCCCCTCCTCGCCTCCCCTCGTCTATGGAGCCAAATCAAAAATCCATGCTCTCAATGGGCAGTCAATATCTCATTAACCAGTCCCTCCACACACACAGTGAGGAAGCCAGGATGTTCGTCTCAGTGTGCACAACACAAGACTGGCACAGCTCACACACACACACACTTTAATAACCTGTGGGGACGCCATTCCACTTCCTCCGCCAGCTGAGAGGCAAGAGAGAGAGGGCTGAAGCACACGCCCTCCGTCTGAGGAACGCTTGTTTGTTTTCTCCCCGCTCTGCTCACATATGATCTTTTTAGTTTTACTGTAACATGTAAATTCTCCCTGAGAGGAAGTGGAAATTAAAGCAAAACATTTTTCATGAATGCACATTTTATGCGACGTACAATTTGGAGACCGTACCTCATTTTAGCTGAAACCATTAATGATGTTGCTGATGTCATTCTAAATCCATTTAATTGTACATGCACATGCAAACACATATGTCTATATATTACACATACATACATGTAGCTGTGTCTCTGCATCCGAGGATGTGAGTGCAGCTCTTCTTAAAATAGTCCTTTGCAACTGGGTCTTTTATTTTAAATCTTTGTAGGTGACTCGTGCTATATTTGCCTTCACCTTAATCTGTGGCCATTTTTCCTTTGGCTCTTCATGTCCTCAGTCCCTAACTGGATAGTAGCCAATCTTGTTAACCTCTGCTTGAATGTGTGAGAGCCTGCAGCACTGCGCAGTGAGCGCTTCAATCAGCCACTGATGGAAAGAGACAAAGAGTACCAAATCTACAGCAAATATTTACAGCCTTGTTAACATCGCCTTAAAGCGCCTATCACAAGATATTTGGTTTTACCCCCTCTATGGCCCCAGAACATGTTTTCCAGTCCAGTACACACTCATGTGAAATCACATATTCATGTGGAGCCTGCACACACTGTGGTGGCTTACTGGGCTATGATTACAACAATTGTATAATAACGCCTTTTTTAAGGGTTAATTATATGTACTGTGGATGAGATGCATTTTTTTTTTTACCTTTTTCTGTCGATCCACGCATCAAACAACTTTCTTTAATTATGTAATTGGAATTTTCATCTTAATTGTGCTGAGTAGGCTGGCTAATTTGCATGGGGTAATGAGAGGGATGTTTCCATTACAGGTAATTAGGTACTTGAGAGGCAGTGGTGTGGTAGAGAGGCTGAACAGAGAGGGAGCTGTGGTAGTGGTGATGGTGGTGGTGTACAGTATGAAAAACAGTATAAAGAAATCACCAGAAAAAAAAGGCACATGCAGTACAATCGTGTAAAAAATATTAACATAATAGAGAAGTGCATGCCAAGACAGCAAGGCACTGGGCTCCTCATCCATTTCACCAACCCTTTTCAGGATGAAATTACTGTCTCTGTTTAAATTAGTTTCCAATTATACAGCATGTTCTTATTTTAATTTAATTTCTGAGACTGTCGCTGTAGCCTGTGATGAAACCAGTAGCTCCTCTCAAACTGAAAGGACTGTGACTATGAAAAAAAAGAGCGAAGGGAAACACAGTAACAGGAAATTGTAAACAGGTTAACTAAGCCCTTAATCCCTGATGACATTTATCTATCATTTCAAAAATGTAGTATTTTCAAAAAAAAGTACAAATATACAAACGAAAATTCAGCATCAACGGTACATGAATAAAAACAAGAATGTTATTTCATATTTCTATAAATTGTGTAAAAAGGACAATAGGTCAAAGGTCATTTTTCATCTGTCTCACTGAAAGTAAGCTATAGCACCACACTCGCTCTTCTTTACACAAGTCAGACTTCTCACAGTGACTTTGAGCCTCACTTCATAAATGAATTCGCACACACACAGAGATCAATCAATAGGAAAGAAGAAAACAACAACACGGTCACAGTCTCACACAAAGAGGAAGCCACTGACCAGCATCTGGTTGGCACACATGGAAATTATAAATGGAAATTAGCGCACACTGTAAGTACTAATAATACTACTAATATTTTTATTAATGTCTAAATTTGGTTATTTTTCACACATCACAGTAATGCAAACATTACAGTACTACGCCTTTGCAAACAGTTTTAGAACACGTTCTGCTATAAAATCCACAGCTGTAAATTTATTTAAGCATCACATCAAATTATCATGACTCTCTTTTTTTCTCTAATGAAGGAGGACAGCTTCCTGTTCCCTGCACTAATTATTATATTTGACTATCCTGGGTCCATGTGTCCATGTGTGCGCACATATGTTTGGATACTATTGCTCACATTTCTTTATATGGAAGAATGAGAATGTAGTCATGTGTGTAAAAATTCATGATTGTGTGTGTGTGTGTGTGCATGTGTGTGCAAGCAAGCAAAAGAAAAGTGTGCACTGTACTGTACGTCTGCCTGCACTTTCAGTATCTGCCTGCGTGGATGTGTGTGTGCGTGTGTGTGTGTGTGTATGCCTGTGTGATGGAAGGGGGTGGAAGAGCTGGGATTAAGCATACGAGATGAACATCAACAGCGACTGGGAGAACACAGTCCTGCTCTTATGGTCACACATGTAAACCAGACTGCCCAAAAAATAGGTCAGTGGAACACAACAGCCTCACACACGCACAGATATAAACACACATGCACCAGCATCAACTCCAAGAATCAGAGACTGCCAGTCGCGCCACTGCCTTGTCGCCCGTCTGCGACCCGTGTTCAACACTGCCACGCACATCTTCCCACGTAACAGACACGTCCTCTGGACTGGAACAACAGGATTAACGATGGGGCAGGAATAGAGACAGGACGCCCCCCCCCCCCCCCCCCCCCCCCCCCCCCCCCCCCCATCCCCCTTCACATGCTACCTCACATCAATGCAAAAAAGAAAAACAACAAAACCAAAAAAAAAAAAAAAACTTCTGCTCTGAGGTTGTTATTGGCACAGACTGTGGTGTGGTTTCCACAGCGCCCCACACACACAACTCTGAGAATAATAAAACCAAAGAAGTGAAATGATTCTGATATTTCTATCCTACTTCCCTCATCTGAATGAAACAAAAGAGAATTTCTGTCCATGCATAAAAAGAGACGTGAGCAAAGCCTCATCTACTTGCACGCATTCCCGAGCATTGTATTACTGTAGTTCTCTCTGTGCCTCCCTCCCCGTCTCCCTCTCCCTCACTCGCTCTCTGTCACACTCATGCCTTGCAAATGAAATGCAAAGAGTTGGCAGGCTATGAATAGCGGAGCCATACTTCCCTTACTTGTTACTCTGGGTGCAGGATCAGCATGCGTTTTCTTTTTTTTCTTTTTCTTTTTTTCCTTTTTGCTCTTACCTTTCATAGCTGAAATCACAAAATACATCATTAAGCTTCGAGTCCATAGGAGAAAAACTATCACCAGCGCAAAGCCCTCCACTGCTGTCTCAGCAGCAGCTGGCCAGCACAGCTCTGTCTCTCAGCCTCCGAGCATGACCACACCAGAATCCATGTGACTGTGACATCAGTGTTCATGTCTGACTGCTCCCCACCCACCAGCCTTTGATTGGCACAGCGTGCAGCCAGTAGGGGCGCTGAGAGCTCAGGCAGGGAAGCTGGCCCTCTTCCCACTGATTGCAGTCAGAGCCTTGCTAGTAGACACAGCACACTCCCACTATCTTCTGCCGCTTATCTTTTTTCCCGTGCAAGGATAAAGTCAGACACCGGTTTGAACACACACAACACTTTTTTTTTCCACCGTCACGTTCCGTTCCGTGCCGTCTGCTACCGCCTTTAACCAAAAGTGTTGCAATGTCAAGGGTGAGAACAAAGTCAAAGAGTGGAGAGGAGGCAGCAAAAATAAATATACATGTATTTATATAAAAATAAGGAGAGATGGGAGGAGAGGATGTGTAGTTTTTATGTGGCTCAAAGATGGGAACGCTGCGCTCTCCTTCTCCTTCTCCGTCTCCTCCCTGTCTGCAGATATGAGTGATCAGTGTGAGGCCAGATGTCTGCGAGCAGCGGTGGGCCCTACACGGAGAGGAGATGAGCGCAGTCCACAGCTTCTTCCCCTGACCTCTCAGAGGACCCGCATTCTGTCTCTCTCTCTCTCTCTCTCTCTCTCACTCTGAGACAGCTCTCACATACTCTCTCTGACAGGTGAGGAAGGGGAGATAGTGACGGAAGGGTTTGGATGATCCCCCTCCACCCCACAGCGACCTGGCGATGAGTTTCTCTTCGCTATCATTTCTCCTTCTCTCCCTCCCATGTCCCCTCGCTCTCGCCCCCTGCTTCCCATTCCAGTCCCTCGCCCTCTCTCTCTCTCTCTCTCCCTCCCTCTGTCTGTCTCTCTCTCCTCCCCCTCTCCTCGCTCATCCTCTCTCATATGATAATCTGTTCTGACTCCTAACCAGCTGCCTCGCTCTGATACAATATTCTGGTTTTAGTGCAATCCGGCCCTGGCCAATAACCACCATGCATTTGGCATTTCCACGAATAAGCCGACGCTCATATCGTCCCATCTCAAGACAAACATCATACAGCTTTGGTTTCAGACGCCGCAATATTTAAAAGTGAAACACGCAAGGCAAAAAAAAAAAAAACCCAAAAAACAATATTATTCCTGCACCAACAGCATTATAAATTATGATGCTCATTTTTTGTATTATTTGGACACTCATTTGATATTAATAACACAACCACACCACCATATCTTTGCCACAAATGACAGCAGTTCCACCTGGGCGAGAATTTCATATTGACAATGCAATTTTAACAGACAGATGATTCTTTATTTATTTATTGATTGACTATTTCTCACTCTAAATAGCTGCGTTCATTTGATTTCTTCTACTGTGCTCCGCTCATTGAATAACAGTACTTCTAACCACATAAAAAATGGAAATGAGGACCTGCAGCCCGCAACATAAATCTTCCCATGACAATGTTTCATTAGGAGCTCTAAGATCCATTAGAGTCACTAAACACATTAACTCACGTTGTGTCAACACTGGTCTCTTACTACACGCCGTCTAATGAACAAAATATCATTCAGACACTGATAGCATCAAATGGAGCGTGCCTAGGATAGAAACTAACCTCAGACAGGCCCTGATGAACTGCGCAAAACAATGCGACGTGCGAGACGTCACAGTCATCGCGAGTCGTTGCTGGCGTCTGCCCACAAAGACGCTCACCAGATGAGTCAGGGCCAAGACCCAAACAGGAACAGGTTTAACTGTCACTATCTGTGGTTGTCGCTAAGAAACCGGCAGCAAACTCAGTCTCTTTAGAACCAGCTCTGTAGTTAAGAGAGGAAAAAACACCAAGCATGATAACAGGGTTCAAGTTTGTCAGATTGTTGATTATCCAGGAACATCTGGGAGGAGGATAACATCCATATTACGTTCACCCAGAGGAGAGAGCTGGAAGGAGAAAATGTTTTGTCTACTTATAATTTATGTCAATAGGTGACGTTCTGAGAGGAGTCAGCAAATGAAATTACGATGTGGCCACTGGTGAGAAATGAATTTTAAAAAATAATAATGGTAGCACTAAGAAAACTCTGCTGGATATGTGATTTACAGATAAACTGTAAATGTAGACTCTCACCACTCATATTTAGTCGGACTGTTTTACTGGCTTGGTTTTACCAGCTTTACCCTAAAGGATTGGATCACACACAAAACACACTACATTTTAACCACAGACATTTTCACTGTGTTTTTGTGGATTATAGGGAAATTTCACTGTAATTCCAAAATTCCACTTAGTATTTCCGTGCCAGAACAGATGCATCTCAGATGTGTGTGTGTGTGTATATATATATATATATATATCACAGCCAGTGCAAATACAAAGCAAATATATACTTATACTTACTTGTAATTTGTCTGGGCTCATGTTTTAAGAAGACATAAACACATAAACTATAGATGCTAAACGTGCATAAAATCCCAGGGCCAACTAAAGACAGATGTCTCCTGCAAAGCTGCTTCATTTACTCCTGACCACACACTCCCCTGACTCCTCCACATTAGCAGTGACAGTATGCCAATATGCTGCTGATAGCTGTTCATTAGTGCACTGATTGAGCCACAGAGGCAGTGATGGTGAAACGTCTGTGGGCATTACTGTGGTGATGCGACGCCGTCGCCACAATCGCCGTACTCGTTTCTTTCCATGCTCCCGAGTATAAAATTAAAAACTAGTGATGAGTTTCTGTCAACACGCCACTGGTGCAGACACGGTGCATCGACGGGCACCGCTCACTCTGCATTCAGATCAGCCCGGTCGTGTGTCTCATCCTCCTCCTGGGTTAATTCAGGCAAATGTATTTACTGTAAACAAGCCCTGTGGAATTGAATTCAATTGAGATGAGGAGCAGAGCATCTACCGGTGCCCCTGGAGGAGAGGAGAGGACCAAAGCTGATAATGGCCTCATTAACAGTCTGTCAGTAGCCATTCCACGGTCAGACTCACCACACAGCTGATCCACGTTAACTGTTACAACTCTGGACCGGCCTCTAAGACCAAGGACACATAGTCTGCATGCTGTTGCACCCCAGTGGCCTTTGACCCCACTGAACAAACAGTTGTGGACTTCCTCAATTTGTCTCCAGTCTTTTATTATTATTATTATTATTATTATTATTATTATTATTATTATTTGCAAAGGTATCTTCCAGAGCTGAGGCTTATATTCCGCCGCTGAGCCACGTGGGTGTTTGGAACCACAGCGCCGGCCCCAAGCAGCGGCAGAATTAACAAGCTCCAACAGGCACTCCATGAAAACAATACAGATCAATTTAATATAGATGCCAAGTAGTGGAGGGGCATAATATTAGAACCATAACAGCACTGGCCCACACCGCACAATCATAAACCAATTTAGGGCCATTCCAGGCAATTTCCTGGGGGCTTCCACTTGTGGGAAGACTTCAATAAATCACACCGACAACAAAGGGAATATCTATTTCAGTGAAAATAGAGGACACTATTGGGTTATGTCCAGAGGACTGTGGAGGGTTGTGTTAAGAGACAAGTTTGAATAAGGGCAGGGAGGGTTAAAAAAAACGACATGCCAACACCACGCTGCTGTATAATGTTGTATTATGATGTAATGTGGAGCTACAGGAAACTGCTTCCTCATTACAGCTAATGGATTCTGCACAGACCAGCACAGTGTGTCTCGGCTAAGTCTCGTACCCGTGCATCTTTACAGATACAATGTGATCAGACTCTGTATTAGTGACTACGCTCACCGCACTTCACCGTTTCCATACACTTTAGCCCCGCGACCGACGCACATACACCACAAACACAATATTTATAGAACGTCCGGGTCAAAGGGGATATAAAAGTATTTCATTCCTACACAGGTGAAATGTGTCAACTGTCATGTAATCACAACCAACAACACAGTGCTTATAGCGAATGGCTGACAAGGCTACAGCCTTTTGTTTTGTGGTTATTTATAGAGCTAAATCTAAATCTCTCTCGAACAATAAAAACAGCAAACACACACACACACACACACACATATATATATATATAGATTTCAATTCAGTCAGATGTTTTACAGCAAAGCTAAAGACTGACCAAGTCTACCATCATTTGGGGCCAGACTTTGATCCGCGCTTGACATTAAATGACGCCTCTCATGTAGCGACAAGACGCTGTAACCGTATGATAAGCATGAAACTACTTCACTGAAAAAAAAAACCCCAGCAGATACACAAAGGTCCTTTTCAGGCACACTTGTCTGCAGACTGTGTGTAAAGGCAGGGGTTTTCTCTCTGCGTTTGGTCGGTTAAGCGGCAACAAAACGTGTCTATGATCCGGCCACATGGAGGTGGACGGACGACTGATGGGTCTGAATGCAGGAAAGTTATTTCGCATGAGGTTATTTGTTTGGTTTATCAGATGAAAAGGCGGCGGGGGTGAAAGGGAGAGACGCGCTGCAGTGCTACCGCGCGACCCACGGAACAAATTGTAAATAGATCAATAGAAATCAGTTTCGACAATGAATTGCGCCGCATCTCTTTTGTGTGCGGCTGCCCTTGGGGACGGAGAGGAAAGGGATAGGAGGATCGAGAAGGGGGGGGGGGGGGGGGGGGGGGGGGGCGAGGAGGGGAGATTATCGCAGGCATGGCAGCCTGTGTGAGAGGCTTAGCCCGGCCAGGCAGGGAGGTGGAACCCTGTGAATTCTAATGAACTGGCAAGACTCCCCCAACACCAGCTCCATCTCCGTGGCATGAGGGCGACAGGAGGGAAAGGAGGTGGTGATTAGGGAAGCGCAGCTCCTCCACGGCAAACCAAACAGAGCAGGTCATTTTCCCTGTGATAATTATGGCTATAAGCAGGCATGAGGGATTGGTAATGGACCTTCTTATTCTTCATGACCTGCAAAGGCAACCGCTGAGCCTGTCAGGGGGAAAAGCATGATGATGTGTTTTTTTTTTTTTTTTTCTGTGGGTTGGGTGACTCCGGTTAGAGTTGCAATGGCTGCTGAAAAGGGCAGCGGGGGAACTTGGCCTTTGAGGGAGAAGTTAACGAATGAACTTCATTATTGAGGAGCATACCATGGAGACCCCCCGGAGTGTGTGATGTATTACCCAGCGTCAAACTTACACACTCCCCCAACATCACCAATATAGCCTGACATCAGCTCTGGGGGGAGGGGAGGCGTGTAAACTAAAATAGTTAACCTTCTGGCTTAAGGCGAGATGAAAAGAGGAAAACAGAGAGGTACATTGTGATGTACAAGGATTGCGTCAAAGCAGTTTTCAACAAAAAACAAAAAAAACAAACATATTGCGAAACTCCTAAATTACGGAATATTTTCGTTGCTCTTAGGCCGAACAGTCCGACCATTATTCTCTCTCCCGAAACAGCAAAGTGAATAATGAGGCGGCGCCCTTTGCTGTGAACGCTCAGCGCAGAAAACCGCTTTAGCTTAAACTAACATATAGTTAATGTTCTCTCTGCGACTTCAGGTAATGCAGTTGGCCCAGTGAGGCAGTCCAGATCAACGCACACACAGACGACTCTCATTTATTAAAACGCCGCTCCGTTCGAGCGTGAAAGTAACTTTTCCTAAGTTCTGTGAGCGTTCGAAAAACAAGTGGCCCACGAGTTTACTAATGTTTTCCTCAAGATTGAGGGAGATCTTCAGGCTACGCGCGGCGTGCACCACTCAGCCTCCCCCCTCTTTCCAGTCCTCCATCGGGCCTGGCCGGAGTTTCTCTGTGGTGAATGGGAGGAAGGAGCTCTTTTGCCGTGCACACTCTCAACACTTTTACTCTTGACTTATGAGGATGCCACGGGTGCAGGGGAGTGATTCATCACTGGGTGTGCTCCTCTCGCACCCTCACACATTAGTAATGTGGTCCGCTGAGGAGGAGTCCTGTCATCAGTCTGTACCTGGACCCTCTGAACAAGGTAGGTCAACAGGAGGCAGCGGCGGCTGGCCCACTTTTAGTCTTTCACAACACCTTTAAGTTTCCTCCAGCTCTGCCACAGCTGAGCCTGATGGACACGAGAGCGGCCTGGTCAACGGGAGACACTGCCTCTAATGCGCTCATCAGGTGTGGTGACTCAGTGAGATCCCGTGCCCAAACACAGGCGACCAAGTGGGAGTGAACCAGTATCTTCTTTCAAAATAACAGTCTAATTTTTGGAAGAGGGAAAACAAACAAACAAACAAAAAACCAAAAAAAAATCTTAGTTTTGATGAAAAGTCCCAGGATTTTTCCTTATCGCACCAGAAATCCTTTTCCCTCTCATACACATAAAAGTGGCGAACGCATGATCACCTGTTCGTCCACGTTCCGCTAGCAGAAGCCTTTGACCTTACCATCGCAGCTAATGCACATTTAAACACCTGCCTCAGTATTCATGTTTGTCGTTTTACTTGTGAAGATTAGGTGTAAAAAGGCTATTTGAAGCCAAAACACAGGATTAAGGGATAATGCTGCTCTGTGTCTTGTGAGTCGACCTTGATTCTGTAATCCAGCACAATACTGAAGAACAGCATATTTTCTCTCTCTGTACATTTAACGCTCTCTCACCGTGGAGCAGCACGCGGTGATGCAATGGCAAAAGCATAATGGGACCACGCTGAATGAGAAACCTAATTGTAGTATCTGTGTAAATAGTATTACGAGCCGTGTACAGCGCAAAGATAAATAAATAAATCCCTGACGGTGCCTTTACATTTATTAAATAGAAAGAAAGTGGACTGCATGGAAACAGGTGCTGACAATGGCGTTACAGGTAAGAGAGAATAAAAAATAGAGGCACTAGGAGGGGGAAAAAAAAAAGTGAATTGATTTGAATTACGCAGACCTGCACTTTAATGACCGTGGTGAGAAATGAACTTGATCTTTACAGCGAACTCACCTACAGTCAGCCACTGCGTTATTAAGCAGCGTGCCACTTAATCAGAGAGGACGCCAATTTAGCAGGGCGCTAACTATGCAGAAGGGAACCTCTGTGGCAGCAAACACATTAAAAGAGCATCGCGTCGCCTTATCCACACGCAGGTACCTGTGCACGCTCTCCTCTCCACCTTCAATCAGCCTTATTTTCCTGACTCCATAACTCCTTTCCTGTTTTTTTTCCTCCCTTTTTTTCCCCTTCTTCTTCTTCTTCACCGTGCCGCAGACACGGTAGAATAGAAACGTGCCTTTGATGTCTGGGATCCTATAATGCTGAGCAGTAGAAATCCGCATGCCTGTTATCTGTAGAATCTTAATGATGATGGCTAACTTCACAATGGGTTAACCATGTCTCTCTGTTCTGCCACTGCACACCCACAGAAACACAAATTAATAGCAAACGTGGAAAAAAAACATCAGCTTTCCTCTAATAAAGCCGATTCAACAAAACCGCGCACAATGCGATCAGCACAAATGTCAATGTCTAATATCACCGAAAGCTTTTGTGAGCACTTCTGCTTTCTTATCTGTGGACGCAACTTTTGTTTTTACGACAGCATCTGCAGAAGATGTTTTTTTTCCCCCACGAAAAAAAATATGATCCTCACTTCAATCCAAAATCCTGTTTCAATAAACATCTGATCTGCAAACAGTCGGGTTTGTTGCATTTTGTCCCTACACATTTTTTTTTCCTATGATGTACAATATGATGATTATTATTAATGCTGAAATGTGCTCATTAGACATTTCACAACAATGATATTATTGGGGACATCTTCCTCATGGCATGGTTTATTCAACATCATCAGTCTGAATAATTCAGCAATTAAATTATATATGTTAATTTTGCCTGCCTTTATTCATGCATGATATTGCATCATAAATTTCATTTCCTTAAAAAAAAGAATATTTCTGATGAATTTTCTGACTCTGCTTCGGTTTAGCTTTTACTTTTGTATAATCTGTCCCAAAGTGAACTTCAGTGAGGATGGAAAATGATCCTTATCTTTCCACACCGGTCAGGATGATGAGCACTGTGCAGGACGGGACACTCGGTGTTCGCAGCTGCGACTAAGAAACATGGTGACTGCGCCGACATTTAATTAGGCCGCCATCTTAACGCATCAGTCAGGGTCATGTCTGGAGGAGTTCTGTGACCTCCGCGTCTGTCGTCCTCCATGAGTCAAACCTTTCATCACGTGCCGACACTCTCGCGTGTGTGTACAACATGAGGAAGTGATGATGCATCGGAAACCTGATGAGTGACAGATAACCTGGGCTTTCTCAGAGGCTGCCTGACTGTGTGGCCGTGCCCTCCCAGTCACGCCAACTGCTTGGCCTGGCAGACGCTGCCATCCCGCCACCACAGCCCTCGCTCCCTGGCCCCGCTCACCTGAGGCGGCAGACAGCCGGGCAGAGGAGAAATCGCCCACAGCAGATGGGGCCACTTACTTTGGCTGGCCAATCCAAGCATTGTGTCCTTGTCACATGTCACTTATTCCTGTTTTCTGCTCTGACAACACCTCAAGACAGGGCCTTTCAGTTTTTTGGGGGAGACACAAAAGAGGAAGGGTTAAGGAAAAGCTGACGAGGCCTCTCTGCTCTGGCTCAAATTCTTTGAAAGCGCCGGCACCAAGAGAAGAACCAGATTAAGCCTCAACAAAAGCAGAGCACCCCCACCCCACCCCCGCCTGACAAAAAGCTGCCGTGCACCCCCTCACTACTCCCCTCCTTATAAAACACAGTGGGCCCCCAGGAGGCGATAAAAAGGAGCGTCCTCACACACAGGAACTTATGCAAAGAAAGTGCACTTTCAAAGGCCATTTGCAATTTTACAAAATGGCAGACATAATGCTTTCACTGAAAAATGGGGGGCTGCCATATTGTGCTGGAGAGGGGGAAAAAGTATGGCAGCAGAGGCAAAATGGAGAAAAATCACGCTGGCCTGGTTTACGACAAATAGATAGCTCTATTGATTTCCCTTTTACAGTGACTGTCCATCCCTCACTGCTGTGATTACACTGACCTATTTCAGAAAAAAAAAAAAAGTAGCCGTCTATTATAGATTAAACCCAAATGTTCAAAAAGAAAATACTCTTTTTGTGGAGCAAACAAACAGAGTGAGATGAAACATAACCTACAGTGCAGAGGGGGTCGGGGGTCGGGGTGGAGTGGGGGGGTTGAAAAGAATGTGTCATTTAAAGTGTTGGGTATTGCTGTGGGAGAAGAGGAAACGACGAGTTCAAGCGCCACGGTGAGAATCAAATAACTCTCCACAGAGAGAGCGGCTGTGTTCATTGGTGCCCTGCATTGTCAATGTCGGTCCTGACAAAACTGCAACAACATTAAAACCATTGCCGTTTTTCATAACTAATGTTTCACATAACAATGGCAACAATTCCGTTGGGCGTTTTGGAAGAACAACAGTGTGTGAACGTATTTGATAATAATCTCATGCACTGTACGCGCCAACGTATTGTGTCTTTACTCTAACGCACGGTTCAGTGTTGTGTTGACGATTCCTGTGTGTGTGTATTGCTGTGTGCACTGCTGTGTGTGTTCGTCCTGCTCCGCTCTGTCTGTGCCGATGGTCTCGCTAGACAATCTCTCTGTGTGCGCCGCTCGGGGGACTCTGGCTGGCTGATCGTCATTATCAGCCCGAGCTTAACAATGTACTGGATGCACTTCCCACACGAGTGCAACTAACAAATCCCCCACGGAGCTGAATCAAGGCAACAACGTGACGAAATACCTTCAAACAGCCACTGAGCACGGAACACTGGGCTGTGCAGAGACGACCCACACTGCCCCGGGCCGTTCCACAGGAGTGCGCCTGTTGCCAAGCAAAATTAGACAGCAACTGGGACATATTATTCTCCCAAATTTGGCGACGTACAGGACTATTAAAGGCCATAAATCTCATGTTTGATTCACTGAACACACCTCAACACGGTTTAGGATCTGCCGTGTCATTTAGAGGCGCCGCAGATGCTTTACAATGGGGGAAAAGCTGTCACTGCTCGGATTAATAATGTGGTTAGCATATTTGTTTTGACTTTGACGAGAGAGACGTCAAACGCACAAAAAGCAGGTTGAAGCCGTACAAACTGTGGCCGTGCAGCTGCACAGAGAGAGCCGCTGTGATTTCACGCTAACTTTGACCCCAGTTTTTGCGGATGCATCCGAATCGTGCGGTTCCTCCGAAAACAGGACCGGCCGTCGGAGCGGCGTGCAAATAGAAGGAAGAGGACGTGTTTCTCAATCAGCGTGAGGAGCCTGTCACCACAGCGGAGATAAATGATGTGCGGGTGTGAAAGAAAAGTGGGAGAGAGGAAGCCTCGTCTGCCTCCTTTCCTCCTTTCTCCATTTATACTACTGCCTCCCTCTGGCCACTCTATTCCTTATCTACACTTAGACACATACTAGTCAGTACTAGTCACATATAGTCAAGTACACATCAGTGATGGGGATTAGCAGTACAACACAATGACCTGTGAAATCTAATGAAATCAAATGCAATAACATTATATGAATAGTCCAGTTGTGGCACAGCTGTTCAATTTTCTCTTAGAAATTGTGTTTTTTTTTTGCTAATACAGTGTCTGGTATTGCAGCCCTGAATTTTATATTAGATCATTTTTATTTGGACCAATTAATATAGTCAGACTTTATTTCTATAGTTTTATTCTATTTTTTTTTTTTACATTACTACACAGTAAAAAAAAAACCATGTATGCAAGCTTTTGGTTTGTAGTGTATCAGAGTGTGAACAGTGAGCTACCAGCGTAATCAGTAGATCTGCTCTGTTTCGTGGAAGAGCATCCTGGACCCATGTGCGTCTGTGTGTGAACTAGCCCTCTGCTGTTTGAGCTGCGAGTCCCAGGCTGCTGATGGCAGATTAGAGGTGAGATGTCTAATCTCAACGTAATCAGATGCTGCGTCTGATCCTCCACCCTGCACCATCTCTTTTAACAGGCCCCAAACAGAAATTCATCTCCCACCAACAAAAGAAATAATAATAATAATAATAATAATAATAAACTATTATTTAAGCCCTCGATCTTTTCCTGTCACCGTTTTTGACACAGAGAGTCTGCACAAACCGCTGTGGAAAGTCGAAACATTAAAAACTGTCCGAGAAATGTGCAGGAAAACCACAGCGGACTTTTTGCTGAGAACAACAGCCTTGTGGTGAAAAGAAAAGTGAGGGGCCGCCCCTGATGGAGAATGAAGAAAGAAGGGGAGTCAAAGAGAGAGAGAAGAGATGGCGCTGCTGCTGCTGCGAATCGACGTTAAATCCTAAATGGGGAGAGGAGATCACAGTCACTGGGCCAATGAAAAGTATCTGTTTTCATCTGGAATACTTCTCTTTCTGAAGGAGAGGAGAGGAGAGGGAGAGATGGAGAGAGGGGGCGAGGGAAAGAGGGAGAGAGGGAGAGTGCCAGTGAACAGCTGCCCCTGTAATTTATATTGATGAGGGGACTGGCATGGTGAGGAGCTTCCAGCAGTTTGATCACTCAGGCAGAGTGGGGAGTTAGTCTGAGACACGGCCCATCCCTGTGGTCTGGGTTGGACTGGGAAGACCTCCTAAACACACACACACACACACACACACATCACACACACACGCTCACTTTAAGAGCAGCAGGGTGAACTGGTGTGTCGGCGAAGCCAATGTTTTCACTCCGAGGGCAGAAACTGATCTCCGGTCAGAGCGATATCGCCTTCGTCATTACTGCAGCAGCCATATTATCACCAGGCCTCTCCCCGCCCAAAAAAAAAAGACGCTCCATATTTTCAATGACCATTAACTGGTGCTCGCGCTAATTCCTGCGCTGACAAGATTCTCCAGCCAGTTCCTGTCTGCGCGGCGCAGCAATCAGCGACTTGTTAAAGGGCTTTACTTTGATTTCCTCACATGGACGAGATGTGAATATTTCTCACTGATATGAGACGCCGTAGTCCGGTCTCTGCCCAGGGCTTTGAACCCAACACTCCTGAATCATGCTCTTTGATTTGAGGCCCCTTCCGGTGTGGAGGTGCTTAGAGCCGCGCTAATTAAAGATGGTCGTGGATGGTGGGTCAAAGCCTTTCTGTTCCACCTTGAAGACATCCAGAACACGCGCGCACCTTCGCACACTCGCACACGCAAAAATACAACACAACCCTCCAGGCAAGCAAACAGCTCAACAACACAGTGACGCCGCTGTTTCGGCGAAGCTGTTTGAGTAACGTGGAGCTGTCGAGCGTAGAGGATCATCTCCTCCGACCTGCTGTCTGATGTAAGAAAGCGCTGGGCTGTTTTACAGGGCAACACGCTGCTGCTCACAATCTGAACCGCTCGGACCGCCCTTACAGAAAAGCCCCCTGGTCTTACCTCCCTGCACGTTTCATCAGAGTGATCAGAGCAAAAGGATAGCCTTCAGGGCTACTTCCCCCCGTGCTCACCGTGGGGTACGAGCACACGATGTACACAACACAAAGTATTTTTTACAGGCCTTTTCGATTACACTTCACAGGTGTCAAAATACAGTGCGAGTCTCTTGGAAATCATTGATTTCTACTGCTCATCGATTCTTCATGAGCAGCCTGAAAGACAAATGGATAGCGATGGTTCGATAAGGCGAAGTCTGCACACCACTGTAGTGCACGCAGACGCGCCGCCTGTCACGTCCTGCTCTGTGTCTGCAGCTTTCTGTTTTAGTGATATGATCTGCACTGGAAGAATACAAACTCCGGTAGCCAATGCAGCATCAGAGGCTACAAACCACCACCCAACACCACATCCGTGTTGTTCAGCTGCACGGCCCTGAAGAAAACAAAGCGCTGCTGTAGCACACTATCCGCTCCCACAACTGTGCAGGGTTATCAGGCAGTCATAAGACTGCATAGCATTTTAATTTCCTCTGTGCCTTAATCATCATCTTCTCTCCAGGATGGAGAGAAAGAAATATGAAACTGAGAGAGAGGATGGGGCAGATCTAAATGATGGTACTTATGTTTTACAATATTAAGGCAATATTATGTTGATGGGCAATAATAATAAAAAAAAAACGTCAACATAAACACCCACAAGATGATCCCATCATTTCTACTGTGTATTAAGTAAGTGATTTATCTTTGAATTAATTGATGTTTTTATTAATTTAAACGGAGCACCTGAAATACACAGAGGACCCGAGTCAGAGAAAAAAACAAATCTTTGTACTCACAGGTGTGCGTCTTCTTTGTCACTGAGATACCTGCAAAAAAGGGAAAACAGATTATGAAAAAAAAAAAACATACAGCTGCAACATATTCAGCACAACCCATCATTTACACCGAGACAGCACTGCTGAAGTCTGACTGGCAGCGGTGATGGCGATGAAAGAACGAGACCCTGTGGTCCAACAGACTGTCACCGTCCAAGGTCACTGAGGGAGCAGGTCCTGGATAATTATGTGTGTAGACTGGCGTATGACCCACAGCTATGCTACGGCTACATCCACGATAAGGTGGTTGAAACTCCAACCTCTGCAGCGCAATGAATAAAAATTGTACAAAAACGCAAACAACATTTGGATTGCTAATGTGTCGCGGAGCCACATCGACTGAGCCTGCGGCACTTTGACCTCCATGTTTTTTAGTTAATCCTTTATTTAAGCAGGTAGCGTTGTGAAGAGAAATATGAATGCATCTTGTGAATGTGCAAAAAACACACTCAAAATTAAAACTACAGTTTGAGCAGCAATGCGCCGGAGCACAATGCATTGGTTAAATAAATAAATAAATAAAACAAGCAAAAATATATATGTGCTGCTATATTACACATATCTTTCCACTTACCCCCGTTTAAAAGGGGCTTGTTTATTGTCTGTCACTGGTAGTAATTATATGATGAGGTATAGTTGCATAAGAAGCACTGATGGTGTGTGTAGCTGAAAACTAGTGGCCAGTCTGACCAGTGTGAGTCAGACCTGTCCTATAGGCGGAGCCGGGCTGACACGGCTCACACTGCCCTTCCCCACCCCTTCAGGCATCAACTCATCAAATGAGCCACTTCGCCTCTCGCTGTGGCTCCGGCTGTCTCTCCTGTCTGCAACATTGGTGTAACGCCCCAGGAGCCTGACGCGGACGGGCGCACAGCCAGCCGTGGTCCCCAGCGGTCTGCTGGATGCTCATGCTTTGCAGTGGCGAGAGCCCACTAATAGATCCCACTTGTCATGCGGAAGCAATGGCTAATTTTTCTACAGCTTGCATTTGAAAACACGGGGGGACGGCGAGCTGACATGATTCAATAACTCGCTGTGAAAACGGCGTCTGGCCCGGCGATAATGATGTTTCAGACACGTTTGAGGGGAAACGAGTCAAAGAGCAACGAGGGGGAAAACAAATAAGCCCCTCAGCCTCCTACAGAAACACGGAACTGATATTAACTCCAATAAGCAGGGAGAGGGGAAACAGTCACCTATAGGGGGTCAGCGCTTTATGATGGAACCTGAGCATTGTTCCAGTGCTCAGGGCCAAAAGCTCCTGTGCTGTGACATTACACGATGAGAAAATAAACTGCAATCCCGTAATATTTCTACACTGCAGTCAAATGACATGGAAGCCAGCAAGAGGTGATGGGCCCATTCAAGAGAAGTGGTGTCAAGGTGCTGCAACACAAGGCAGCTGTAAAATCCTGTATGTCGCAGTAAACTGGCTCTTTAGTTTGGAAAGTGATTATGGTGCATTTACTAGAAACTGTGCAATAAAGAAATAACTAATACGGAGATTTATGTACTATTTTATACTACAAATAAAACAAGTTCTGCTGGAGGTATTTTAGTATTTAATATAAATTATTAATATTAATTATTGATTATCATGAATTAAATATTTTATTTGTTATAAATTGACCAATACGTACAAATGGCTTAAAATAAACAATTGCCAGATATGCGTGCTTTTGTTATTCTCTTTTTTCTTTTTATCTTTTTACCAGATCTTAAACTTCGAAAAAACACAAAATGAAGTGAAGTGAGAGAAGGTCTGTGCACAGCTGCACGTACAGGTTTCACTCATTATTAGTCAAACAGACCACACTGCTGGATCCGTCAATACTGGATCCATCACTGACAGCTTATCATCATCATCATCAACCTCTTCCTCGTCTTCTGTTGTTTGATGGTGGCTGGTAAATAACCTTTAGGTGCATAACCACTCAATCTCACTACATCACAACACAGCTTCTTCACTCAATTCATCTGGTTAGTCTTTAATTTTAATTAAAGATCTTGGTAATGAATGATCTCCACGTGGATTAATTTAATCACTGCACTACAACAAATAAATTTGACTATTTTTAAAAAAAAATCTGATAATAAGCAAACCTCCATTACCCCGCTGTAGTAAACATATTAAATCGAATGCCTCATAAGGTCGACTTAAGGAGGGGTATACTCTGGGGATATATCTCTGTAAACAAACACTATTTTGTTTACCGGACTTCCGAAGTTTCTCACTACAAAGCATTGTGTGCATCCTAAGGGCCTGCACAGGCACTTTGAATGCATTTACAACCTCGTGAAAATTGGTCTTGACACTTTAATTGTTTAAATTTCCAACGGTTGCCCTCATCGCCTCTATTTTTTTCTTTAGATCAACATTTATGTTTTTATTGCTAAGCGTTCATATGCAATAGCATCCTGAGTCAGACGACGTTTACAGTCGTATTTCACTTGTAACATGCATGAGGATGCTCTTGTGCAGGCTGAGGGGCTCAACAGCTCAACACATGCCCACTCTACAGTGCCCCCAGTGGCCACAAACTTCACAACGTAAATATATATATATATTTATAAATATATTTTTAAAAATAAATTTTACCTTTTATTTAGTAGCATTGTAGGGTTTTTTTTAATTGTTAGCACTAAATATGAGTACTAAATGGGAACCATCCACTGCGCGCACTGAACTCCAAACTATCATAACATGGAAAACTTTTCTTTTCTTTGACATGTTGTAAACAGCAGAGACCAACATAAATCCTGTCTGTTGCTGGGGAAAGGCTCATTGGGCCTGTTGCTATGCAGGTTAGAGGAAGCAGAGGGGGTGGTTAGTGGGCCCACTTCCTCCTCTGTGTGTCATTCAGAGGCAGAGCCCAGTGATTGGAGGTGGCAAGGAAAAGGAGCCATAACGCCAGTGCATGAGGGCGATGAGCAAGAAAGTGTTAGCTCTGGGCACTGACATTGGCAAGGTCTGCCAGCTCATGTCTTTTCCACTGGATGGCAGGTTCAGAGGTCAGTCTGGAGGTGAAACTCTCCTTGGCTGTACCTATGTACAACCGCACCAACAAAACACACCAACTTTGCTGGAAAAAAAATCAATGGGACGTGTTGGCAGTTATTCATCAAAGTGATAGTAGTGAATTGCACGATACAACACAAACCAGTTGTGTGCATGAAGCTGCGGATGAATTTCAACACTACCATCTGTCGGAGTGGAAGGAGGGACAGTTGTCATCATATGGCCTTTGATCAGCTATATTGCAACAATTCAGCACATTGCTCTCATGAGGCTTTGCCTATGCTATAGAGGAAGAGAGGGGCTGTGCAGGAGACTGAGGTTAACCTCCACCACATCTATCTGCAGGGGGCACACATCCTGTAAACATGCCACTTAGACAGGAGGAGAGTGAGTCTGGGGTTTGGCAGCCACAGTGCTACAGCCGGCTGAGGAGCACCGTGCCATCGCAGGCGACTCAAAGTGACAGCACTGTAATGAAGTCTGAGGCGCACGGCAGGCCGTACGTCATAATTTCAGGTTCCTTAAAGCCTGACAGGGAATGATTATCATGGATGGTTATTGTCACCCTGCCTCCCTGGGAGACGAGGCGTGCTCTGGGGTTGTTGCACCATGACATTCAAAGTTACAGTCTCCTTCATATAATGGAGCTGTCCTCTCAGCGCGCTAATGGGAGCGATCCATTTAACCTGTGCCAGAAACACACAGACGAGGAAGTTCCTAATGCGAGGCCTCTCCCGTGGGGACGTCACACTCCCCCCCTGGCTGCTCCCTTCCTGCTGCTTGATTCATTGACTGGTGCTCCTCACTTATCCTCATTCACTGTTCAGTCTGGGGAGACAGGGAGGTTCGCTTCCTGCCGCCTGCTCCACATGCCACTGCTGCACGCCCGCCGCACACAAGGACACAGCCGGTGCAACAGAGCCTGCTGCAGGAAGAGCCGGTGAGGGCCCGGAGAGGGGCGGGCTAGACACCGACTGGAATTGGGGGGTCAATACCATAAGCCTTGGGAATGGTAGTGCACACTCTACAATCAGAAAAATCAAACAATAAACAGAAATTTTGGTTTTCGTTTTGTCCTGATGACAACAGTTGTATGGGACTGTTAATTTTAGGCTGCTCCTGAGGTTGCTGGTTAATGATGGTGGCGTAGCCATGGTCATCTTAAGAATGATAGATGCAGCCATGTTCAGTAGTCCATCTTTTGACTACCGCTGCCTGCCCGACTGACAAATGGCTGCAAGAATCCTGAGAGAGAATAATTAGAAACAATTAATGTGTTTCTCTTCTTAGCCATAACAAAGCTCCAAATGCAGCTCCGACTGTAGGGGAAGCATGGTCCGCTGTAATTTATGGAGCTATACACTGTACAGTGTGAGAAACCGCGCTTAGAGAAAAACCAGAATATTTAATGGGTGACTTGTTTACATAGTGGATCAGCAAAACATATATTTATTTAAAGAAAAGAAAAAAAACCCCTTAAATTAAAGCTGGGGATTGGGCAGTGTAATGTCCTGCCTGTGTATGTACAAAGCTATATTTCAAGGTTGCTCTTGCATTAATGCTCCTCCGATCAAACGTCATGAAATGAGATCGGTTGGGATGATTGCACGACCCCTGTGCTGCTCTATCTTTGGCAGTCATTGTGAAGAACAGGCCAAGTTTCATACACAAAGTCATTTAAACAATCCTCCCTGTTGCTGTGACACACTTAGCCATATTAGCTATTATCCTGCTATAAACTATACATGCAATAATGTAATGATTAAAAAAGAACAATGATTCTAATCAGCTGCCCCCTAATATACTAAAACACTTAATCCATGGAGAGGCCAACTCTCTGGGGAGGCTCAAGAGAAAAATGACTTCTCTGTCTCCAGGCGCTGTTATTTCTGGTCATTTCTAATTGGTTTTAACTAAAAGCAACCACTCCGAGACTCCACAGGTTACTCCAATGCATCGCCATGGAATTGTCTGCAAATAGAAGATATACATCCAAATGAGTTTTAGAGGACACTACAGTTGTCTTTCAGGAGACAAAAGCAGAGAGGTCAGGAGAAAAAATAAAAGGCCCTACATGCCGTATTGAGAAAGCAGAAAGATCCCAGCGGAGAGACGATGCTATCAGAACGACCCTGAGATCACAGACGCTATGGCCGACTTGAGGTACCATGTTGCCCCTCGCACTTCGCCCCCTACAAATGTCTCCCGGCCTGATGTACTACGTCTCCCGCGGTGCACTTCTGCATTGCTGCGCCTGCGAGTCTCCAGGTGAGTCCTCGGCGCTGTTTGGTGGCTCGTGAATTATGCATCGCAGCAGAGGAACTGACGTGGCCCAGGAGGGCCCAGAAACAGCAGGCATGGCTGGGAGGCAGATTGAAGACTCGGACGGAATTTTAATTGTACCGCAGGGAACGCGGCGATAAGTGCTATTGTTATTGGTAAGACACTGCTGCACAGGTTTACTTAGCTGAGAGCTCAGTAAAAAAAAACAAAAAAAAAACAAATGACAAGGTCCGAAGACAACTCTGATGTAAAACATCCAAATCTCTAACATCGCACTAGGCAACCTAACTGTAAATAAGTACTCTAAGGTGAATGGACCGTATCATTTGTTGTACTAATATTTATCACTGTGATTTCTATGTGGGCTGTTTTTATATGCAACCTGTGCAGAGGACCACTGACAGTGAGCTGTGGGTAAATTTCATCTACGATCTAAACAAGGTTCTATTCAATCAGTAACCGCTGAGGTCCCATTCAATTGTTTTGTCTTGTTGTGCAATTCATTTCAGCGCTGCCGGTGAAAGAGACAAAATGTTGGGGATTCTGCAGCTCTGATGCTGTGCACTCTGATCCTGGCTCTAGCTGTACTACACAGTAATTCTCCTCTGAGTGGGAGCTGGTCCCAGTGGAGCCTGATAGATGCAGAAAGGCCCTCAGTGCTGGTCAAAGTGAGGCCAGGGGCACAGGCAGGCCTCTGTGTACGCTTGGCGCTGGCAGCTCCCAGCCCAGCGGTAATCTCCCAGTGATCCAGCCTCAGCCACACATGAAACTCAATAGCCTTTCAGCCCGCACCATAAATAAAGAGAAACCACGTACAGCAGACCACCCTGGCTTCCTTCACCATTACTGCGCTACACTCAACAGAAGTCCACATATGCCACCGCAGCCTGTGTTTACATGCTTTTATATATAAAGGCTTTAACTAAATAGATCTGAAATGATACTTTGTCGGAGGATGACTTATTTCAAGCTGTGTAATTACATGGAAACGTACTCTAGACCTTCCTCTGTTTTATCATACAGAATGTATACAGACGAATACGTCACAATTCCCATTACTACAATGTCGAGGTAAGAGGTTGCCCTACCTCTCTAGTCAACAACAGTAATGGTCCCCAGAGACAACACTTATACATTTCCATTCACATTACAATATACTGCCTTTGCCCACCACTGGTAGAAATCTCATCTACAAATACCCGCAGGTCCCCAGGCATACAGTTGTGCTCTCTCTACAATAATGGGTTGTAAGAGCTATATTGTTGGACAATAGAGATGCTCTCCCTCGGGCTAACCCACTCAAAAGAATAAATATTCAAGATGCACGGCGTACTTCTGTTAAATAAAGATCATCTCAAATCTACAGGTTGAGCTCTACGTGCATTTCATATAATCTTAAAGTATAGCGGCTACAAGACACGGGACCAGAATAGTTGAGTTGCTCAGACTGATAGTGACAATCTTCTGCCAGGGCTGTCAACAGACTGTACGTACGAGGCTGCTTATATAACCACCTGGGAGAGGAAGACGAGAGGTCTGATGACAAACTAATGTCAGCTAATATCATCTCTACAATGGCTGACTCAGAAATACTGTATATTGGAACCCTTTCATTACCATCACTCATTCAGTCTCAATTCTCATCCAGCCGTGGTACAGTACAGCAGGCACTTGTCTAATGAACAAGGGTCTATAGGGAAGGATCACTCTGTGTAAGTGTGTTGGAAGTCAAGGTCCCCCAACAGTGGACTCGTGGCTCTGCTGATAAGGACTTGGCTATAATTGCTCAAAAGGGAGGGGACTGCAGCCCCATTAGGTCTGGTCTTTGCACTTGCCAATAAGCCAAACTGCCCCTCTGAAGCCTCCCATGTAATGAAAACTTCCTCGGAGATGAATTACATGTCTGTCAATCCACTAATTAATATCATGGTCTTTTTTGCTTCTCGGCAGTAACGAACTGAGTCAGAGGAACGGGGATCGAGGTATTTCGGAGCACTGGAGGACACGAAGGGAGGAAGTAGCGAGCGCGCCTCTACTGTCTTTCACTGCAGTCATGGCCGCCACTTAGTACGCCATCTATTTTTCATGTATTTCATAATTAAAACCTGCGAGTTCTGCAAGCCCTCCGTGCTCCGTGCAGATCAAAGGTAGTCCTGTTAGCAGGGAGTTCATCAGTGGAGCCACTCTTCCATTTCCAGGCAACAGAACCATGCGTAAAGCACAAATACCCTGTAATTACACACGTGTGTGATAACGGGACAACCACGGAGCTGGACTATGATTAATAGAACACAGATCACAGTTTCCACCTCCTTTTTTCAAAAGCTAACACAACGGACGGCTTTACACTCGAGGATAATCCACGCGCAGCAGATAAAGAGCTTGATGAAAGACTGAATACATATTTCACGCGTCGCCTCTTGTGGCGCAGGTGGAGTGCACTTCAGTTTGTTGCCTTCTCCCTCGCCGCTGCATTCACTATGTAAATGTAATCGGAGGATAACACGGGATAAAGCTGCGCGGAGCAGGGACACGGCGCCTCCTTTCTGCGGGGGATAGTGGGACACAAGCGTACCTCACATGGTGTAATCAACTGAGTGAACTGTCTTGCGTTATTTATTTGTCCCACTGACTGCTGGGTAACTTGACGCCGCGGGCGTGCAGTCTGGATGCATAGGCGGTGAGAAATACTTTCCACTGACACTGTAACTAGCTGACAGATGATAAACACAGGGATCCTACGGGTTCTTCAGTTTGTGGTATTGCTGTATATGTCTGTGGTTCAAAACACAGCAACTTCTGCTTGTGAGAACTGCAGCAATTAAACATGAGTTGGTGAAGCTGATTTTTTTTCTTCTTCTTCTGCAGAATATAAAATGTTTTAATTGTGGTATTAATTCTATGCACTGACGGGGTTATATCTTATATCTTTGCATTGCAATGTCAGTCAAAGAAGTTGCTGTGAAGTCATATGAGAAGGGAAACTATAATTAGCCATGCTAGAGTCTGCACACTCGTCTGCAGAGCAATTGGGTTTGTTTGTTTGTGTTTTCTTTCTTACTCAGACGGTCACATCTCTCCACTCCGGAGCCAAATTAACCAGCGGCGAGCGAGCGGCTCGGTCTCCTGCAGACTCACGAGGTCACTGTCAGTTCACGCTACGACCGACCCACACTAACAACTGGACAAGATAACAGGAAGGGGCTGTTGGTTTATCGAGCAGGAAGACGACGATCCGAACCTACACATCTAAAGTTACGCGATATAAACATGGCATTTGTCCAGGAGGCACAGCCAGATAACACAGCATTCAGACAGGCCAGGACCCAGAGAGGAGAGACTCAGGGCAGGGATTTATTTATTTATTTCACTTTTCATTGCGGGAAACACCCAATCAGCATCAACAACCTTTTTTTTTTTTTTTTACAAAAACATTATTTTTCATGCAACTGTCACCACTGATGTAGTCGGCCAGACACGTGGTATGAAGTGCATCCAGAGAGCACACAAACGCACAAACAGACAGCCCACTGAGACTCATCGCAATCACAGAGCCAAAGGAGTCTGAGGCTGAGGCTGAGGCGTGCACTGCATCTACCCTGCGCCCACAGCCATACATCCTCAGTAATACGAAAGCTCGCAGCCACGGCCAGCAGTAATAATTAATAGCATAGTCTATAAGCATTCCATTAGGTGCAAGCAGCTGTCATAAACATCTTAATTAATTTACAAAGCAAGCAACTGGGGAATTATGGCGACGTAAAAATCTGCTTCCCTCTGCCGCTCCATAGCACTGGAACAGATCGGGCTTTTAAATTTTTAAACATGCCTTTCATGTTCTCCAGAGCACTAAAAAGCCTTTGAACAGTCAGCTTGTTAGGAGATGCACCTAGCAGCCGACTACCTACGGGTCGTCTCGCTATTCTTTTCATACGGTGACAAGGGGTTTGGGGTTTCGCTCCTTTGCTCTGGCTTGACTCAAGGAATCTATCTATCCGTCTCCAGCGGTGTCCCGACTTCATCTTGTCTTTGTTACAGTGACATAACTGCACCGGGTTTTTCTGCCAAACACCCCAGTGAAGCTTTTGCATCCATCTCTGCATACAGCACGTGCTTGGGTCTTGTCTTATTTCAATTAAGACAATTTCACAGACCCCCCCCCCCCAAAAAAAAAAAATCCTTCCCCCATTTTTATTTACTCATCCTGCCTTGGTACAATTGTACTGATTCAGATGGCATTACAGGTTAATTTAGGTTAATGAACTCACCAGGTTTTTCAGCATCACTGTTTAATTATCTCTGAGACTAAACACAGGCTATAGACAGAGAGCTGGCTGTAGCAACATGTCTGTCATCATCTGGAAAGGATGAAATAACTGAGACTGTTTGCACAGCATTCCTTTTCACGAAGGTTTTCTCAAACAAAGAAAAAAAAATCTGCTTAGTGTTAATAACAGTGGATATTTACCCTCGGTAAGGATGTGCGGCGCAGTTGGAAGACACTGGCACTCATTTATGTCAAGTCCATGGAATTCCAACAATTTAAGCCCCTGTTGTGTAGAAAGACGGTTTGCTGGTGTTTTCGACCCTTAGTCGCAACAACACTTTACAGACGTTGTGTTTTTGTGTGACTGCTGTGCACAAAGAGTAAGGTTATTTTCCAACGCCACGATTTACAGCTCTAGTCCCCAGTCAGGCAGTTAGTTAGTTTAACACAGGCATACACAATACACAATTTGCTTGACTTCCCTCAGTGTTATTTTAACTACTTGCACAGGTATAAAACTCCCTCGTATCTTGAGACTGCTGATCTGTTCTGTCTCTTTTTCTTCCTCTATGCCATAATTCTTTTTTGTTGCAAGTTCCCAGCAAGTTGGACATCATTGTTTTGCTCTGGCTACTGATGGGAAAAAACAACAACAACAAAAAAAACATGCCGGCATTGATAAAAGGAGCCAATGGTCCTCGGGGGCAAATGCCAGAGACAGTTCAGACCATGGTCAGTGGGGAGGCAGTACTTTACCCTCATCCCTACCATGGAAACTGGATGTTGCCTCTCCGGCTGCGGCGGCAAAAGAAACAGGACACCAGTCTTCACGGGCTGTGTGATCTGGACAGTGTAGTGCCAAAGCAAAGGTCAGGGTGTTGTGGTTGAACACCGTGCTCTCACCGAGAGAGGGTAAGATTAGACTGGCCACTCCATTATGGGAGAAAGGCTTAAGAGCATTTCCACTTTCAGAGCTATAGGATATCAACAGCCTCTGACACTAAGCGGGGCTGACCGATCTTTTTGGACGGGGGTGGGGGTGGGGGGGCTGAGTAGGGGCCAGCAGCTTTCTGTCCGGCGATACAGTCAAAGCTGAGCCAACCATTTCCTCTGATCACTGCAGCCTTGCAGCAATCGCATGTGTGATTATTCAATTAACAGCACCAACACCCCCTCGTTTCATTAATATATACACCCACCCACACACACACACACACACACACACATACATGTATGCATTCACTACCTACAATTATGAATCAGTTTAACTATGCATAACATCCACAGTATGCCATTTACCGAGCGGCCATTGAATTTTAATGTGCCCATTACTCTCTGATGATAGCCGGGCATCACACGTCCCCTTTTCCTCACTCCCGCTCTAACCTGTCTCTTCCTCCCCATCTCTCTCTCTCTCTCTCTCTCTCCATTTCAGCCCTGTGCCATATTTGCTTAACCCAGCCAGTGTGACAGCACTCAATGCTAAAGCACTCCCAAGGCAGCTGATCAAAGTCAGCAGTCAATTCACATTACAATGCATTGATTTGATGTTTCCTCACCTCCCAGGCCTTTCTCTAATTCTGCCAAGGGCCTTCGGGATATTCCGTACCTCCTTTCCCAGCTTTTCTCTGTCTCTCCCTGTGTGTGAATGTGGGTGAATGTGTGTGTGTGTATACAACAATGTGCAAGTGAAACATGGCCGACAGAGACGTTTCTCTGGTCATGTTTGCATACGACTTGAGCGTCTATTCCGTCAAGTTCAGAAACATGCGGTTTAAAAGGAACAGACATGGATCGACGCCCCTGCAGCAGTAATTCATTCGGGGCCGACTACATCCCAACCAGCCTCCTCTAACAGTGTAATTATTGCCCTTCACTCACCTGCTGTTTCAAATATTGTTTTAGAGTAAATCACCCCCTTGTTCTCACATACCACACTCCGTTTGCTCCTCATCACTTATTCATTCACAATTCTTTATTGAGTAGGCCTCTATGCTTTAGCGACTGCCACTGCCCTCTGAGGGGATGTTCCGAGCACTTCCATGTTTTATTCAATTAGGAAAACCTAATATAGTGGAAAGGTGTGCGTGGTGCTCACTCATAGCCATGCATTATTCCCCACATGTTATGTTTATTCTGCCTCTCTGTTGTTGGGTAGCAGAGACAAGCAGCTGATGCAGACGCATGCTCTTTTGTTTCTGCCCTTGACCCTGGGATCTGCAGGGTTAATCAGAGCCACACACACACACAGAGGGAGATAGTTACCACATGCATGTATAACAACTGGATCTATTGCACCTGTCTCACTTTTGGAGAGACGAGAGCTACTTTACGTTTTGTTTTTTTTCTTCACTCAGAGGTTGTCAGATTGCATAAGCGTCATGGCCATGGCACAGTGACACACTGACCTACAAGCACAAAGGAGAGAACTTTGCCTGCCATGATAAACACACACGCACACACACACACACACATATATATATATATACACACAGCAAGAGCAAGAGAGAGGCGAGGGAGAGAGAAAGAGAGGGTGCACAGCCGAGGGAGGAGGCGAGAGAAATAAGAGCTATTGATTTATGTAAGAGCGGCATTCCTTAAACAGCATTAGTCATCATGGTTGTGTGCAGCAAGCAGGCTCTTTAATTATTCCTCAGAAGCCAGACAAAGTCAGCACTGCGTGAAGAGCGCCTATTGATTTCTGCCTGGCAGATGGGACACACTTACTTATAGCAATTCACAGGCGGCGTGGATGATCAGACAGACAGAGATGATGCCGACCTTCCATTCAATCAACAGAAAAACGACAGAGAGAGAGAGTGTTAGTGTGTTCTGTGTGTTCTCAGCGTGTTCGATCGGACTGCAGATGTAAGAGAATGCACCGTTTGACGCCGCCTGACAGGTGAGCGCCACCTGTTGGAGCTCATCGCAGTCAGAGGTCAGAGAGCAGGAGGAGATGAGCTACAGTATGTGTTCTTCCCGTGTAAAGTTCGGATTATGATGGATGGGAGGGTGGTTTACATATGCTTTTATGATCCGCGTATTAACGTACGCAGCAGTACACCGTAGCTCGAAGCGGTTTTTATTGATTAAATAAAAAAGAATCAAGCTGAACTGTATGAGTTTTTTCCCCCAACCATCTCACTGAAAATCAAGGAGCCAATAAATATTTCCTGCTTTTGTTTGATAAATATTTAATTGATCAGCAGGATTGCTGTTGATTGATTTCCTGTCCTTCTAATATTTAGTCAGTCGACTTGTTTCATCACTATTGCATAATGGGAGTCTCTGTTTGGACAGGCTCCTGTATGTATATTTGATATTTGTGTGTGTTCAGATGTCAGAGAGACAGAGGGATGCGTGTTTCGCCTTCTCCGCAGTTACATAAAAAAGTTCTTTGCACAAGATACCAGCTTTAGAGCAGCTATTAGCAGTCAGACATTATTCAGATATATATCACACACATATGGTCTAATGTGCTTAATACATTAAAATGTGCTGTAGGATGTTTAAATGTTCCAAATAATATCAAAGAATCAACAAAGGCCTCAGTCTAAAAGGTTTTCTGTCTGTGCTCATCGGCTGTGAGGGCTGCGCTCTAAAATGCCACCACATTGTTATTTCATGAGAGGAGCTGAACACGGAGCCACAAGCACCGTCTGAGCCGTGCAGGGAGAATTCCCCTGCATGACTACACAATGCACAGACAGCGCATTTAGAGATGTCAACCCCTAACTAGAGAACAGTCGGCGAGGTGAACCCACTAACCCCGTGTCTAGTCGGGCTGCTCTGGAAAAACCCAGTTAAAAATGCATTTGGTGTAGCTGACGCGTCGGTGGGGCCGTGCTGCTAAGGAAGGCGACTCGGATCACACGTGCTGCTCGCAACCCTGGTTAGTGAAATGCCACGACTGTGCGCCTGATCGTCACTGCTTCGCCCTGCACTTACATAATTTACACAAGCAGGGGGAGGGGGGGGGCAGAGGGCGGGGGGTGCCGAGCTACTGGGAGCTCACGTCCAATTGCGTTTGGCCATGTGGAGAGACGAATACGGCAGCATGAGGGGAGGCTTGTGCCACAGCGGGCCCTGATGACTGCATGCTGAGACGCCCTGACGCCACGCTGACAGGCGGAAGAGAGGCCCGGCCCCTCCCCATCCATGTATGAAGCCAATCGGAATCTACATGCAACAGGAACAGAGTCTGAGCACATTAGAGACGCACTGATCCAAGACCATGGCGTGGTTATTTATTAATCAGCTGAGCTTAGCTAACTGCCTGCTCAGATGCACAGCACAGGCCTGTGATACACTGCAGCGTCAGCCCCAAGACAACAAGACTGTTGACATAATGCAGCTTCAAATACACGATGCGCCGACTCTGTGGTTCCCAAAGAGGGGGGCCCGCCCCCTAGGGGGGACGCAGTGCCATTGCAGGGGGAGGGCACGGTTTCATTTTTGCACATCAAACCTTTAGGTTTTTGTTGTTGTTTTTTTTTTCCTCTCAGGTAATTTATGAGGTTTGTATCAATTAAAATGTGTAAAATAAAGTGTGTATGTGTGTCCGGTTTTGCGGGAGTTGCGAAAATTTTGTAATCGACCAGCAGAGAAAGTTTGGGAACCACAGGGCTAACTCGAGATGAAAACGTCAGGTTTTCCATGAATCCTCACAGAGAGTGCGAAAGTAATACAATCTAACGCGGTGTGCAAACATGCAAAGCTTAGCACCGCACACGCATTTGTGCTTATTTGGCTGCGATACAAAACATCACTATTTGATCCAAAGCAAATACTGTCAGAGTGTACGGCAAACAAAGACTGTCTGCCCATTTGCACATTATTCATCTCCTAGACTGAAGTCAGTGATGAGTAACAGCGCGGCGGTGTTGTCGGTAAATACACTCTAACGTACACAAAATCGCCCCTTTCATGTTGTACTTTTGGAGTTCACTGGCACCGCAACACTTTGCGCTGACAACGGTTTTTTTTTTTTTTTTGCCAATTTCAACACCTCACAGCCGGGGTGTCAACACATTGAAATGGTGTGGAGAAACATAGCCTTTTAACTGAGAGGAAACATCTCTTGGAGAGAGAGAGGAAAAAAAAGGGAGAAGAAAAACAGAATAGGATGCAATTCTCCCGAGTGCATCCGCCTCATGTCTCCTCCACAGTTTTTTTGGCGGGACGAGTAATACGCGGGGAAGCACTGACACACAGCACTCTACCTGAGCACAAAGGGAAACATCAGCCTGGAGTTTGGGCGTCGGAGACTAATAGGAGCACATCACCACAGGGAAGAATTTGTGTTGCTCTCGCCACTGGCTTACACTGCTTATGCATCTAAAGTGTTTTTTCTTAAATCCTTCATTACTTCAGGTGCCATGAACAAGTGATGGCGGCTCCTGAAAACATCTGGGGAGCAGGCGGTGAAAACGAGTGAGAGAGTGAGAGAGTGAAAGAGAGAGAGAAAGTTGATGTGGTCATTACTCGTCACTTCCTTGCATCAGTGTGTGCTGGTGAGAGAACCTCACACATATTCACTTTGTCTCCCAGACTACGGCAGCACTGAGCCGAGAAAGCCTGAGCCCCTCGGTCAGTTCATTTAGCATAATGCAATGATGAGAAATGTGGAGAGGTGTGTGTGTGTGTGTGTGTGTGTGCGTATGTGTGTGCGTGTGTGTGCCAAATCACGCCAGATAAATGTTTCTTTTCAAAACGGCTCCTCTGACTCAGACACATTTCAAGCAGGAAGCAAAACATGTCAGCGAAGACAAGAATAATTATTTTCATAACCTGCTGAAACATACAAAGGCAAAGTGTGGGCATATAATTATTTTATGAATTCCAATGAATAGCACACACAAAAAAGGGATATTTCAAATAAAATTTCACATAAAAAGACGGAACAGAAATTATCTTGGGGCTTTTTTCCCCTCCCCTTTCTTCTGACTTCAGAAAAGAGAAATTTATTTCTGCCTTCATCTCTAAATTGGATGCAATTTATTGCCTCTCCAAAGCACATTTTTCACTGGCGTGCAGGATCCATGGGCCATGGCAGGCAATGCGTATCTGCCTGCCTCTCCTGGCCTCGGGTGCTAATATGTGGAAACTGGCCTGGGGATATGGACCTCAACCAATGAAAGACGAGGCAGAGGGGCAGAGGAGAGAATCAATCCCTAATCGCTGAGGAGTCGGAGGGGTGAAGAGGAAGTGGGGGGAAGAAAAAACATCAGGAGAGAGAGGAGACAGAGAGCTGTGTGTTTACCAGCTGACATTTGGGTGCTGTCAGCTGACTGCAAAAGCTCTGGGATGTCAAAGAAAGAAAACGGAGTTATATAACCGGGCTGTTAAAACAGGCGGGGAGAGTGAGGGAGAGACAGGCAGACAGAGAGAGGGAGACTGTGAACAAGAGAGGGACCAGAAAAAGGAAAAGGGGGGAAAAAAAAAACAACACATCGCCATTTAAAGTGACAGGGACATCGTGATCAAAGCGGGAGCGGGCATGGTTACACAGCGCTGCCTGCACGGATCCAACGCACACGCTTGTGAGCGTCCGGCGAGCACAAACGAGCACACAGGTCAGAGGTTATTCCATCCATCATGTGTGCTTTACCCTGGCATAGGGTCCCGTGTAAACAAGGCCTGCATGCCCCTGGAGCCACGCAGTTGCCTGGTTACCTCACTGCATTGCATTGTGGGCTTCAGAGAGTCCAAGTCACACAACAAGCCATGCCACTATAAAGTCCATTCAGACAACTGGACTCCATCACTTCATTAATATAACATGAATAATTTCATAGTCTTTGCTGAGGATGCAAAATAGGAGCCAGGTAAAAAAAAAAAAAACAAACACAACTCTGTTTGACACAACAGCACATTGTGCAGCCACACATAAACATTAAGTACAGTTAGCTCAAGGTGCTTTCCGTCCTGTGACCTTGCTGTTACACACATCCACACAGCGATGAATAACTATCGCATTTCTTTGGCTGACAGCTGACACCAAGAGGCCCAGGTGATATACGAGACATGACAAGTGATTCTAATTAAATGTAGAGCTTGTGGATGTAAAGTGGCAGGAAGGGAGCAAATCCTGTCCGGGCAGCGAGCGGCAAAACGGCACGCCTCGCTCCGAACGAGATGAGCCGGGCTGTCAGGGCTGCCTGAGCTGTCCTGTAAACCTGCGCCCGGCTCCCCAGGGGGACTGACAGGTTTCAGCTGGAGGGGAGAAGGCACACCGCGAGCCTCCTGCCCTTCCCTCCACAACAAACGCCTGACACCCAAAACAGCCAGATCTGATGCAACGCCAAAGCCACGCGGACTCCGTGCGTTTGTCACATAACTGTTTACTAACAAGACACAAAGCGCGGCCGTCTGCGTCGTGAGCCCCGAACAAGTCTGTCATGGATTCATCAGCTCCGCTGTGATCCAGTGAGTAAATAGAAAGGAAAAAAAAAAAAAGAGGCTACAATCACAGAGAATCAATAGATACAGGAAGGACGACACCTCTGTTGATGCCGCATCCCGCTTGTATTCTCACCAAGCCCGTCTTCATCCAGCTCAGGTGGAGAACAAAGGACCAGACGTGGAAAGTTATTTATTTTTTTCTTTTTTCTTCTTAACTGACAGCAGATTTATTTTCTTCAGGATATGGCAGAGGACCCGATGGTCCTCAAGGCAAACACGAGCGTGTCAGTATGTGACACGGGACTGCACTTTACTGAGGACGCTCTCAGGGCCCTCAGCTTCCCAATCAGACCCCCGGAGACAAGCCTCACCAAATCAGTTAACCTTTGACCCACGTGGAACAACTCGGGTCCCCGGAGTCACGGTCAGCCTGCTAAAAGACCACGGACATCATTCTCTTTCCGGCTGACAGAAGCAGTCGTGTTGGCTGGCATCTGTCCACTCTGGAAAATGAAGGAAGAGCAGTCTATCACAAGGCCATTTAATGCTGGCCAGGAAATATTTCTTTGATAACACAAAGTCATGGCTCAGTGCTTTTCTATTCTCTGCAGCAATGCGGGGCCTGACTCGATACACCTGCCGTGTTCCCCGCTGTGGCCGGATGATACATCTTCAGCAGGACTGAGAATGACACAAATTGTGCATTTCAAATATCCGTTCTTTGTAAAATATGCTTTTTAATTTCAGATTTCCGGAAATATATTGAAACCTTTGAAGTGTGTGCCACACAGTGCATCTGGCCAAAGACGCACGTGCTATCTGCACAGAAGAAGACTGGATTTCAATTAGTCATTAATCCATAAACACCAACACACATGATATTTATCTTTACTATGTTTGCATTTTAATGTGACAATAACCTGTAATAGCTTGTAAAAAATGAATTATAGCCAATTATTATAGTGAAAACGCAGTGCAGCTTTTGTGGCAGCCCACAGTTCACCTTGTTATTGTTATGTGACAGAGATATGGTACATGTGCCACGAGTGCACTACCATGGACAGGCCACCTATATGGTCCATTGAGTGTGGGGCTTGTCACAGTGTGTGTCCCCTACTCTGATACGGGGCCACATTATTAATGTAAATTCATGACAGGGGGATGAAAGGGGGAAAAAAAAAGCCACGGATACAATCAGTCCCTAACAGGCTATAAGCCTCCATCATGTCGACATTTTGACACAGAGCAGGAAATATTAATGGCGGCTGTAGTCCACTTGAAGAGCCAGCGGCAGGGTTGTTGTAGCCGCCATTCTGGCTCACCTGGAATTCTTCCTGGGATATATGTTCGTTACATCTGCACCTCTCCTGTCGGACTTCTGCCATGAAAACAACCTTTTGCTATAAAATAACACCCTCACTGCTGGTTAGCCATTGACATTTTTTTATTTACATAAATTTAGTCTGTTATATTAAATACTCGGAGAAGCTATTGTCTGTGTTATAAAGATATTTGAGAACCACATTCTGATATGAAAGCTGTTGCAAATTAATTATCATTATTGTTATTTTCACATAACAACAAAAATAAATAATATAGGAAACATAACAGCAAACCGTCAGCACTGATTGGCAATAACAACCAATTGCAAATATCTCAAATACTAACGAGTTTGCGCTTGCTGTCTGCTGTTTTTTTTTCTCTCTCCTGTGATGTGCAATTATGATCTTTCCTCTGTCTCTACTCTTTCTGACAGGTTATTTATTTGACAAATTACTTTGTTGACAAAAACTTCTGTCATCACTTTCATAGATTCACCTGTAACTGCGCAGACAGAGGCGCTGGACAAAAACTCTCTCTGGGAGTTAATTATCCGTATGTTGCCCAGAAAAAAAAAAAAAAATTCAACCACAAAATAAAATGAGCTCTGCTGCTACTTTCAGATTCCTCTGAATATCTCGTTAACTCCTTATCACCAAACCCAATAAACAGTGAATTCAAACACAGACATCGTCCTCAAAATACAGTTATTGTTTAGACGCAAAAACCTTTAAATCACATATTTTGTAGCAGCTGCAAGTACAGCATCAGTATTAGAATCAGAATTGAATATTGCCCTGCAAATAAAAATGCAGGAAAGAATGTGAAGACAAATAAATGATTTAAAAACATACCTCACTAAAAAAATAAACGTGGATAAGTGCATGATTCTGGTTTGACGTGTCATGTCAGACACTTGCTGCGGGGCCCCTGTCCATTCACTTGGCCTTCGGCGCTCAGACCCTTCACTTGGCCCCGCCCCCTGTCCAGCCCACAATCCCTCTATTTTGGGTTTCTCACAAAGCCGCTGATGTGATTAGAGAGGATGATGATTACAGTTACATAACGGAATCAAATTAATTTGTGGCCTGAACACGGCGGTGGCAGCAGGAAATCACTCAAGCTCTCAAATCTCCCTTTCTCTTGGTTGCTCCTGTGTTCCCTATTTTCTCTCAGTAACCCCCCCCCACCCCACCCCTCCGTCTTCCCTGTCTCCTGCACTCGCTGCCCCCCAGACAGACACAGACACACCCCTCTCTCCTCCCCGCCCCTCCCTCCAGTCAATTAAAGTCACATCCAGGGATTAAAAGGAAGTAGGTCAGTGGAGCATTGCTGGGGGGGAAAATACAACAAACCACGTCAGAAGTCCCTGCGTCGACCTTGTGGAACACAGACCCAACAGCGGCGGCTTGTGATCTCACCCTGCTTCGACCAGTGCCGTGGCACCTCGCAGAACCCGGGTTCAACTCCTACAGCCTGAACGCTGCCCTCGCCTTGATTTCACTGTGGCTCGCAGGACAACCCCCTGGAGGGCAGCCTGAGGAGCCAGGCTTTGGTAGCAGACACCTGATGCCCTCTACAGAACGCTTTGCCTCTTGTCCCTCAAACAGAGCCTCTTCAAAAGCAGGGTTATAGCAGCGCTACAGGCAACGAGAGGCCCACAGCACCACTGCAAGCAGGCAGGGCCACGAGCCACCACGCAGGGCAGAGACGCTACACATTCCTTCTATGCAGTAAATGCAGGTCTTGCAGGATGTTACGATTACTTCTGAGCCCATCTTTCCGCTTTCGATTAAATGCACTATTGCAACTGTTGAAACTCAAATCTGCAAATTTCTGCATTTGCAAAAATGAGATGACTTATTAATAGGGATGTTGATATTGGCATTAAAATGCATTATTGGAAATTATAGATATTTGTTTTTACTTTTTTAATGACACAACTTTTACACAACATGCACATATTACACATCAAACTCTTCAGCTACTTCGCCTCTCACTCCAAATGTCAAAATATGAGCAATGTTATGTATAGTTTTTGCGATACTTCCGTTTATTTGGCACCACTCACAATAAATTCTGTGGCGTACGTATTTCCGAGCCAACCATAAGGATGTTGCGTTAATTCCACAACAGGAGACATGTGATGTTACCTGAAATGATTTAGTTTTTATCGGTACTGATATCGGTATCGGAAATAAACAGGTTGACAATATTGGTAAAGATATATCGGTTAAAAAAAAGGCAATATTGAATATCCCTAACAATCCATAATATTACATACTGTAAATAACGAAGTTTGAAGAACATTGTTGTGTTTGTATGACTCTGAATCAACAGTTTACATTTGACACTTCACCATTTCCAGGCAGCGACTCTTCAACCTTGCCGAGGAGCAGTGTTTCTAAACACTGTACTATAATCGGCATGCGATTAACCACTGAATGCAGGTTTAACCTGCCCAACTGTTTTCATCTGAATGGAGTGTTAGAAGTGGCCTCCGCTGTGTGATTGAAACTCAGCGGGGGGGGTGCGAGCAGAGAAAGGCCTCGCTTGTGCTGAGCCATGACAGAGTGACACTGCTGTCGACATGCTGTACTGTATGTGTTTAACGTAATGGCCCTCATACCCACCACGCACTACAGAGAGGAATAATAATGGCAAACAGAGTAACAAGCTCGTCATCTCGGTGAATACACATGGAAAATGATCTTTTGCTACTTTTGTGCGCTGTGCAGGTCTTGACATTGCAAAAAGGTGTTTTTCTTTCCTTCACAAAGACAAGACAACACGTTGAATCATTTAGCACCAGCACATACAGATGATGGTTTGAGAAGGAGAGGTACTGCTGGTTTCTTGTTTCTTGATAACAGGCAGACGACAGAAAGATGAGATTAATAGCTGGACAATGAGAATATCTTGTTTCTGCCATCAGACGTACAGTATGCACGGGTCATCTACTGCAGGCGCTGATTTGTAGAGTCAATTACTGTGATTTAAACTGACATGTATTATGTATATCTATAGTAACATGGCTGCATTCACGTGAGGCTTACCATATAATTACGACCACAGAAAGACATTATGTCATTTAATACGGATACACCTACGATATCCTAAACCCTGCTCTTTGTCGCAGTGAAGGTCACTGGTTGCGTAGCCTTTAAATTGTGACACCCTGAGGTATTTTATACGAGTGCAGTTTGGCTGCTTAACAGTCCTGTAATATATCACTGAATAATTGTTTTGTATTTCTTGCGGTGATGACCTTTCTGGAGTTACACACTGTTAGCGAATAAAAAGATTTTAGAGAAACTAATGCCGTTATGTAAAGATAGATCAGACTGGAAATACCAAACGTGAAAAGCACTTCCAGATGATCGGTTTGCGTACATCACCACTGATCCGCCTGACTGCTGCAAAACACAATACACAAGATTGAGAAAACTCAATGCAATGGATTAACGACAACGAGGTATAGACACCGTTGTCATCAAGCTGTAATACTGATTTACAGAGCTGCACCGAGATGGACAGAGTTAATTTAAGGTGTGGGCAAGCAAAGCTGCAGCCGCACCGAAGTCAGAGGGATTTGCAGAGCCATGTCTAATGCTCCCTGATGACCACTAAAAGGCCTCAGAGAGGGAAATGAAATAATTCCTTTTGGCATGAGATAGTCGAAAAGACTTTCCCATGCTGAGCTCATGATCCAGCTCTCTCACTCTATCCATCTCACTCCTCTCAGCATATAGCTGCAGTGCAGCCGTGCAACAGAAACACTGCAACTATTTACATCTTAAATCATATTTCAATTCTTGTTCTTGGCTCTGAAGTCATATTTTAAAACAGCTGTATTGTGTAATGGGCTCTGACGTTGAATCGGCGCTGCGTCAACCTGGATAAAAGTGAATCATAACTTTGAGTTTCACACATAACTGGTAAAAAGTGCAAGGGAACAAGGAAGAATTAGCAGAATGGTGCAAATAACTGTGAAAATTAGAATCTAGTGGAATAATTTCAAGTGAAAACTTTAACATTTCTTGAATTTTAATTTCGAATGTTTCTTTTATTTACATACACTACGCACATGAACTGTGTTTGTACAGAGACCCAGTGGGGAACCGTCAGGGCCTTCTACGCCTTCAGAGAAGGCCTTCAGTCTGACACTGCAGCCAGTTGGTGGCGGTAATGCTCCTAATACCAGTCTGCCGAGATTACAGACAGAGCAAAAAGGCGGAAGCGGTGAGAGTCTCTGTAAAAGCACCAGAGACAGCGTTAAATTACGGAGGACTAGGACGACGGCCAGTTTGGAAACTGTTGGGGACAAAAAAGTTGATCAACAAGATGAGCCTCGCCATACTGTGGCAGAGAATGTTGTTGATGCAAAGTACGCATATTGTTTTATCTCGCATTTCGGAAGTTTCAGTCAAACTGAGTCACAGAGATCTGCGCATCAGCACTACATTTGGGGGGTGGGGGGACTGGATTGTCGGAAGGGAGTGGGGAGGTGAAGGCCCAGCAGTGGTGCTCACGGTTCACCACTGCAGAGACCTAAAACAAAAAAAAATCCTTCTAGTAACATACATCTACTAACATATTAAACACCAGGTCAGTGATTATGATTCATTCTGTTTAGAAGTTTGACCTCTACTTTCAAAACTAAGAGATTCCCATAATAAACAATGATCCAGACTTCCCTGATATAAATCTCTATCTATCTCAGGACCAATCTTTTACCAAGGCATCAAAATAAAAAGCAAATTGCTCCACTATCAAACAGCTGTACACTGGGAACAATGTTGTTGTTAGACGATGATAGGCTCATCAGCGTCTAATGCACCTGGAGACACTTTGACTTCACAATATTCTCCTCCGCCTGAGTGTTATTAAATGAAACACTGCATAGTTGAAGACACTGATTTCTGATTTTTTTTATTTTTTTCATCCTAAACGCGGTCAAGCCTGCCACATCAACACAGCATCAAGGCAAACCCCTGGCAGGGATGTTGGCTCAAGTCCATCTCTTCAGACTTCCTCGATAATAAGCATCTTTATCGCATCCCGATTTCAATTAGAGCAGGACACACATCTAGACAGCCGCATGTTTAAGTGTCTGCACCTCAGGATTCCCCTCTCTTATCAGATGAGGAGATGACTGAGACAAACCTGATTGGTTCTGTGACAAACTGCCGCGGGTCACGCTTTAAAACCGACTCGAGAATCCATTCGTTCCGCCTATCACGGGGAGAAATCACAAGATGCGACGATACGAGAATTTTGGATTAGATCAACGCTGTCGAGGATAACGTAAAACTAATATCCAGAGCTCGTACATCTCGCTCTACTGTATGTGAGGTTGATGGGCCCCAGCCTGCATCGAGATGCATCCAGCCCTTTTAGATGAAAGCGTGATTGTTGATACGAACGCACAAAAAGAATTATTGAAGGTGCTTCTTGTGGAAAAGCACACAAAGACACGAACGAGGCCGTGTGTGTTCCTCCCTCTGATCTTAGGGTCTAAGCGATTCAGAGCCACTTAATTATGTACACAGAAACAACTTTTCCTCCTCCGATCAAAGTGCCCTCGACTAAAAGTTCACATGCGCTCCGGAGGTAAAGCTAACGCAGTATCGCCAGCGAGATTAGCCGCCCCGGACCTTTGAAGAAACGCTGTGACAGCGTGATATTCCACAGACTCTTCACCGAGGATGAAAGTCTAAGAAAAGCAAAGGATGAAATCTGCATCCCCGAAAGAGCCTGCCGCTCTAATCTTCGCATTGTGAAAGCAAAAGAGGAGTGAGTCAGATTTACGTCACTGTTTGTTTGCTCTCCCTCTCCCTCTCTTTTTTTTGTTTCCACCCACAAATGCCTCTTCCTGCTTCCTCTTTCAGAGTTGCCTTAAGGAGATGAATCGTTTCACAGTTTAGTTCCTCATTTAAATGTAGTGGGCGGGATGCGGGGAGGGTATTTTAATCACTTATATAAATATTTGCAATCACATGGGCTGACCCTCCGAATACTCTATTACTTAATCTCCCTCACTCGCTGGCCCCCACCTCGCATCCAGACACGCTTATTTACCTCTTCTGCTCGCCCATTCAATAAGACTCCAAGCAGCCTCGAGACATTAGCATCGCCACACAGCTCCACGGACGCCTGTGCAGCTTTATTCGCTGCTTTGTTCGGAGGGGACAAATAAAGGCTGCTATGTGGGACTGGTGGGAGATGGGGGGGTGTGGGGGGGTGTTGGACCATCACTGGGGAGACTGACAAGTCCTCTGTTTCGACCCTCTAACGCTTTGACAGCGAGTAAAAAATCGACCACAACATCGGGCACGACGTCGACCTTGAGCTTTTCTCTTAAAGTAGACGCCGGGCGGCGGAACGAGAGAGGTGGTCATCATCATCCGGCTGCAATGTGTGTGTGATTTACTAGGCGGACGTGCCGATAGTGATCTGGGATGGATCTCAGAAGAGACACGGCTCCTGCATCTTTAATTGTTCGGAGGAACAGAGCCTCATCACAATTATGGAGCATTCAGGAAGCCTCCAAACTCATTTAGCTCTCCTCATCTGGGAACAGGAATCCACTAAACACAAATTCCTCTTCTGCCGCCTGCGGCAAAAAAAAAAAAAAAAAAAAGCCTTCCTTTTTTTTTTAAAGATTAATAAGATAAGAGATTTAAGAATATCCAAAAGTCGGCGGTAAAGAGTCATTGTTTAAAATGACACATCTCAACATGTCAGCATGTACAGTGGTGGTGGTGGGGGGGTTGGGGGGGCGGGAGGCACAAAAATTTGACAACTCCCTTATTGTCCATTTCATGAGTTGAATTAAACCTTAAGCAAGCTTTAAAAATGTGCATTTTCTTCTCTTTGTGCAAAAGACTCTCATTATGTCTGGTCTCTCAGTCTGCTTATTGTCTGCCTGTCTGTCTGTCTGCCTGTCTGTATGTCTGTCTGTAGTGATCACACAGGGACAGCGGGTGAAACATGAGCTCCTGAGTGAAAAACATGCACAGGGCAATACACCCAACATTCATTAGAAACCCTCTCCATCTCTCTGTGCACTCATAACCTACCTCCCCTCGCAGCGCATGAGGTAAATTACCACTATAATTGAAACATTGTACACGTTGAGCAAACGTGAGCTCTCTCATCCATACGGAGACGGAGGCGGGAGATGCATTAGGACAAACTAATAAAGTGAACGCCGCGCGACACACTCGTCAAAGACGGGCACGCAAACAATTTCGCGCCAGCGCTGCGTGTCGTGTTATGAAAATGCGAAGAGTGATGATGTGGCCTGAAAAGCAACAAACAAACAAAACAAACAAAAAAAAAATAGAGTAGAGTCGTATTCTTTCTGATTTCTGATTGAAATGGATGTATGACTATCCAGTGCTATACAGTGCTATTGTGATGAATGTCGCTGTACACTGGCAGTAAGTGCACTCTTATTCTTTGCATGACCCTCAGTGAGATGCAGCATCACAGGATGTGTTGGAAAAGAGTGACCCCCCTCCCTCTGACACACACATACACACACACACACACACACAACAAAACTCTTTATTTTACCCCTTCAAGCAATCCACGATGATGCTTTCAAGGGAGCGTGAGAGTGAATCAATATTGGAGGTTAAGTAACCACACTGTTCCTTTACCTTTGACAAGAGTACATTTTTAATGCTTACACAAACTGGCTGACCACTTGATTGGTTCTTCTCCGGAGGAACAGTGTTTACAGGGAACTCTTTACCCGTGTGGCCTGCACCGACGGAGGCTTTGTTTCCTCTCTTTCAAAACGGAGGACTTTTCTGAATATCTGTCAGACTGGGACTGTGGAGTAACGAGGTTCAGCCAGGACAAAAGACTGGCACCAACATACACCTGTAGAGGGCATAGTGACGCATGTAGGAACAGTGCCCCTGCGGTGTGAAGCCAGTGAAGAAAAAACAAGACATGGCACAACTGTCAGCACAGAGCAAGTCTCCCTCTGCGTAATTACCCCCCCCAACCGCCCCCCTCCACCCGCATCACGGCTCTTTAGTCATCCTGGTCACATGAGAGACGGGAAAAAGAAGTGACATAATTTCCTCCGTTTCGGCACATCTGTTCCACATCGGAACATCAGCCATCCAGACAGATTTAGCGAGGTCTTCAGCCCCTGCTGTGGAGATTGTAAACAGGCCATTCAGCTTGTGCAGTTAACTCAAACAAGATGTGAGGCCCTGGGCCAAGTCTGCCTCCAACACGGGGCCTTCTGATTAGGCTGGACCCGGGACAGGTTCGGCACCCTTACCCAGCGTCTGCCTGAGCCACAACACCTGGTCTGAGATCAGTGAGGGAGCATAGAGAAGGCACAGGCTCTGGGACGAGGGGTTTGTGTGCTGATTGTTAAGCAGATAACTAAGGTTGCGTAACGCTGCCCACTCCAGCTCTTGTCTTAATGAGGAGCGAGCCTTTCAATTCACCTCTCGATGACGAGCGGTGAAGGAGCGAGCGAGAGCGCTAAAGCGCGGGGTTTGCGCGAATCCCATTTGTACTTTTCCGAGACGAGCTCGATCAGACAAGAGGTTTCGCTCGGAAGTATCTCTGCATAATGTGGCTAATCTCACACCCAAGACACTGTAAATGGCTGCTTAAGACCTCTCATTCATCCGCTGCACTGCCGGTGCTCATCCATCTGATCAGCATCATTTAGCACATAAACACGCTGCCGGTGACGGGTATCAGAGACGCCTCTCTAATCATACACATACCTCAGCACTGTGGCATGTCCTCATCTATCTCCTTCTCCTCAGAGGCAGCACAGCCCTCCACTCAGAATGGATAATACCCTGTGGACCAACTACCACCGTCTACGCAGACGGAGAAAACGCCGCCGCTAAAAAAGAAAAGACAGGCCGGGCCCATTTAGCATTGGCGTGTTGACACTAATGGACACGCAGACTACACCCTCATGTTTGAGAATAAGGATATTATGCAGACATCCAGCTAGCCCTACGCTTTCCTCCCTAAAGCATAAGGTGGCGGGGGAACAATTGGTTTCATGGGTGCTGTGGGGTATCATTTGGTGAGGCCTCCCCATTTCTGCCGCCACTTTGTGAGCTGGAGCCGGTGGAGTTTAAGAGGAAGGGGTATTATCTCAGAGTCTTGCCAGCCCAGTGCACACTTTGGGATAATGTTCTTATTGGGCGTGATCCTCTGACTGCAGAAGTCATGCTGTCTTTACTCAGAAAAGCATATGGGGGGCTGGAGGTGGGTGGCTGGCTTCGCCCCAACCGATTTAAAAAGGGCAAGAAGGAGTTGCTATTGCACTTTGCCTGAATCCACGTTTGCAGTGAATTTGAGAATTTACAAGAAATAAAGTGGGTATTGCCATGATTTGATTTGATTTCAAGAGAACTGCAAGAAAAAGAAACCAACTGAATAGATCTGTGGCGACTGATCTAACTTCCCGATTTGGAATCTATTCTTGTCAATACTATGAACAGTGATTTGTGAAACCTCGATGTTCGATGTGCAGAAAAATACAGCTGATTTCAGTTTTGTCTGTGCCTGTGGTCCTGCTAAACTAACAAACCACTCAGGAGGTCACGGAAGACCCAAGCAAGAACACTTCATCTTTTCTTCACACTGAGAAGTCTGAAGAAACTTTTTCAGTTGTACCTGTAAGCCATGTCAATATTTGACACAGAGCCCTGCGGGACGCCGGAGGAAATATGGTTCCACAGGAACATTATATCAGAGGAATGCAATAACAGCACAAGCGTCTAATAACGCTGTACAGTAGAAACAGGTACAACCTTGCAGACCAGTACAGGATCACAGGTTACCACCACAACCGTCTCTAAGCTCTCATCATTAAATACAGTATTATGTTAGCGTCGCCCCTCCAGCATCACATCAGAGAGTCTTTTGAAGAATAAATAAACAATCTGCGAGGCTTCAGGTGACAACACGGTGCGCTGGCAGCTCCTGAGATAAGGTCCGTCTCCTTGCCCTCGGCTCACAATCTGAGAAATCAATTTCAATCTGGGGCCGTGATAAAGAGAGTTGACAATGCGCCCCCGCAGCTGGAAATACACAATGTCACAATGTCTGAAAGTAACTGATGAGAAATGATCTACGCTCAGAATGTGCATTGATTTCGTGGCCTCACAGCCGGATCCCATTCCATCAGTTGGGCCAGGCCGGGTCTTGTCGCCTGTGCAACACGGCACGAAAAGATCAACACTTTCTTCACAAATATATGAATAAAAGATATTGCGCTGCAGCCCCCGCCCCCCCCCCACCTTCCTTTTTTTTCCAGTGTGGTTTCCCAGTTAGCTAATCTAAATAACGCAGTGTAATTTCATACGATAAATGTGTTCTTTATTAACCAACAGACGTGCGAGTCAGACTGTGTTGCTTGCCAGACAGAGGTGATTGTGTTATCTGTGAGGCCGGCTGTGCGACTCTCCACCGGGCGCCTGCACCTCGAGGATTGTCCCTTACCTCTCCACTACCCCAAGCAATGCTTCTCCCCTGCACTCTAATTGCCTCCATTACTGTATCTGCAGTCAGATAAAATGCTAATTTCACAGCACATTAATTTCTCCAGGCTGAACAATAAGCAACACAAAGCCCAGGCCGCCTGTCTTTGCCTGGGCAGGCACGTCTGTAGCGCTGGGCTCCTTCCCAGTGGTGGAGGAGTGAGAGCACCATTATGCACAGGTCAATGAAATGAAGGAAAAAACCATCGATTCTACATTTGAAGAGAAAACACAGGAGAAGGGCTGGGACAGGGTGATTCATCAGTCTCAGACGGAGTCTGGCCGTCAGGCCTGGAAAACACTGAGGAGAAATACTCCATCCTCAGTGGGCTGCTTAGGCCGAGTCATGATACAGTAACATCTGTCTCTGAATACACACAGCTCCCTCGTCTTCATCCGGGTCACCAGAGACGTATTGAAATTGAATCACAGTTGTAGAGATTTCACTGTAACCTGACCAAAAATGATCCGTTGTTGACATTTTGGCTTTTGTTACACGACTCCGCCTCTGATCGATTTCACCTCTCTGGGGGTGATAACAGCTAATATCGTATCCATCATTCTTAAATTCTGGAGTTAATCGATCAATGCCACTCTCCTTGCTCAGAAGCGCCCGTCTGTGTACGTCAACCTAATGTCCTCATATTACATGCATGGCTTGGTTCCACCCTCCAGCCTCCCCAACTGTCTCCGGATTAGCGACTCCACACCCCACTTCACAAATCAAAACGTTTAACATAATAGCTCCCATCCTCTAATGGCTACACAACACACTTCATTTATTCTGCCGCAGTTTTTTAATAAGTCATTATCAAATTCTGCTTAATTCTCTTCAGCCCCCGGGGGCAGAACGAGCAGCGGAGGAGCGCCGTTAACCCTACACAAAATATGCGTTTGTCACTGTGTGCGTGTGTGAATCGTGACCTAAGGACAGTCGCTCTTCCTGGGAGAGGCTGATTTCTGGGGTTGGCCTCGACCCGCTCTCCGATAAGCACTTCCCGAGAAGAGCACCAGAGGGCTCACACATAAACAAGTCACTATCAAACTCTGTGATTAGACAGTAATCTCTAAAACAGAGGCTGTTGACATAGTAATGTGACACGTGTTGCTTGGTAATGAACAATCAGGCTGCATCAAATTAAGAAGTGGTTTTTTCTCTCTCTCTCCTAAGGGGTCAGGAATTTCTTGTGTCCTTTTTCCGGATGGGCCTGAACAAATACTCTCCGATCCAGCTTCCAGGATGTGAGCATGTCAAAAACATGATGGGAGATTATTGGATACTCCTGCGTACGAGATATTTTTTTGTGTGTGCCTACAACCCTCAACTTGATAACAGCAACAGTCGTAAAAACATCCCTGCTTCCTCACCCCAGCCACCTCATCACAGCTTGCAGACAGCAGACACGTACACCATTCAAAACAGGTGAACGATGGAACAGAAATAAACTTGTTTACGGTGTTTTCTTCCCTACAGCAGAAGATGTTTGGAGCGGGAGCCAAACCGGGGTCAGACAGTCAAACAGCACTGCTCTCGTCTCAATCAAAGGATGTTCACACAGCCAGTGTCGGGTCGACTAAACACACACACACACACACATACATACACACATTGTGTGCGTGCTACCCTACGAGATAAAATTATGGTTTGAGATAAAATCACATGGACTGTCGACCAAATTGCATGACAGTCTTTTCATTTTACATAACAACTTCTTTTTACAATAAATTAAACATCAAACGACGCTGCTTTGTGCAACTACACAAAGTTATTGTTCACGCTCACACTAAACACTGTAGCTCATTTAGCAACTTTTCATGAAACATGATATCGGTACATTTCTTATGGGTTGTTTAAGGCTTTTTACTGAACGATTCAAATTTATGAAAAAATAAGAATAATAAGCACGCAGGGACTAAAGTGAAACTATTTGAAAACGTAATACGAACCGTCTAATGATGCTTGTGCACACACAGTGTGTGTGTGGTTCAGACCGTTGAGCTACAAGCGGCGGCTCGCGTTTCCTCATACAATAACAGAAATCCCTCAGTGTCTGATGTAAACCTGCACTGTGTTACACGTGTAAACATTCTTACTTAAGAATTTCAAAATGTTTACCGTCCGCAGAACTGGACTGGAACTGAACGCCTATTAAAACACCATCAGCTAGTGAAAGGCTTAAGTGTGGCCGACACTGTTACGTCACAGTCGAGCTGGTATTAACCCCCTGTTTCTGAGGCCTGCTCTGGCAAGTCTGTGCGGTTCTTCCTGTTTCCATTAAAACACGCCGCCGCTGCTGCAGCGGAAGTGTTGACAGACTGAGCACTGGATGGATGGATGGCTGGGGACCAGGTGGGAGGGAGGAGGGAGAAAGAGAGAGAGAGAGAAAGGAAAGAGGATGGGCGATTGGGGCCACGCGCTGCACATGGGACAATGAATAGACGAGCTCTGTTGACTCGGCGTCTCGGTATGCATCAGCAGGCACAGCGCTAACAGCTCAGAAAGATATCAATCAGACGGGCTTTTTCACTGTGTGTGTGTGTGTGTGTGTGTGTGTGTGTGCGTGTGTGTGTGTGTGTAATAGACTGAGAGGTGTCAGTGGTATATAAATCACTTGATGGATGTTTGAGAAGTGATGGCAGGTGGGATGCCATGATGCCAACCTCCCCTCCCCAATTAAACCAGCACTGCAGGCTGGGTGGGGGTACAGGAGGGGGTGGGGGGGGGGACTTGGAGGGTATTACATAATGCACTCCAACGTGCTGGAATGGGCCAGTCCCAGTGGACGGCAGGCAGCGAGAAGAAGACAGGCAGACAGACAGACAGACAGAGGAAGAGGAGAGGAGAGAGGCATTTCAAGCATCGGAGATTAAGTCCCTTTCATCTTCAACCAGACTCATATTTCCTAAAGTTAAGTACGAGATGAAGACTGTGCGATTACTCTCTCTCTCTCTCTCTCTCTCTCTCTCTCTCTCTGTGTCTCTCTCTCTCCATCACTCTCTCGCTTGCTTTCATTCTCAGTTTCTCTCTCTCACACACACACACACACACTTTCGTGAGTCCTCTTGGTGGAGGACTCACAAAATGAACATTCAAATGCCGGTGGAAGACTCGGGCTCCCAATCCCCAATGCTAAATACAGGAATTTCTAAGAATCACAGTTCACAAAGGAGACACTCAGCTATCTGCGCTCACATTTCACAAGAGAGGTAGTCAATGGCTGAGCAAGGATGCTCATGGTAGATGCTTCAACATGGAGTGGATTATCTCAAATGTCGCTACCCAGTTGCGCGACCGGTCGGTAAATGTTATTTGTAGCTTCTTTTTTTTTTTGGCAGTAAAACTCGCTGAAATAAAGAGCATGAACATCACTGAGAGCAGAAAGTATCATCTGGTGTCTACTGGGAGACAATTTTCTCTCATTCAATCAAACAGGGTGGAGGAAAAAAAAAACAACCTGATGGTAAAAATGTGTTGAGGCAAGAGGAAATGCACCCATGTGTTTCCATTTAAGGCAGAATTGTGTTTTTTTCTGATTTACACAGGTCAGACACACATGACACTCACTCAAGACTTTCAATCATTCTGCATACCGAGCAATCGCTGTTCCTACCCACGCAGGGTCAAAGGTCAAATGCAGGTAAGACCCAAGCGATGCTCCGTGTGAATAGATTTGTGTTCTGCTTTCGTGCTCAACCGATCATGGTGAGAGACCGACAACCGCTCCACATCAGTGTGAAACAACGACACACGCTCTGATAGGAACTCGTCAAGACAAAAAACAAAAAAAACAAAAACAAAGCTCAGGATATGTTTTTCCCAAATCTCTTCTGTGATGGAATTGTTTCAGCCAGGTACGAGGCGGGAGAGTAAATCACTATGATTGCTCGCAAACAGCCGCATTCAGTGGCGCTCAGGTTGAGGAGCTATCACTCAAGCCCCGAGAGACAGAGCACTCAAATCCGCTCGCTCTCTCTGAGCCTTCTCCACGTCAAGTTGAGGGGGGGAAGAGGGGGGGTATCATGACATGAAAAATGTCTATTCCCTGCCTCCAATCACACGGGTGCTCATATGATTAAGGCATTGTGGCAATCAAGCAAATTCTTGGTTGCATGTGTGTGTGTGTGTGTGTGAGAGAGAGCAGGAGAGAGCTCCACAAGGGCAGGGCTTCTCCACTCAGCAGTGCTCTCTGAAATAAATCCTGCACCACCGGTGGTGCCAGACAGCCGACACCGTCTTTGCCAGCTGTCTGCCATGCCGCTCTGCTCCATTCTACTCGCCATTTGCTGCCGCGACTGCTGTCCGACGCTCAGCACTCAGCCCCTTGTTTTCATAGCAGTTCCGGCACGGACGGCTGGCACAGCTGTTCTGTGGGTCCCCACGGCCTTTTAAAAAAGGCAATAAATCAATCTAGGCACTCAATACAGGCGGGAAATTGACCAATTAGAGTGGCCCAAGATGCTTATGTTCAGGCGGACGATTTTACAAATTGGCTATCTATTTATACCAGCACATGCACTCCGCAAGAAAAAAAAAAAAAGATTCACTGGCTGCCGTAGTGCATTAATGTTTTTTTCCTCAGACGGCACACAGCACATCTTTGGATCCTGAGGCCCCGCTGCTTCATTACACACCCACAAAACTGCAAAGTTACCTGACTCTATTAGTCACCTTATAAAGAGACGCAATCAAACATCAACTAGTATAACTATATGTTAATTTTAATGCCTGTATATGCCCATAAGTAATGGGACCTTTTTAGCAAATAGTCACTTGCTCTGAGAAGGTTTATTAAAGTACAGGCAGCCCAAAATATTACTTATAAATTGCAAGCTGCAAGGTTATATTATATTTTATTATATTATATTAGTCTATTGCAGTTTTTAAAAACACCTAACACTCTTTATAATAACCATAAAACTCAACTTCACCATCATTATTGCATTTCAATATTCTTGTATCTTGTTTTACAGGTCTGTTGTCTGTCTAACACCTTTTTTTTTTTTTTACCCCAAAATAGCAAACGAGCTCGATTAGGAGCTACAGGTGCATCGCTGCATCTGTTGGCAATCTGTCTCTGTTCTGCCTTTTTTTTTTCTGCTGTATGTAGGGGGGTGGGGGGGTGAGGGGGGGCATTGATTGGATTGGAAACCTTTTTCATTAAACCGCCTGAACATCATCCTGATGCATTTGTTGATGATTATCAATCTCCAGGTAACAATCAAATAACAGGCTGCTGGCACCTGCGCAGCTGTAGCTCCATATGCCGCGTGCCGTAACAGGTAATGGTATAAGTTCGCATTCGTCCCCAGCACTGGCTGACGCAACACTCAGACTAAATCATGTACAAGATCCAGAAACGAGCCACAGCGGTGGTTTTATAAAGCCGCTGGCTAAAACGCAGTAAAACCTAATTAGTGCTACTCTGTAACAAAGTCCACTGTCTACACTCTCAACAATGCCATGAGCGCAGGCAGCAGCCCCTTATGTTATGCTAAGTAGAACTCCTGAGCATCATTATCATTCAGAGTCGACTCGCCTGCAGACTCATTTATGCTTACATGTCACTTTCCCTCCATACAGTCTATTCAGCTGATTAACACACACACACACACACACATACGCACACACAGTGTGTGTAAGACTTTAAAGGTTAGTGTCCTTATCCAAAGCACTTAATCTGGCAACCCCTGCTATGTGGGATTAAGGCAATAAAATAAACAGGAAATGGAAATAGGCTTGTTTTTTTTTTCCGTCCTATTCTTCCTGCCATGCAGGGACAGACACCGGCTCTCCGCTGCCTGTGCTATGACTCAATATCCTCTGCTTGACACAACTCATCAGTCAAGTCAATTTGCATCTTATCCTTGACCCTGAGTGCCATTTACAACAGGACTCAATGGCCGGATCTGGACTTTGACTATTCTGCTCATTGAAGAAAAGGGAGGTTTGGTTTGACTCCATTTTAGCACACACTTTCAGAAAAAAAAAAAAAAAAGAACGGGTTTCAAACACTTCCATTTTGATGCTATCAATTACCCTCTTTATTCCTCAATTCCAACCCCTTAAATATTAATATGATTCCATAATGAGGCTGAGTGGTCGGAATCACTCATTGTCCCTTAAGGCAGCTTCGTGGTGGACGAGTGCACAGACCTCGCTTGATGAATAAAACCATCCCATTAAAGCTGCACTTCACCACTCATACACGCCTCTGTGGAAATTTCCTCTTCCTCCTTGTCAGGGGGACAAAATAAAAAGGCTCCGTTCCCAGTTTGCAGGTGCCTCCTCTAATAACGACATTCTTCACCTGGTGTCTGCAGCTTGTGTGCTGCCAGGTAATAATACATCGGAACAAGCGTACGTTTGTGTCTGCACAGGTACACAGTAGGTATGGGTGCATACTTTGTGGCGTCCAGTGAAGTTGCTCAACTGTAAAACAAGAAACAGTAAATGAAGGAAATAAACACGTACTCAATAACCCAGCATATAAACAATTAAGACAACAGTATACCGCCTGGTCCTCCTACTTTCTTTACCAGCCTATGAACGGACATGAAAAGGAGTTTGTTCAGATGAACTGCATGATGGATTTGTGGGTCAGTGGTTTACACACAACAAAGGACCTTTCAATTACTGCCTGATGAGGCCTGGAAGGAGACGGCCCTCAGTGGAGGGCACAGACTGAGAAATGAGACACTTAACATCACTGAAATTGTTACATTTCAAAGGGCAATTTTCTTAAATTGCTGAACAAGTTACTAAAATCAGACACCAATTAGGATCAGATTTTTTTGAGAGCGGAATTAAAGACTGGCTCGACTATCTGCCTCTGTCTGGGGTACGGGCAAACGCTTCTTGTCTCCACAGCAAGGCTTTTATGTGTAGGACCACCATATCACACCACTCGCACAATCTAATTAGTTTTTTCTCAAACGGAAGCAGCAAAAAAAAAAAAAAAACGACATAAGATAACTTGGCCTGCTTTTATTGTGGCATTTATCGACAGATCCCCTCCTTTCATGTGTCGTGAAAATGAGCAGCCATGCTACGGAATCATCACTATTTAGTCAGTCAGCTAATACACTGTGAAATGAGCACCGCTTCGCCATCGCACAGCAACATGAATCATGCTCTGAATAGAGGTTTTGACAAGAGCCTATATAATTTCTATAATACTAGCAGCGTGATACTTCTTGTAAGAGTGTATTCGGAAACGATCCTGTCCTGGAGCTGCACTGACCTTTTAGTCAGCGACATAATATCCCATCCAAGCAATTGGGTGACAGAAGAATTGACTCAGTTAAAAATCAGCAGTTATATAAAGCACTTGCTGTCAGAAACGCATGCACATACATACAAAGTGTTTGGGTACACTCAGGGGCTCACAGACAAAGTGAGACATGTGCGGATTCACTCAGACACACACACACACACACACACACACACACACACACAGAAGCAGAGAGGAGGCAACCAGTGAACCATGAAACATCTTCATCCATCTCTGTTCCCATGGCAACAAGTGAAATCATCTTCCTTTAACAACTTTGTTCTCCTCTCAAAAATGTAACCATCTGCTTAAAACATATACTAACACAGAGAAGTTATGTGATGAATATTTTATGGGCCTTTGCTACAGGCTGCAGGCTTTATGCTTTCTGGCCAGCGTCTTCCTTCGAGGCAGAACCCCCCCCCCATCTGTAAAAGGTTGGTGCCGAGGGGGGGTGTCCTTCTTCAGGAGACTCCTGGCTGCTCAAATTCCTCAATGGCTATATTTCTTCCACCAGAACGACACAGAGATATAGCTGACCTGTCTTTTTCCTTTTTTAGCCAAACGCAATTTGTTATGTAGGGTCATCTTTTCTCATGCAGGTTTACCTTCCTGTGGGGATGGGGTTTTTTTTTTTTTTTTTTTACTGCATCTACCTATTTTAATTCATTTGAAATTTGTGTTTTTTTTGAAATCTTGTGAATTCCTTGTGAACATTCAGTTTGGCAATATCACGTTAAAATTGAATTAAGCTTGAACCTTAACCATTTAAGAGAAATAATTCCGCTGTCAAAACAAAATTGCAGAATTGTATAGTTTTTCCAGACCTGTAGTTCCTATGGTTAGTTATTGTTTTTTTTTAAATTAAATGTACACTAACCTACAGCAAAATGGAAACAGAGGGAAAATCATCTAATTCATATTTCTCTGTCCCCTATTGTAGTATCTTTACAGAGCTGATTAACAATCATGCCATCTGGTTTTGAATAAGCCTGATGATAATAGCATTTTTACACCTGAACAGTCTTGATGATGCACATTTCACAGTTGTGTAATCAAAGAAAAAGAAACCACACCTTTTTAAGCATTAGTTTCCCAATAACATCATAACATCTTCTCTTAGACTAATTGGAATCATAATGTTACTTTCAATCGTCTCCTGAACCATGAAATGATCTATTCTCTGCTGATAATGACAAAGATTTAACATCTGAAATTGTCCAAAACACAATAGGTTACAAAAAATGAAACTACACCACTGACTGTCAAGCACGACAGTTCATCTATAGAGAAGTCACTGATGGTGACATGCAATTATAAGGCATAATGAGCCTGACTGTTAGCACAAAACAGAAATATAAAGCTAATTGAGGTAAAATCAGTTTTACTGGACATTACTATACATCTTTCTACAATTAAATATGAATATGTAGCATGGTAGCACTGTTATGTTCTTGTGGTGAGAAATGCATTACATGGCATTTGGAAAACTTATGATGGGGTAATGTTATGATCCTGTGACGCCATCCTGCCTTCAACATATTTATGTTTTCCAAATTAACATTCTTACATTAGCATGTCCATCGTTGTTTGACAAGAATATGTGTGGTAAAAAAAAAATCCATTCAGGTGTATTTTTATGAAACCATAAATGGCTTTAATAAATTAATTAAGCACCAAATAAGTTGAATATTTTAATAAGATTTCTTCCTCTATCATTCATTTTTCACTTCCCACTTTTTTAAAAAAAAGTATCACTTTTTCATATATTTTTTTTGACGGAAGCGAATAAAATTCAAATTAATCTCAAACGTTGACGCCGGTGTAAAAGCTTTCCCTCTCACATGAAGCTGAGAACACGCTTCGCTTCAGACGACACTACTCTGGACCAGTGCCAGGGAGCTTCACATGGGTTTGTACCCCATTGCTTACCAGTGGGTGCACTCTGTGTGCAATACATCAAGGATGGACAGGACACTGCCGAGGAATAAAAGGGACAACTGAACCAGTATAGTAAGTACAACAGCATCCAATCCATAAAAGTCAACATTAATAGCCAGGCGGGCGAATTTAATATTTCATCTACAATGAGGCCAATTTGGAAGAGGTGAAATGAGCTGTTGGAGAGATGCCCATTTTTTAGCAGCGTGTCACAAGACGCAGTCACATTATTTATCCCCCTCTGCCCCCTTCACCTGCCAGAATTAATGACTCACAAAAAGCTAATTATCCACTTTAATCTGGATTATAATGTATGTTCTCCTGACCAACAAAGCAACAGTTTGCAAAGCATATGTAGCGAGGCGGTGGTGTTCTGCTGACCTCATGTCGAACATTACTCTGGAGGACTGACGCTCTACGCAGCAGATGGGGAAGACGGAGCTCACCGTGAGCAGGAGAGTTAAGAGTCTGGCTGAAACTGCACACATTAACACTACAGCCAACACATCTGGTTCATCCTGTGGCTACACCCTCGAGTTCCACTCATTTCCATCCTGCCACTTCTTGGTTGTCTGGGAGCAACTTGTAACACGAGCGACCAGCTCCAAGAAGATGTACATATGTGAGCCACTGGAAATGGTTTGTATTGTTTTTTTTTTGTTGAAATTTTGCAAATGTATCTGTTTTTATCCGTATTTTGGAGAATAGGAATTTGCATTCTTTTTTTTTCGTGCAATCTAACACAAACAATCTCGATCGAAAAATACATTTGTCTGATAAATTCATAACACTGTAGAAGAGGACCTACTGAACTGTGAGGTGAGGTTAGCACAACTAATAACATATAGTATGAGGCGTCACTTAAAGTTAGTGATAAAACAAGTGATCCGCCTTTATGTTCCAGTGATATATTGTTGCATCCTCAGTAGTAACACTGACACCTGCTGGGAGAGGGGTGACTCCTGGTGAAATGCGGGGGCAGGTAGATGCACCTGTACCCGAGAGGAGTGAGCTCAGTGTCTTAGGGTTTCTTCCCTAAGAGAATGGCAAGGTATAAATATTTCATCCACCTCATTCACTTTGTCTCAAAAGTGTCTAAACTAATGGCATAATAAATTCATGCATATTCCCACCAAGGCACTCGCTGCAGTCAACACACAGCGGTGGGATGACGGATGTGCAAAGTGATGGGCGAAGGATTTTAGCTTAAATACAAACACTATATCCTTCGCTTGTTGACTGCATCCTCAGGCTTAGAGACAACTTAAAGTAAACCTTCCCCCCGTCCCTCCACCATTTCACGATGGTGGAGGTGGCGCGGGGGGAGGAATAAATCATTTGGCCCTTGAGGCCCCGTGAGGAGACCAACTTTGCCTGTAAAATAATCACAAATACAAGTGAAATTGTTCCATTTTGAACAGCATGCCTCCTAATGTAAAAGTGGCAGGTGGCATATTTCAAGTGGGCTTTGATTGATCCCCAGCTGTTTGCAAAATTGTCCGTCGTCATAGAATTCAGGTCAGAGCGATAAGCATTGTGAGCACTGCATCTGCGAGTGCTATTCACATGTTCTCGGTTCTCATGCGGAGGTTCTCGAAGCTCTGTGTGGTGCAGTGTTCTCCTGCACCGTGGAAAGGACAAGCGAAACACTATAGCTGCTGAACAGAGGCAGTAATAATAATAATAATAATAATAATAATAATAAAAAGTTTGCAATTATTGTTATGTCTCCCAAACATTTTTGTTCTTTCTTGTTGAGCAATGGGTGTCCTCTAAGGCAATCACGCAGCATTATGTAACATCCATTAGCGCTATGAAGAATTAGATGCAATTTCTTCCAAAGTAACTTTTCTGTATGTTTAAGAACCAGAGCTAATGCCATGAAAACAAATTAGTGTTTTAAAACAAAGTATCATTAGTAAAGTTGGACGCTTTTTTTTTCTTTTGTTGTTTCTTTATTTTCTTTCTGCCAACCTGGCAAATAATAAAAAGCCTCTAACAAAAGAAGGGGGGCGGGTGGGGGGGCTGGAAAAATGAAATAAAAACTACATGAGCAGTCACACATTTCTAATGGGACTCTTTTAATCTTGCAAGGGAGACTTTCAATAGTGAATTAGTCCTTTTTTTGTATTCCTTTAATGCTTCCAAGAGAAATATATGCAAATCTCTGGCTAATGCTAACAGCAGTGACAAAGGAGCCCGTTCTTCACGACTACTGTGTGTTAGGCAGCCGTCAGTGCAGCAGTGGCCAGCATAATGCCTCCATGTTCCTGCAAGGCCTCTTGGATCCAAACCACTAATGAATATGTGCGTGTTTTCAAAGCCCGATGACTGAACTATGATTTTTAACCACTAGTGCATCAAATAATTTTGGACATCATCTTTTTTTTTTTTGCCTACGCCTTAAAAATAAAATTATCTAACGTGTTTAGAGTGACAAGATGCCGGTACCCTTCATTTCCAGTAAAAATTACAACTGTCAAGAGCGTGACAGGTGGATTACTTTAAAAAAAACAAAAAAACATCAAATGTAAAGTCGAGGGAGCCAAACTAAATAAACATAAAATTATGTGATATGCAAATAGGAAATTGCAAAAAATATATATACTGCACAGTATATCGCAAATAAAATATTATCATAATTATTATATGAACCTGCAAAATTGAAAGTTGGCAAAATATAATGATATCTCTGCGCTCACTGATTTTCCAGTCACTAGAAAGCTGATCAGTGTGCTTCCATGTGACACACAAATCAAAACACATTGATGTAGGCATTTGAAATCGTTCTGTTTTCATTCTGAGGGACCTGCCTGGCAAAGTCTAAACGTGGTTAACTAGTAGAGGCAGAGTTAATCCTTTTATTGAGATCCCTGCTGCAGGCGATCCCAAACACACTCTGATTAAAAAAGGAAACGTGGGCAACGAGCAGTTTAAGAATCATGGGCCCTAAACAGATAAAGGCGGAACATCTTGTTGCTATGGCAGTGCATATGGAATGACTGGCGACAGTTCTCTCCCCGTCTAATATATTCACATTATTTATGAAATATTTTATAAGTAGCATAGCAAATGCCAAATATAAATCCCAAAGAGATGCTGTGTGCCTCTGCAGCAGTGGAATGCCAGTGCTCGTGTTACACCGCTTCTCCTTTGGAAAGGCTGCGTGTTTGTTCACAAAGACACACTGCTTTTGATTCTCCCATCCTCCCAGTCCTAAACAGGAGGGAAGAAAATGTAACAAAAAAAAGAAAAAAGGAGAGAAAAAAGAAACCTCGGCCTTTTTATACTGGCAGATAGAAGCCATGAACAAAAGAGACAATTTGATCTGCTCATGTGGGAGATCAGATTCCCATCTGAGATTTATCCAATGCACTTCAGGATACAAGTGAAGAAGGGCCAAAAAAAATATATTATTATATATTAATATGAATTACAATCCTATGCATTTATGAAGAGTTCAGATCCCTTTGCTTTTTTTCACATTATGTCACTGCCTTTTCCTAAGTGTTAAAAACCCTTTCTCCCTCACCAGTATTTGCTCAGTACCTGGTAATGACCCCTGACCTGCTCTTTGCCCCTGCTGGTCAACACCATGATACCGGCATGTCACGTCACATGATTCCAAAACCCGATCCCAAATAATTTGTTAGTTCTGTTTTCACCGGGCAGGTGAATCCTGTCGTTCATACTCTGAAAGCACTTTCATTCATCTTACACGGAGAGCAGCCGTCTGTCTGGCCACAGACTTTAACAATGAAGTCACCTTTCATTCACCTCTATAAAACAAGGCCATCCTCCCCTGTTAATGAGTTTGCCTGGGAAGGCAGCACAAGGAGACTCGTGGTTGTTCCAAACTTCTTGCGCTTAAGACGAATGGAGGCCAGTGTGCTTCTGGGAACCTTCAATGCAGCAGACCTTCTCGTGGCATAGCCCAGATCTCAACTAATCTTGTCTCTGAGCTTTGGGGGTTGTTCCATTGACCCCGTGGCTTGTTTTTTTTTTTTTAATTTATTTTTTTATTTACTCTGACATGCATTTTCAGCCGTGAGACTTCACATATACAGGCGACACCGAGTCGTCTGAATGTACCGCAAACCCAGCACGTTTTAATTTTAATACCAAAAATGTTGAATATATATTTTTGTCTTAAATTTGCAAAATTTTCTAAACTTCTCTTTTTGCTTTGTCTGGTTTAGTAATGAGGTGGAAAAAAATTAACATGTTACATAAATTAAAAAATTAAAAAAAATGAGTCTGAATATTTTCTGAACAGAGCGTACAGCGTATAGGGAATCACCAAAATATATAAATTTCATAGAAGGAGGTTGTGGATGTTTAAGGCAAATACTAACAGAGCCAGACAGATGTTAACCAGACATATAGAGTGTAGGACATAACCCCCACCCCCACCCCCACCCCCCTCCTGTCTATATGCTGCGACAGAGCAGGACAACTGCACTACTATTTCTCCTGTCAATACTCTCCCAGCATCCATTTTCACCTGGCTGACACCTTTTACTGGTCAAGGGATGAATAAATCACACTTAGTGTACTCCCCTGGTAGTTTTACTAAAAAAAGGATATCAACATGAAGGAGGACTGCAGTGTTTTCCTGTCATCACTGCCCCTGAGGTACAGTGAAAAATTACCGTTGATAAAATATCATTTTTCAAAGAGCCTTATTGCTCTTTTAATCTATCCGCCACAATGGATGGCTTCTGGGATGTGTTTCATTTCATCTCAACACAAACAATCTTTCAAAGGGCTTAATAACAGTTACACAAATGAGAGTCATTAATTACCTGCTAATGGAATAATAGATGTGCCATCCAGTGCAGCCCTGCAACAGGAAAGGTGTGGGGCTTTAAAAAAAAAAAAAATTATCTAGGACTCCACTTGTCTTTGAGCTTCATTAGTGCCCCAGCGCAAGAACCCTAATGCAAATACAGGCACTAAAATATGCTGATCATATTCTCTCTGATTCTAGTTATCTGTTTACATAATGATAGAAAAAGTCACATGTGGGAATCATTTCAGCTGCGCATAAAGGGCAAGGTAAAGAAGGGATGCAAAATGTGCTGTGCGCTGAATAATACTAGGTGGATCCACAAGGAATGTTATAGGGATCTTTTTATTTTTATTCCCTATTAATGTATGGGATTTAGTTGAAATGCATTACCGGCATTATTCTAATTAAATTTTTATAGGAGGAGAATAGGGCTACTTGGTGTTCTGCACGACGGTAACAGCTCCAAGCCATTAGACGACAACAAACTTTCCAACCGAGGAAAGAGTTTCACTTTGGTTATCACGCAGAAACTGACTGATGAGCCGCCCTCCAAAAATCACATTACTCTTCCTGCCGAATCAAAAACTAACACGCGGGTATTTTTCATCCTAACCTTGCTGATAAAACTAACAAATAGAGTCGGATTTACGGGGAGAAAAGAGTAGTTAATGAATGATGAATTAGAGACGAGGGAAAACATCATAAATTCTGTCAGGACGCCGTTGTCTGCCGGATGATAAACAGCGGCATCGGATGGAATCTGCCTCTCTGTGTATCTCTCAGACGCTGGCTGCCACTTTATCTCCTCCATCCTGCTAGATTACACCTCCAGGGTTCAGGTGGGAATCAATCATTGCTATTATTACCTGAAGTCACAAGATGCATCTATCACCACTAAGGTTACCATAACCTCAATATTAACAGAGGAAAAGCCCCTCTAATAAACAGCAGAAAGGATGGGCTGGCTGGTGGGATTTCATCTTCCTTTCACTTTTAATAAGGCACTCAGAGGAATAAAGATTACAGGCCATATTTAGCATGCAGAACAAATCAGGCTCTTCCAGGCTCTTCCTCCTCTCCACTTCTCATTCTGGTTAGTCATTAAGACAGAGGAGAAGCAGGAGGAGGTGGTGGAGGGGGGTTTGGTGTGGAGAAGCGTTCCCTGGTCCTGCCTGCAGCCGCTGTTAAGAAGACTCTTCTAAGGCCTAATATGTGTAAACTTAGTTGTGAGGCTCCACATGCCTCCACAAGCCCCGGCTGCATCAGTGGCACTCTCGGGCCTCGACACGGCGCCACCACCAGACAGATCCAGGAAGAGAAGCACGGTTTAAAGTCCTGGGGACACAACGCTGTGAGCGTTCATCCGCTTTTGCAAGCCACCATTACACAATGGTGCCTCTGTAAAACAAGATGCGGAAAGAGCGCGAGCATCAGGTCAAAAAAAAAAAAACCTCTTTGAGGATTAATGGGATTCAGTGAGGTGGGAGTCTGTGAGTGCAACAGAGCAGCTGACACGGGGTCATGGCGTTGTTTTTGAGTCAGTATCAGTAAGCATGGCGGAAGTCTCTCCAAAACAACACACCTCAACTTTCCGAGCATCAAACCCGATAATAGATTCGTCGCAATTAAGTGAGAAAACTATATTCAAAGGACATTTTTGTTATTCCCCTTGACACCCAACAACGGCACTCATTACAGTGGCTCTCTCGCTCGAAACGGAGAGACCGCGTAAATATTTAAAACCCCCACAAATATATAAATATTCATTCCAGGATGATTTGATGCACTAAATAAATAATCCCTTGCTAAATAAATGACACCCTAAATAAAACTTTCAAAAACAGGATCTGGGGAAATGAAGATGAGATGAATCAGAGGGGAGGATTCTGGCAAGACGGGAGACGGGAGGAAATGTCAGCTATCACTCCACCCTGTTTGAATTCCTGATGGCCGCCATGCAAACGAGGAAGGCTAATTACAGCACAGCAGCCAATTAGAGGAGGTTTAGCTGAACCTTTTGGGGAGGTACTGGGTCAGATGAAATAATTGCCTCCACTTTTATTTTTCGACACGCTATAAAAAAAAGTTTTTATTTCTCTCAGGCCTTTTAGATGAACGCACTTTCGGCCTTTTTTCCATGTGCCAAGTGTAACACCACGCAGGAAGGAGGCAGGCAGTAATAAACCAAAAAAAAAAAACCTCAACAGTTTCACATTTTCCACTCCAATATTTATCAACAACTTTGATATAGAGCCCATTGTGATGACGTATTGTGTCTCATGAAAAGAGTAACTGGAGTATTATTCACTGCGCTCTGATGGCGCCCAAATCCGCAGTGACGTGCAATACCGCACAACTGTTATCGCTCGACTTTCCTTGTTCCCATCATGTGTCATGAAATTACTACTGTTCATTGCCTCTGCCCCGAGCCTGACCTCCTCTGATAGATGTCCCGTCCTACAGGCCTGCGCTCTCACCCGCGCGGCCGACGAGACGTAATCTTGGGTGTCGCCAGGCCCATTCTGCTTCCCATTTGACTGCCTCCTCCAGCCTCCTGGCTCTCTGGAGGGCCGGGCCTTTATGCTGCCCGAGCCTGTTCTATCACACACTGGGCTGCGGGAGCGGCGCTTTTGTGATGGCTGTGATTAGTCTTTTGTGTTCCCAGGTAGAATTAAGATGAAATTCTACAGGCAGTCATTGTGTTCCTATCTTCGGGACACTCAAAGAAATATGTTGGGTTTTGAAGGGGTGAAATGAAGCCCGCGGGGCCTTGGCAGACCTTGCTCTGTGGGGAAATACACAGTGGCAACACAATGGGAACAATCTTGTCCTTCAGTTTGCCTTTTGTGCTCTGCTAAACCTTAGTCAGTGCTGCCCATTTACTGTAGCCTCTTTCTAACAGAGCGCCATTGTCTCACTCCATCCTGCCTTTGCCTTTTCCGCCGGCTTCTGAAAAAGACCCAAAGGCTGATGAGATGACAGTCGCAAGTTTGCCAGAGTCTGGAAGACCCTCAGGATTTATTACACGCATTCCTCCAAGTGTTGGGTATGCAAATAAAGTTTGCGATGGCGGCTTTCAGATGTGATAATTATGGGTTTATTTGTAAGCTGTCACTTCTCTTCATGCTCAGGGACATCAAAATAAGTTCAAGTGCAACCATCAGAGGGGATCGCATTTGCTCGTGTACCAGAGATTCAAAGAACATGTGATTCTCACGACGCCCGAGGTCTGTCAATAACCACTCATTTAGACAGCAGTGCGCTTTGGAGACCCTCGCTGCATGCAGTCCCGCTCAAGCTGTCTGGTAGAAAATATTTACATTTTCGCATTCGGTTAGATATTCAAACATCAAGGCGCTTTTATCAGCGGGTAACGCACAAACAAAAGAGGGAGCGAGGAAATTTTCGCTGCCACCTCATCCGCTGAAACACAGCGGAGCTCCGTGCGACGCTTCCAATCAAACCTCTGATTAAAAACAAGCGGAGCTGTTCGGTTTGTGTGCGGCAGACAGACGCGGCAATGTTGTCCTCAACTAGCATGGAGCACACAGAACAATCTTACACCTGTCTGTTTGATCCGGATCATTACCCGGTTCTGCACCAAACTGCACAAACTCATGCAGGAGCAGTGTGAATACATGTATGCGTACATGCGATTTACACGTCCGTAAAGACGGTTTTCTTAGCGGGTTAGGGTTAGGGTTCTTTCTTGAGTCAAAGAAAGTCCAGTTCCGATGTCCGAGAAGGACGACAAAGGGACTCACAATGAACTGTCTTGTCTGACATAGTGCCTGACGGGGATTGGTGGGGTGGGGATGGGGGGATGAGGGGGGGTTAGGTGAGGGTTTCCAGCTGCTGATAGCAGTGGAACGTCAGTGCGGAGCGCCGGACGCCCTGCCTACCTGGGAAACAGCCTGATTGCCACGTCTGCCTCAGATCACAGGTTCAGCGATGGAGGAAAATGGCTGGTTGCACAGAGCGCTATCTCCCACAATCCAACACTGGTCTGGCAGCGTGGAGGAGAGCTCTCTGTCATTGTGTAAGTGCACATTAAGGCCTGATAAAAACTACGGAATCCAGCCATCCGTCTTGATTTGCCAGTGTCATTGAGCAGGAAGTATGAGCACTGAATACCTGCCACTCGGTGGAAGAATAGAGCAACTGTAGGCGGTCGGATTTAGACTGACGCCTGGCTACATGCATCCGACTATTTACAACAGATGATATTATTTTTTTTTATTTGTAGATACACTAGAATGGAACTGAGTAAATGTCAACTTAACCGGTTACTACCACAGAAATGTGCCAATGTAATAATGTATTGATAATGTAAGATCCTTTTTTCCCTCAAAAACATGTGTATACTATTTGTTGTGTCCATCAGTGACTTTAGGTTACACATCATGCTGTGCACTTACCTTGTGTGCGATTGTTTGCATTTAGAGGAGAGGGAATACAGGTCAAAATGAAAACACATGGTATAAAACTGGCTACAACTGCGTCATGTGGTCAAGTTTCCCCTGTTGTTGCATTGTGTGTAGTTGATGTCCTTCATCATGGTTTAATTGACAGTCTGATGTGTGGTTTTGTGACAACACTTACCTTTAAAATGTGTCGATGATCAGTGTGAACACAGGACACGGTGGAGATCGCAGCATGGGAAAGAAAGGGGGGGGGGGAAAGAAAGAAGGGGACAATTTATTTCTTTTCAGGGTATAATAGCAAACGCGACAGCTTATATTAACAAGGTCGTTTCCAAATTGTACGTTAAATGAATCTAAAATGTCCTGTAAGGGGAAAAGTAGATTATGATTGGCATGAGAACTGCACTCTAACAGCACCGCTCACATGTTGCAATAAATCATATGAAAGCTCAGGGAGCTTTGCCTTGGAGACAAAGATCTGAGAACACGCCTGCATCAGCCCTCTGCTGGTTACTATCAGGAACTCCGATGACAAACCATGCACAAAATTACTCCTGCGACGTCGCAAACTAAATGAAATGCGATGATAAGAATCAGCACAATGACAAATCGAGGTTAAATACTGTACCCTGCTGGCAAGTACGTGTTATACTGCAAAACAGAGCCCCTTCCCAGAGTCTATCTGTCTCTCTGTCTGTCTGTCTATCTGTCTGCTCCTCCGGCTCACTCTGTATCTCCACACACACACACACACTCACACATACACACACACAGAGATAGACAGAACTCACACGTGTGTGCACACGCTGAGACGGCGGCTCTCAGGGGGCTGTTTCACAGTGGCGCTGGGCTGCCTCAGAGCACGTTCTATCGCCAGCGCAAGACAGCATCTGATGACTCGTGCTATGTAATTGAAGTGTAGATTACTATCTCTCATGTGCTTTCCACATCAAAATAATAAAAACGCAGGGAGGGAGCCGACAGAGCCTGGAACGCGAGCGGGCCGCTCCGCTGTGGCAGAGCGGCACATGCCTTTCCACTGCTGCAGACGGCGAGAAACCTCGCCATCCTTCTCAGGAGGATGTTATGCCACGTAGAAAATTGAATCCCCCCACCGCATCTCCCTCCTAAACTGCACTCTGGATTGGTGTATGACAGGCCAGAACACGTTCCCGTTACACAGGGAGAGGCGGAGGCCTGGGTGATGAGAGACGGGGAAGTGTTGGTGGACACGGGCGTCACTGAGAGGCGACTGACAGCTGTGACAGCACCAGGATGTCAGAGAGTGGGGGACTTTACAGGAGTGAGACCTGGACGGACGGTTCAAGGACACCAAAAAGATCTTCCAGGCACATAGTGTGTCACCGTTCTTAATTTCGGGGACCGAACGAGCAAGATAATTGACAGCTAATCATCGACAGCAGCTCCACTGGTGACCCAATGTTCGACAAAGGACGAATCCTAAATCTGAAACCCGCTAAAGTACAGAGAGGGAAAGAAATCTGAGGGGAACGAGGAGGGAGATGAGAGAGAGAGAGAGAACGGAACAGAAAGAGATGGGGGAAAGGCAGGGGAGCCGGAGCGGCAGAAAGCAGGAGACGGAGAGGAGTGCGAACAAAACGAGAAAATAATCAGGTTGGCGTGAAGCGGGGCCACCAAATTTGTGGTTATGTGGAGGAAGCCCTCATTACGGCACCTCTCGGGCACTCGCCGTGGCCTTTGATGTGCTTTGAGGTACATCATCCCATGAAACCAGCATAGTTAATCCACTTGTTAATCAAGTGCGCTCACGAGCTTAAGTCTGAAGTGGCTCTTTCTCCTCGGAAGACTCGGAGCGTTCAAAGGGAACTGTGGCGGGATGGGAAAAGAAAAAAAAACAACAGACGAGATGTTGCCGTTTTTTCTGTTCCAAATTTGCGGCGCCGTTCGTCTCCGCAACAAACAAACGGCTTCTGACGCAAATCAATCATCACGTCGCGTCTCCCTCAAGCTGGCTCGCCGTGAACCCGTGTCCGTTTCGCCATTTTCCTTTGTGCTGCCTATTAGGGACAAGCATCCCGTATTTACTACAACAACAAGGTTTGTCCACCACCACCCCCCCGTCAGGTTCTGGTGTGCAAACTGAAATATGAAAGAGGTGACTTGGAGAAGTGGAGTCTGGCTTCTCATGCCTGTCTTCCTTATTCACTCCCCAACCATTCCTGATGAATGAGTTGTCTCCCCTTTCTCCACAGCAAACAGAAAACAGACTGAAACGAGAGCGAGAGAGAGAGAGAGAGAGAAAGAGAGAGATGGCTGCCTCTCCCGCACTCCACCTCTTTCTCTCTCTCTCTCTCTCACTCTCCCTCTCTCGCTCCAAAAGCCTGTGGGCCGCTCTGAGGCAGAGCCACGGAGGCCCGGGCGCTGCCTCCCCCCGCTGCGCCAACAAGTCTCCTTTGCTTCTCATGCCTGTCTTCCTTATTCACTCCCCAACCATTCCTGATGAATGAGTTGTCTCCCCTTTCTCCACAGCAAACAGAAAACAGACTGAAACGAGAGCGAGAGAGAGAGAGAGAGAGAAAGAGAGAGATGGCTGCCTCTCCCGCACTCCACTTCTCTCTCTCTCTCTCTCTCTCACTCTCCCTCTCTCGCTCCAAAAGCCTGTGGGCCGCTCTGAGGCAGAGCCACGGAGGCCCGGGCGCTGCCTCCCCCTGCTGCGCCAACAAGTCTCCTTTTCACTTCAATTAATGAGCCATAAATAACCCAATGAAGGTGTCAACAAAGAGCACCATTTATCATGGCTTTCACCAACTCCACTCCGTCTGACGAGGAAAGCTCATTCCCAGCCTACAGCTTGCCCAAACAAAGACAATGCAAAGAGAGAGAGAGAGAAAGAGATTTATTCCTGGTCGAAGACTCAGACCTGGAATTCATCTTGCGCGGGGACTCTCACAGGTGCGGTGATTTGACAAATATACCGGGAACAGCAGGCCCGTGCCTTTGTTAGATTTCCACAGTCAGACCAGCAATAAATTTGGTTAAGAGTGGGGGGGTAAGGGGGGGAGACAACACTCTCGCTGAGCTCCCGAGAGGCTGCCACCGAGTCCGTGTTAAAGACACTTCTTTCTGTCTCAGTCTACTTCAGGGCTGTGGATCACAAAAAGGCAGCCGGGGTCTCCGGGAAGAAGACGGGGGCGAAAAAAAAGAAGGAGCGGATACAAATGAAAGAGGAAAATCTGTAGAAAATACTGGTCTGGTCTGAGCAGCAGAGAGAATTGCTTTATCAGGATGTCCCATAAATGTCACTTTGAGTCAACAATGAGGGGGGGAAAATATACGGCAGTGAATCATAGAGCCTTCTCTAAACTGAATGGCTCACGGAGTCATGCAGAAAGCCGAGCCACAACGCTACAGTGAAGTGCTGTGGAGAAATGACTAAAACCCCCTGAATAATATATGATACTGTAGCTCGGGCTTTGAATCTGACGGTGTAAGTGGTGATGAGAGTATGAACTCAGCTCCAGCGCTCAGCGTCCACAAATTAAACGGGAAATAGTGCGACGTCAGTGAAAAAACACAAAACATAACTATAACAACAGGCGGGAGCGTTTGACGACACTGAAACGCGAGCATTTCCCGCCATGTAGCTAAGCCGGAACCAGCGTCTATACGATGCCGCTAAACCAATTACTGGTTCCCGTTAGCCCACTCATCTCTGGGCTGGATTGTCTCTAAGTAATACAGCAAGACGTCTCTGGTGCACGGCGCGGGCCCACACACAAGCTCTGACAAAGGCAAAGATCTGATTGTCACTTCAATACGAGGCTCCACTCACGCCACAAACACACACTTCAAGTCATCGGCGCGACACGGCGAGCGGTAGAAGCCTTTGTTTGGCGGCGGAGAGGATCCCCCGATCTGAAACGCCTCCACACGCCAGCCACTTTGATGGCGTCTGATACAAGCATCAGAAAACAAACCGGCATATGAGCGTATGAGGTTGAGACACCGAGGTGAGGGAACAAAATCAAAGCCATTACAGCACAAAAAAAAAAGTGGCATTAAGTGCCGTTATCACAGAAAAAAACATTGCATTTGTACAATATTCCGAGCCACCCCCAGTGATATGAACGTCCGGCAACCATAATCAGTCTGAGTTACAGACGTGGCCGGGAAAACCGCGATAAATGACATCTGAGCAGCAGAGAGAATTGCTTTATCAGGATGTCCCATAAATGTCACTTTGAGTCAACAATGAGGGGGGAAAAATATACGGCAGTGAATCATAGAGCCTTCTCTAAACTGAATGGCTCACGGAGTCATGCAGAAAGCCGAGCCACAACGCTACAGTGAAGTGCTGTGGAGAAATGACTAAAACCCCCTGAATAATATATGATACTGTAGCTCGGGCTTTGAATCTGACGGTGTAAGTGGTGATGAGAGTATGAACTCAGCTCCAGCGCTCAGCGTCCACAAATTAAACGGGAAATAGTGCGACGTCAGTGAAAAAACACAAAACATAACTATAACAACAGGCGGGAGCGTTTGACGACACTGAAACGCGAGCATTTCCCGCCATGTAGCTAAGCCGGAACCAGCGTCTATACGATGCCGCTAAACCAATTACTGGTTCCCGTTAGCCCACTCATCTCTGGGCTGGATTGTCTCTAAGTAATACAGCAAGACGTCTCTGGTGCACGGCGCGGGCCCACACACAAGCTCTGACAAAGGCAAAGATCTGATTGTCACTTCAATACGAGGCTCCACTCACGCCACAAACACACACTTCAAGTCATCGGCGCGACACGGCGAGCGGTAGAAGCCTTTGTTTGGCGGCGGAGAGGATCCCCCGATCTGAAACGCCTCCACACGCCAGCCACTTTGATGGCGTCTGATACAAGCATCAGAAAACAAACCGGCATATGAGCGTATGAGGTTGAGACACCGAGGTGAGGGAACAAAATCAAAGCCATTACAGCAAAAAAAAAAAAAGTGGCATTAAGTGCTGTTATCACAGGAAAAAACATTGCATTTGTACAATATTCCGAGCCACCCCCAGTGATATGAACGTCCGGCAACCATAATCAGTCTGAGTTACAGACGTGGCCGGGAAAACCGCGATAAATGACATTTCCCAAAATCACGCTGACATTTTCTCTTATCGAGCAGCAGGCACTGGCGTGGTGAGAGCGGGCTTGTCAGTCAGAGGCAGACAGGCCTCACACCTTATCACAAGGGCACGCAGCCTCTCTGGAGCTCATGCCGAGGCCGCGCACGTTTAGAGACGGTTCTAAGTCGAACCCGGACCCCACCCCCCGAAATCGGAACGGAGGAGCGAGACCAGGTGTTGGATCCGTGGGTCCATCACACTGCTATACTTCCGTCCTGGTCGAATTTGACTTAAAAGCAGCGGATGCAGATAAGGTTGCCACCCTAACCGCCCCCCCACCCCACCCCCCTCGCCTCGCCGCCATTGCTCTTCCAGTCAGCCACCCTCGGAATCAGACACGGAGCGGAAAATTAAATATTTAAGGTTGATAATGACGCTCTTCATTAACATGTGATTCGGAATAAAAAGTGGAATACATAAATAAGGAAATAATAGGACGCCTATGAGCGGACATGTCCAATGTATTCCAGTGGCGATGAAAGGAGCCAGCGACAGGGATTTTTTTTTTTTTTTTCCGGCCCGGGAGAAAATGATTGAGGCAAAGGGGAAGAGATCAGAAAGTTAACGACAGTCTGGGAGGGGGGGGGGGTGTGAACATCATAGAATGTGCATAACTGATTCTCATGCTTTTTCTGTGAAATCCATAGATAGATAGATAGATAGATAGATAGATAGATAGATAGATAGATAGATAGATAGATAGATAGATAGATAGATAGATAGATAGATAGATAGATCTCTGTGTGAGGAGGGATTGGGCTGGAGATGTCTGTCTGAGGCGCCGCTGTGGCGGTGGGACAATAAAAGTGGGGGAGAAAGCCTCTATCCGTGGCAGCACGTGTTGGAGTCAGAGCAGCAGATCCTGCTAAGCCTCAGTGACTCAGAGCGCAGCTTCGCAGAGCAAATCATCAGCTGTGTTTCTCTGATGTGTGGGGGCTTTTCAAAGTCAGAGGCATTACCTCAGGAATGCAGGGTTAAAATCTGCATGAAATGAGAGACGAAGCTAATAAGCAGCGATGTTTATGAGAGGAGAACGACGCGCAAACCAGCCGATGCTATGAGAATGAGAATTTCTGGTATACAGTAAAAATGAATGTCTTTGTTTGTTTGTTTTTTCCCCTCAGCACCTGAACAGCAGTGGGTTTTCAGCCTGTAGTTAACTTCCTGTATTAAGGTGATGGATGGGTTAACGGGGTATAAATTATATAACAGCAGGTAAATGCGATGCACTCATTAGTTTCCAATGTTTTTATTTATTTCCCTGGGAGTACCTACAGTAATTGATGTCTCGGTCTTCTGTCTGTTTCACCATGATCAGTAAGATAATTCACACTCTGCTGCCACACTGGCGTTCAATCCAAGGCAGCCGTGTTATTCCTGACTGCATGGAATAAAAGGCTGCTCCAGAGACAAAGTGATCTGGGAAAAGATGATGAAGCAAGGACTAAGGTCTCGTCGCGAACAAAGGTCAAACTGAGATTTATTTATTTTTTTTTTGTTTTTCCAGCAAAATAATCAGGGGCCTCAGGCACCTCGAGATTATGGTCAAATATGGAATGGTCCCATAATAAGAGATATTTTATTAAGCCACTGTGAGGCACCAAATGAAGATAAAAAACAAACAAAAACATCCACTGACTTCCTGTCTAAACGGGTCACACAGGAGTCGTTCACAAAATCCACAAGCACTGAATCTAAATTCCAGTGGATTTAATTTTCGTAATGACCTGATGTACTGTAGCTAAAAACCCAGCTGATGCGGTATACACACAGGAACATAATTATTTGTTTACTCCTGTCCGTCTCTGGAGTGCCTGAGTTATCTCGCCGCTTACGCTTCCTTTGTGCAACAGTGACTCCGCTACTGTTTGTCATCTCTTACACAAAGACACACAGGAAGAAATTATTCATGGCACTGCAGTGTGTGTCCATAGGCAGATTCCGCTGAGACGCCGCTGATTATATGTATAATCGTGTTTACTGTTGTCTTCTCCTAAAACTCATGATGTGTCTTGAATCTGATTTTTTTAATCATATATATATATTTTATTGATCATTTACATTGAAAAAAAACTAAAACTATAATCGTCCTTTGTTTAAATCTACAATTTGAATTTTAATATTTTTGTTTAGCTATCAGTGGACTCACTGATGGAGCACATAGGCTCTGACTTCTCTGTACAATCTTTGCCAAAGTCCACTGTAATAGTCTATTATGAAGACGGGGCGATTCCAAAACCAAAGCCTGTACGCTGGGAGGCTCCTTGAAGACATCGCTCCTATTTATTTATGTCTGACATTCTTTCTCCATTATGTAGTGAGCTGTGCCTCCAGCCACAGTCAGTCTGCTCCCTGTCCAGTCTCGTAAGTCTCTAAATGGGCCGGCACTATTGAGAGGATCCGATGGAGGAAAAAGAGAAAAAAAAAGAAAAGAAAAGTCACTTGAACATTATTGAGGAGCGGGACAGGATATGGCCGCAGCCGATTAGAAATGAACACGTTAAAAAAGATTCAATTATACTTGACTAAGGGAAAAGTAACTTGACGTTTTTCTATTAAGAGTGAGAAAAACACAGGGGTATAATAGAATATAATAGAATAGAACAGAATAGAATAGACTATATGAGGAGGGTGTCTTTCATAGAAGAAGAGAGGAGAAAAAAAAGTAGTGATTGCTTACCATTTGACATTCATTTTTCAGGGGAGATATCTGACGCCCAGCGCACTCGCTGTGATCAATATCTAATCTGGAGAAATAAATTGCTGCTGTTTGTCTTTCATCTTTGAGGAAATGTATAAGCATTCTGACAACAGCGTGGAAACATTCATCAAATAATGAAATAATGAACTGGTGAGGAGGGGAAAAAAGCAGGGGGGAAAAAAAAGAAGAAGAAGAAGCATCCTGTAGCCTGCTCTGATATTCACTGTGACCCGGCACTGTTGACATCCCTGCATCTCGTATCACATCTTGTTACTTCAGTGCAGTTGGAGGGGAGACTTCAGCAGAGATCATCTCCTCTCTTTGTCAGAAAGCAAAGCGATGAATTGGATATCTAAGAAAAGGTATCGGTCCCCTGTGTGCATTGTGAATAATACACGGTAACATGCATGGATGTCATACACTTGTGCTTCTGACCTTCCTCTATCTGACAGTAAAGAACTCCTTTTTTTCTCTCCCCCCCCACCCCCACCCCCCATTTTTTCGCAGCCCTTGTCTTTGCAATTACCATGTTCCAATCTCGCCTTGTCCCCACAGTCACCCGCAATACCCAGAAGGATCGGCCGTCTTATCGGTCCCCTGTGTGCATTGTGAATAATACACGGTAACATGCATGGATGTCATACACTTGTGCTTCTGACCTTCCTCTATCTGACAGTAAAGAACTCCTTTTTTTCTCTCCCCCCCCCCCCCCCCCCCCCCCCCCCCCATTTTTTCGCAGCCCTTGTCTTTGCAATTACCATGTTCCAATCTCGCCTTGTCCCCACAGTCACCCGCAATACCCAGAAGGATCGGCCGTCTTTCTTCTGGTGCAGCAATTACCTCCCCACTATCTCTCTTTGAAACAAAAAGTTTGGTGCAGGATATTAGAAAATGTCAAATTCAGGTTATATTTCACTTAAGTCCAAAGGCGCTGCTCTCAGGAAACAGTGTTTCCTCAAAGCCTCTGCATTATGCATGAACCTTGAGGTCCATCATTATTTTGTAGAGGGGGCAAAGGTGTAGTGTTTGCTATCAGCGTTCTGTAGAAAACATGACTTAAGACACACACACACGCACACACACCATATATTGATGTCCATAACTGATGCTGATGCTCAGTAGTCGTATGTCCCGCTCAGATTTAGCTGCTCAATTAGTAAATAAAAGGCAATTTGAGCTGGGAAAAAAAAACATACTTTGTTTTTTCATCGAGTCTTTTTAAAGAATCACTTTTTCGAACAGTTCCTCCGTCGTTGATATGCGTGAACTGTGGCCTCTTATCAGAAGCCCGCAGGACGGACTAATCACATTCCAGTCTTTCACCTGCATGCCTGACATGCTTTGCTCCAGCTCATGATGAACCTTCTCAGGCAGGCATGACGCCACAATGTCAATGATGGAGCCAGACTCCCAACAGTAGTATACACTCCTGCCACTGCTAGTTCTACTACTGCCACCGCCTTTGCTACCACAAACTATAACAACAATAATAATAGCAGTTATAATAATAATATTCCCACCTACATATTTGTGTGCTATGTTTTGGCTCTCACACCATGTTCAAAGCTCAAAGAGTCACTGTGAAAATGCTCAACAAGTAAAATACAGAGTAAACAGGGGGAGTAGTGGGAGAAGTGTTTTAACAAGGGCTTCCCAACAGAAATAGCCCTTTTCAACATATCACTAAAACCACTCGCAGTCCCCGTGGCAATGCATTTTTAATCAGCAGCTTAACTGGATCATTTCTGGGAAAGGAGAGCGGTTAGAAAGCCCTGATAAGTGGTGTTTGTGTTTGTGCGCATAAAATAAATCACAAAGTGTGTACATTTTCTTCACCTGCAACAGGTTTTTTTTTTTAATTCCAATGCCTGAATTGAATATTCTTCTTGCTTTCCTACGGTTATTGTAATCACGTACTGTAAGTGTATTTCCATGTAATCACTACTCGGTCTCTTGTCAATGCAGGATTTTAGGCTGATTTATATTTAGGTGTTTAGATTTAGAGTATATCTTAAAACAAATATTAAAATATGATGACTTTGCTTGTGGCCGTTCTAAAAGTTCTCATGTTTGTCACCTGCTGAAATAAGCACTTTAATTTAAATGTCAGACCTCTCAGTTTATATTTAAGACCCGAATCCCGAGGCTGCATAGTGACTCCAGTCAACCCAGTGGTGAAGTATGTGTGGCCTGATGGAAAATGGAAAAGTCTGGTGATGTAACACCCTCTGAGGCTGAACACACCCTGTTCCTGTCTCTACTGCCACTGCGACCTTCCATGAGACTGGCCCCCCCCAAACACAAAACGATCTAAATCTATCTATCTATAGCTATATCTCTATCTATCTATCTATCTATCTATCTATCTATCTATATATCTATATATACATATAATTTAAAAACCACCAAGATGAGGTCACTTCTCAAAGTGAAATTTGACCCGGCTTGGAACCAAACTGTTGATGAAGTGTTATGAAAAGGAAAATGACTGCGTAACAAAAATGACTTTGGAGCAGACCTGGCAAACTGTCCAAGGACATCTGTTTTCTACTAGTTTAACAGCCATATACTTGTTCAGTCTTAGTGAGGCCAAGTTATGACTAGCAGTTGCTACAGAAACATAACAGGATGGGCTGTATTGTTGGTGCTGTGGCTGAAGACCTGTGATGAATGTGTGTTCATTGTGCTGTCAGGTAAACCACTTGAATGTGTTTTAACTCAAAGAAAAGGAAAAAGTGCTGTCCTGTCTGGGTGGTGGCGTAACCTGTTTAACCTCTGACCCATCACATGATTTGTGGAGGTTAAATGAACATCACACAAGCTTACTCCCAGTGTGCGACAGTGCAGAGGAACCTGACAACATAAAAGGGTCCTAGCCCAGAAAAGTCGACCTGGTCAAGGTGGACAGATGGTGGCGCTGTGGTTAGAGCCCAATCATCAGTTCAGTGGACTCACTTTTATTTAATTTCTTAATGGAATGAAATAAAAAAGAAAACAGGGACGGGCTCCTTATTTGTTTGTTCAGGAACTTTTTCTACACAACAATAACAACATAAGATATCAACTGTTCTGAGCTGAGTACAAAGCCTTCTTACTACTGGACCTGTGAGTGCAGCCGTGTTCTCTCCCATTAGTGAACGTACATTCACCTACACAGGCTGGAAAAAGCTCCCGGGTGTTGAATGTGTGAAGAGCCAGAGCAGACAGAAATTAAGCTCGTTACCCACTGATTTTTCAACTTCACTTAATTCAGCATCTCTTTACGGATCCCTCCCATACCCTAGCATTTCTGCACACCCCCCCAACCCCCCCTCCACCAAAACCCCCGCTCCTGAACATGGATTTACATATTGCAGGTAAACTGGGGAATAAAGAATGCAGATCCAATTAAACCTCCGGGGAGCTAATTAGTTACAATTAACTTTCTGCTTCACTTGTTGTGTGGGATTATTTGGTAAACACCTACAGAATGTTGAAAGAATCTTGGCCTTCTCCCTGAACTTTAAGGAGAGCTCTATTCATCTCGATGTTTTTAACGATATTAATTAATCAGCAGCGCCTGTTAGTGATATCAAACGTGATAGCGATGCACCAGATTTTTTTAAGGAGGTAAAACTGCGTATCCTGACTCTGTGAACTCAAAGGATGGACGTGTGAGTACTGAAGATGGTGGAGGCCCTCTTTGAGGTCACTGCATGTTGACTTCATTAACCTCGAAGCAGCAAAACCTATAAACAAGATAAGAGAAGCGTCTGCACCCAACTCACTGCTCAGCTGATCTGTCAGCGACAAGCAGGGAGCAGTGTCACATGGCGTTTGCGAACAGTGGCTAAGGCATTTCACCTGCCTCTGCAGACAGGCCTGGAGCCAGTCATAGGTGTGTTCACTGGCTTTGTCCTGTCATCACATATCACCATTCATTTGCGCGTTACAAGGTCCCACACATGTCTCTTCCTGTTACACTGGCCGCTGAGTGACGGACAGAGTTTCACCTGGCCTGTCAAGGAGTCCTGTATGCAACTGAGATAAACAACAGCAGAGACTCAATGTGGCTCCCTGTGTCTCTAAAAGGCCAAGATACAAAAATACACAATATTCGTTTTTTTTTTCTTTTTCCCAAAGTAAAATCTGAATTCTTTGTCATGACAGTGCATCATTTTCAATGAGAATTAAGGCACTTTAAAACATAATGGTGAAAATGCACATTTTTTATTTTTACCGTTCCTTTACAAACTTGTGTGTACTTTGTGACAGAATGATGAGGTATTGTGATATTGTATTATGATCATATTATGATTTGTGAGGTATTACAAAGATATCTAGTTAAATAATAATCTTCCAGGGATGCGCACTTGCATGTACAGAAAAGTCTAAACGTCCCAACTCTATATCAGTTTGAAGACAGATGATGTCATTTATAGCATCAACCTTTGTTGTTGTGCTGGAGGTCAACAAGTCAGCGCCACGACTGTCAACACATTTCAATGCAATTACTTTCTTCTGAAGAAACAAGTCTCAGTGTAAACACTTCACAGTGAGGTCTGTGGATCAGTATTAGTTTTGTTTTGTTTTGTTTTTCTGGAAAGTAACGTTGCTGTTGAATCTTTATAAACATAATTTTCCGAAAGCTGTGAGCACCACAAATACAAGTCCACTCACCTCTCCTGAACCGAGAAGGCGACAGAAATCCCAAAGACAAATATCTGCAGACCTTGGTAACTGCAACACAAACTCTCTCTCTCTGGCTGGAATCCACCAAAGGTGGGTGACAAAATGTGGGTGGGGGGGGGCAGACCCTTTCAGCTTCAGGTACTAATGGAGTTTAACACATCAGTTTAATATCAACTGGGCTTTAATAACAGCACATTACCGACTGTGTTTCCATTTGGAGCAGGAGGTGTTTAAAGAGGAGGTGTGTGAGAGCTACATGCCTGAGTTGACATTGGCATTCAGCGCACTGGTAATGCAAAGTGTTTAATATTATGGCGGAGAGGGAAATGGCACCTGCTGGGCAAACACGCCATATACTGTAATGCAGCTTAGCAGCACTTGGCCGGGCTCGTTGCACTACAAAGCGCCCCATCAAAGTGAGATCTGAGAGGGAGAGAGAAGAAGATCATGACTCTTTTCACACCTTGTCAGGCTGACTCGCTGCTGCCTGGTCCACACCAGTCACTGGTTTTAACACTGTGCTACAGAACCATCGCCGAACCACAGACACTGGGATATTTATAATCAGAGCACTTTTCCGGGTGTGGGTGGTGTGGGTGTATTTCCAACTTCTCGGCCAAACAAAACATCAGTGTATAAGGGACTTTATCCATCTTCTCTGTAGCAAAATACAGTAGAAGTAATGTGCATGAGCGTGTTTTGTTCAGTTCAGAGGGCCATTCCAAGTGCATGTTTGTTTTTATACCAGTGTGTCTTTATATTTGGGAGGGGGTCATTAGAACTGTGAATAGTAAAATGTGCGTCATCTGGAATGAAAGGAACACACACTGCAATCTGCTTCTATCCACGAGGTTAAATTAAAAATTTATTTTATTTAGGTCATTAATTCAAATTCAAATCGGAATGTTAGAATTTGTAGTGGAGGGCCTGAAATAAACAACTGTATATGGTTGCAATGAACTTAAAAGTAGTGTAAAAAATATGTTAACAGTAAATATTTTATTTATTGTTTTAAGAATGAGCGTCTTTGTTTATTAACTATAAAACAGAATATGGGGGTTAATTCGTAGTTGACTTACAGTACAACATAACAGATACATTCTGATGATGTCATTGCCTTCATATTAAACGCGTTCCTGTCCTTTCTTCCACAGCTGCTTCCATCATCGTTTGACTAATGAAATAACTCGTTAATTCATTAGTAGAATTGGTTTTAATCACTTAAAACACCAAACCGAGCCACTGAACTAAACCTGGGTATAACGTTAACTATCCCCACCACAACCGGCAGATTACAAGCCACACCGAGCACCCCCACTGAGCAGGGGCCTCCGAAATGTCACAGGAGAAGCTTTGCCACATGCCACAGGCACTTGTCTCCATTAACACTGCACCGGGGGAGACTTACTTAGAGTGACAGGCAGCAACAATACTGAAAACTCTCCCAACTGTGCGAAGGGAGACACAAAATGAAGAGAAGTGAGAAAAATGAGTTTGGAACTTTCATTGTCCTACGCCGTTCCCTCCGCACAGATGCGCGGCTGAGCCGGTGCAGCTGGCCGACTGACAAATGGGAAAAAATAGTCCAATTTGAGCTGGTCGTTAGCAGTCGGAGCGCAGCATTCCAGATAAATGAGCGGCTGCCTCAGGTATGGCAGGAGATCTTCCTGATGCAGTCCTGGGAGACCGGTCCACACCACGGCAACCCCTTAGCCATGCCTTCGATCCGACAGGCCCGACACTACAGCAAAGGTGACCTTGGAGTGCCGCTCCTGCCGGGCTTCTTATTTTTACACTCCCCCCCTCGCAGCCCCCTCTCCTCCCTTGGCCTCCGCTCCCCTTTTTTCTAATCCCCACTTAAAGAGACAGTGTGGTGTTTTTTTTTCAATACCATTAACGTTCCCACAGACGGATGCTTGCATAAGAAGGGAAGATGTTGACACCTGCTATGGATGTCTGGGCTCATGACTCTCCCCTTGTTGACACTATGCAACTCTGCCTCTGGCTGCGTGTGGGTATGTCGCTGTGTGCCAGCGTATGCCACTGTGCCTAAGTATATATGTTTCAGCCACTCGCCTCTGCACGGCCACTGTGGCCTGTGGGACAGTGAGGCTGGCTATGTTTTGAACACAGAGGCTCACACAGACACAGACGTGGTCGACTCCACATGTTTTTCACTCTATTTTCAAGACGCAGGAAGTGAAACCCTGCTCTCGGAGGCAGCGTTTAGAAATGAATCAGAACCCGATTTAGAAAAGTGTCTGACTGCCCCTCAACGTGTTCACTTAGTGCACGACTTTAAAATATCTTTATATCCAGTCCGTTATAGTAACCTTGAATTCACCACGCGACATCTGCACATTACTCACTCATGGTGTTGGCTGCAACAAAACATCTCGACGGACACTTGCACGAACCAGTGTGTGTCTGTCATCAGCCTCCTCGCTCTGCACACAACCACTTCCTGACAGCTACTTCATTGAATAAATCATGACTATTGATTAACATGCACACAACAGCCTGTGCGAGCATAATCTGAGGTTTACTTCTTGAGTGCCAAAGCGCATTTAACATGGGCTCTTTCATGTGAGTGATCGTGGGCCCTTCCAGCCATCCACACACACACACACACACACACACACACACACACACACACACACACAAAGAACAGAACAGAAAATCCCTCAGATATTTCTCCCACAGAAATTAGTGAATTGTGATGAGGAGAACTGAATCAATTCTCGCCATAAGGTCTCAAACTATTAAAATCATTTCCCCCCTGTGTTGCCATCAATTATCTGCCCTAAAACCAAGCGTGGCACACCTTCATGATTCATTGTTCGTCTCCCTGACACTATAGCATCTCTCACAGGATCAGTCTTCACAATCCTCTCATCATGTCATTTTAACAAGAACATACCGTGACTCATCGACAGCTGGGCTAATCTAAAGGAGCCGTACCGGGGCACATTTTTAGCTGATCGGTTCAAACTGCATTGATCAAAACGCGATCCTGATCCTTTCAACACTGCCGGCGCCGCAGACAGCGAGTGCGTCATCGCGCCGCATAAGCCTGTGAGAATTAATGTGTGTGGCTGTGAAATATGATTTGGAAACAGCCGTTAGTGACTGTGAGTTCAGACAGAGAGGCTGGAGAAACACACCGATTCACTAAGCTCCCACACTAATAATCATTAGCAAAGCAAGCGTAGACCAAAACCAAACATTAACTTGACGACAGGCCAATATCAAACATGCTTGTAGGTTTGTGTTTTCGCTGATGTTTTCGCTGTCTGTACTCCTCAAGGTTATTGTGTTGAGTGAAGATCCTCCACTGAGTGTTTCTGCACTTCCATAAAATCCTACATTGTCTTCTTTGTAGCACGTCGCGTCATGCACTTCCACTGTTTCGATAAAGAAGTCCATCAAAAAAAATAGTGTGAGTTTTTTTTTTTCCGTAGCCGTGTTATTTCAGTGTGTCAGGTAATAGTATTTGAGCAATGTAAATATAAGTATTGGAAACCACTTTGTATTTTCAGGCATCAAATATTAAAGGTTGCTGATCAGAGCCAAAAGACTAAAGTACATTCATAGAATCATCTTTGCAATAGCTTAATGAGCCACAACTGTCTTTTTTTTTTTTAATGAAAATTAACTAAATCTTTAATGGCAGTAAAACGTCTAGACTGGAATCTCTACAACATTAAAACACTGATGCATCGTCTACTGTCCATATTTGGAAATAATTTATATTTTACTGGACAAATGCATTGGTGCAAAGGAGTTTTTTTACACAGTCTGTTAAGGAGAGGAGAGGAGAAGGGATCCCACAGACAAGATTTGTTCTGGGATTTGTTCAATCACCTCTGTGCTACACTATGGAGCATGGAGATCCCCTCAGACATCTGTATGTGTCCCTGGTCATCTCAGCCAGTCCCTCCCTGAACCAGCAAATGGGCCTCCATACAGTGTTGGACAGGCATCCTCATTATAAACGAGGATGTACATTTGTGGAGGAAATGGAGCCTAGGTAGATGCACCGGTCTTTTCCTCCCACTCCATCCATCCCTCTCTTTCTCTCTCCTTTCCTCTTGTGGAAAGCTGAGGACCAGTAGAGGAGGGTGAAAGCATCTGGATCATGACCTTTCCTCAGGCGCACAGAGACAAATTAAAGCCAGACATCTGATGAGAGGAGACTGTGGAGACCGTCCAAGCTGCTTCAAGAGCAGCCTCAATGCTTCCGCACTTTCAAGTCACTGCACATAGAACAGGTTACACCGTCCAGCTATTTTAATAACAAGCTCGGGGCCCACATTTAATCTCTCCGTTTTTTTTTTGTTTTTTTTTAAAGGAACCAAAATATTATACCTTCGATTGTATAAACAGGGTATAAACGCTTCAAATTTCCAAAAACAACACACCCCCCTCCGCTAGCGCCCCCAGTGACGCAGCAAAGAGCCTTCAAGTCAAAGGCAGAAACCAACCACACAACACTACCTCAGCTATGGAACTAATTGTTTCCATTTCAAAGCCGATTAGCAGCCTGAGGGAAACTCTGACAGTTGGACACCGCAGAACCAAACATCCAGGAAGAGGAGCCGTGGCTGAGACTCACGCTGATCACCCAGCACATCTGCTTCTCTGCACTCCGCCATAGACAGAGTCTCAGTTAGCATCATGGTCTATCTCTGTCAAGACCAACAGAAGCCACACATTACAGACTGGCCAGACTAAATAAAGCCTTCTCCCCGAGGTCTGAATGGAAAACGACTACTGGAGAGTCCTTTTTTTCACGCTGTCTTAATTGCTGAGGAAAACCACGGGACTCGGAGAGCACCGCTTAATACGTCAGGAACAAGAGCAGGGATTGGCTTGACGTAGACGTAATTAACCGTGGATCCAGAGCTGGTGAGGGAACAGTTCATGCAGATTTCTGTTTAGTGTGGATTTTTTTTTTTTTTTTGTGAAATATGTCTGAGGCAATTTAGCTTAGTGGACAAAGAATTAGGATGACAGGATGTTGGAGCATCCAGCAGAGAACGTTTTGGAAAAATGGTAATTGTTCTTGGGATGGTGTTTAATTAAAACACTCAAGCCACAATGGCTTATTCCAAATAAACTTTGCTTAGATCTATATAAATAAATATATGTGTGTGTGTTGAACAGAATTTTCACTTTGTTAGGATGTAACGTTGCATTTCATTAGTTTGAAGATAGATCAAAAGACAGAATAAAAACCGTTCCTTACCTGAGACGCAGGAGGAGGCGTCATCAATGGGGCCGCGTCATGAGGAAAGAGGAAGAAGATTTCTAATTAGACACGCTGTGGTTTACTTCCTTCCACACATACAGTATATGATCATCAGTCTACATACATACGTTGCTACATACACAGTAGCAGACGGTGCAGTATCCAACAGAATGAATTTTGAGCAAATACAGAAATGCGTGCTCATGAGATGAAACCTCCACTGTTCCCAGTGGAAAGCTGGGAAACATTATACTACTAACTTTCCCAAGTCTATGCCCCATAGACACAGGCTGATCATCATTGCTTTCCTTCAACAAAACAAAACAAAACAAAACAGTTGTAGCAAACAAATAGTGCCCTGGACGTCTTCCTTACTCTCATTTGCACTCTGTAAATCAATACAATGACGGAGGGATGTTTACCCACTGAAGGAAAAGTCACTGTGGAGAAAAACACTGCTGTTTGAAGTACGGATTATGCAGCGAGGGCAGTTGTTACAGCAAAGTAAGGCATGTTAAGTTGTAATGGAGGAGATGTCTCCACAGGAGAGCCTTCAGCCGGGGCTGAATACTGATGTGTCTGACTGATTGCCACGTCTCTGAGATCTAATTTGAAAGGTGGACAGTGATGAATGTCTCCCCTCCACTTACTGGCCGTCTGATGTATTATGCATCCCCATCTGATCAGAGAGGCTGATGAGGCGCGGGGAGACGAGGGGTGTCCATGTCCGACGCCCCCTGACATTGGTTATATAAATGACTGCACCTCCACGCCTTTTCATTTCCCAGCTCACAGGTCACGGGAGGAGCTAATAGGGACAATCGTTAATAGGGGATGACTGACTTCAGCTGGGGCCGCCCTCGCATTCTGACGGGCTACACATTTGACAAAGTCTCTTAACGCAGTGGCTGAACCGTGCTCTCCTGTCAGCCCCGAGTCTAATTGTCAGGGACACAACCGCGGGCAGCAGCCGGAGGATAGTGCGATCGGCTGCCCAGCTGCCACTGTGATCATCTGTCTGTGTGCATCTTGGTTCTGCATGAGAAAAAGAAAGGTGTGCTTACTTCAGTTGTTTGGCAGAGACGTGCAAGAAAAAAAAAAAATAAGGACCCTTATTGTTACAGCCTGTCGGCGACAAAAGCGTTGATTTAGGACTACGGCTTTGATCCTGTTTCTACCAGATAGTGTATTTTACTGCTGACATCATGTTGCCAGCCACATAACGCATGGAGTGAGTCCCGTCTATTAGCCTTTGGAAAAAAAAAAAAAAAAAAAAAAGCACCGTGCCATGTTTTGTTCTCTCCCCAGGAAAAACAGCACCGGTAATTGTGCCTGTGCTGAGGGAGTTGAGTAGGCTCATTCTTTGTTTAAATGTCCACCAGGATAGCACTCTCTGACACAGCCATGGCTCCTGAGTGCCCATCAACTGCACATTTTAATGTGCTGAGGCAATATTAACTGCAGCGGCAAATAAAAAAGCCCCGGCCCTGGCGGGCGCAACGTGGGCCCTAACGAGTTTATGGTTGCCCTAATTGAGCCATTTTCACTTCGGCTGCTGTTTTTCGTCGGATCAGGAGCGACTCCTCCACTCCCAGTTGTTATTTCTAGCAGTCAGCTCACAGCCCTCATATCAACCCCTGCACAGCAGCTGGGCATCACTGGTACAGATATGCACATTCATTGGGGCCGCACGCTGACACACCCTGAGAAGTGTGTAGTCAAGGAAAAAAAAATATCACCTGGAAATAAGTCTAAAGAAGTGTATAATAAAATCTAGCGATGAAGGGAAAGTTGTAATTAAGAGCCAAGCACATGCGATTTCACTGTTTTTAAACGTCTTTTTTTTTTCGACTCTCATCTGCATAAGGAATTTTAACCGTGGCAGTCGTTTGTTTAAATCCGCACACTGATTATGCGGCAAACGGCAGTGTTTACCAGCCAGAGAGCAAGGAAGCCATCTTTAATTCATTAGAAAAACACACTTTGCAGGAAGACGTTCAGCGGAGGCTTTACATTACTGGGGCTGCGTTAATACATGCTCAGCATGCAGAGGAGGCCGGTGTTAAAACAGTGGATAATAGGTGAAAAGGGCCGGGGTGAAATTCAGTCCTCTTCCAATGAGCCATTAATTAGCGCTCAAGGAGGTGAACGATGTGTTCAAAGGCTGAGGATTCTTCATTAGTCATCCCGCGGCGGCACACAAGTCATACAGACACACAATTAGCCGTCCCACCCCGCCGGTGGCAGCCTCCCCGCACAAAGTGTTGGGTGGCGTCGTCGCAGTTTGACGGACATGAAGAACCTAGCGTCCATGTGTCGGCAACGCTGTCCGTTCCTGATCGCACTTCTCTGTCACACAACCACTTTGATTTAAAATACATGTGTCCCATTATGGCGTATCTGGCTGTTATAATTAGAGGATGGGAGCAGATTTCACGAGGAGACACCGCACGCCATCTAATTAGCATTGTATTAACGCACTAAATCAAAGTTGTAGCACATGTTCTTTTGTTTGAGAGTTCTTTCATCTTCGGGGGATAGTCGTAAAGACTGTTCATGCCATTAATCTCTCTTCGAGATGTTAAATGAGGCGGAATATTAAGCACATGATCGGCATACTGGAGTCCAGCTTGATTTGGTACACACTGTTTTCTGAAGATGTGCTGCAGTTGTTCAGAGAAAAAATGCTTTTTTTCCAATCAAGCGTGGGGCAGCAACGAAAACCACTGACAAATGACACAGCTCAGTCGTTTACGCGACAACAACTTTCCGTTCAAAATGACTCGACTCTCAGTGTGGACAGTTCGACATCTGCGCAACTCAAACCTCCTATTTAAACTTAAACAGTTCATTCAGCTAGACAATTTACGACAGCCACAATCAGGCGTCGGTGTGGGAGTTTTTCCTCTGACCTCTCTCACATAAATGACTGACTGCATTCTGCCTTGGCAGCCATAATGCTTTTTGCTCTACGAGTCTTTTTCAGTCAAACCTGTGACTAATGTTTATTTTTTCTCTCTCTCTCTCTCTTTCTCTTTCCCTCTCTTTTTTAAACATCACAGTTCATGTACAAAAATAAACTACAAGTGACTCAGGTTTGAACGGAGACAGGCCTTGATGGTAAACTTCAGAGGGCTGTGCTCTGGACAAGTGTGGCGGCGGCGGCGGCGGAGATAACATCATCATGGTAAAAAGAAAGAAAGGCGGTTGGGGGGGGTGACAAGCTTTCTCTGTGCTGAGCGTACACGTCCACACTCATGCAAAACACATGCATGTTCACACACATGCTCACGCAGCGCAGATTCACTCACTGATCGCCCTATAACTTAATATTTGCTTCCTGTTGTGATACGCCGGTAAGTGGCAAAGACACCAAACAGTAAAAAAAAAAAAAGAAAAGAAAAGAAAGAAAGAAAGTAAGAAAACAACAGCAATATAGTCATTTAAAGGGAGTCTATTTTGAGTCGGGGACAGCTTCTCTCTCCGTTGCTGAATTAATCAAATCCAAAGGACATCATCTTCAAACTCGACATCCCCCTAAAGGCGAGCATCTCATTCTGTATGCAGCTGAGGAAGCTTCACAACATCCTAAAAATACAGCGCTCCTGGAAGAGAGGTGCTCTACCAGTCTGAAGGGAAGCATGAAGAAGCAGCAGGCCCATGGGAATAGACATTGTGATTAGATGCGAAAACTCGGCTTTCATAAACAGCATTAGTTCTTGTTAGACATCCCACCCCTCCCACGGATGCAAGCCCTGTCTGTCTTGCAAAGCAGGAAGAAGTCATTATTGTTTTATTTGCATTTTCGGTTCCCAAGTTCTTTACCCCCATGTGATAAAGACTAGTGGGCAAAAGCTGCTGCTGTCAGACTGGCGTTTGGACCGAACGCCTCGTCCGTCTGCACCATGTACTGGTCCCCGTCTTTGGTAACAAGGAGGCTTTTTTTTCTGTCTTTCTTTTACCCACTGCCTCTTTGAACTAATCAATTTGCTTCAGGCTATTGCTCTCCTGTGATCATATAATATGAGTCCAATAAAGTGGCCTAATGCAGGGATTGGACAGGGAATCGGTTTATTTTGCTGTTTCATCATCAATGTTAGCTTGGTACACAAAGGAAAACTAAACAGAGACTGATGAGCTGCTTCACAGCCAAATATTTAACAGCTTGAATCACCTAATTTACTGAACATACAATAATGTCCGATAATGTCCTCTGTTTTTAAATTATAAAAGTACTATATATAGTACTGTGTCTATACACACACACACACACACACGATCTTCTATTATAAAATCTTCTAGTACAATCACTTTACCTACCAGTACTATAATAAAAGTCAGGTAATGCATTTTGTATGTTGAGTAATCGCCACATTCGTCACAAATACAAATGACAGGACACAACGTGTATTTCAATTCCAAAAGGTAATGCAAGCAGACAATTTTTCGACCCATCACTCAGCGTCAATACCTCTTAACAACAAATCTGTCTTTCTGCCATGTTGTCATTCTCTGGACACCCTCATTACTCTTCCGCCTGAATTCCAGAATAAATTGAAGCCTTGTCACAATCTCTGAAACTTTGGTGACAAAAAAACAGTATAAACGACTGTATTTTACTATGTTCTTTTCATTGCATTACATTAAGTAACACAAATTTTGGTGAACTTAGCTACAGGTACACTGCTCCTGTAGAATAATGTAACCCGCGCTATCCACCAGATGGAGCTGCCCGGTTTTCCTGTGTAAGTAATCATTTCGTTTATCCCAGTTTAGACTGGCAACGTTGAGGCAACAATAGTCAAGAAGTGTCCAATTAAATCGAAGACTTTCTTTTCGTAATCAATAAAAGAAAATTAACCTTAACGTAAGTGGCCACGTAGATTGTTTGTCCATACCCACGGCTAAAACAGGAAGCACAAGCGGAGCAGCAGCCGGCATGTCGTTCCTTTGTGCAGTCTTGTTTTTCCAAAGATAGTCTGTTTCACTTACTGTTATCCATATTCTTGCAGTAGATGCATCAAAATAAACAGTGAATGGCAGGTGCTGTTAATTGCACACGAGCAAATTACACGGAGCAAATTCTGGTTCTAGTGTAAATGACTCAATCTTACGGACGTTCCAGAACTTTTTTCAAATGTCTGTTTATTGCCTCTGTCGAATGTACAGTTGCTGTTATTGTCAACTATGAACATATCCTGTTGTGTAGTGCATCCCTGCCAGTGACTGTTAAATCCTTTTGTCCGTCAGCATTGTGGGGCTGTGGGATATGGATGGAGCCATTTTGTGAGCGTGGTTCTTGGAAAATGAAGTGTATATAAAGTAATAACATGCAGGAGGGTCTCCTCTCTGCACCATGAATGAGTCGCTCCTGCCGTGGGGAGCCGGTGACATGATTGTGATTGGACGAGACACACAGAATCCAGATCAAAGCAATCTCTAGTGTTTTGGCCCCCAGCGCAGTGTAGAGCAGCCCCACACACACACACACACACACACATACTGTATGCAGACAAGTATGTACACACGTGCACATGGTCCAACACTATAACACAAGCATCCACTCTATCTTTTCACTCGTACGCTCACACTTGCTGTCACACATTTATGCACTCTGCCTCACAAATTCGGTCTCTGCCTCTCCTGACACATTCACACATGTAAAGCTGACACTCTAATGCACTCAGTAGCCACACAGTGTTGATTTGGTTGGGTAAGCTGCATAAGGTGAAGGACAGAACCACGTATCTGCAGCGTATGGGACATTTATATTGTCCCAGTTTGAATTGTAGTGTCGATCACAGAAAATGGTTATTTTTCTAGCATGTTTATAGCGTTTTTATTAATTATCCATTCACGCATTCATTCATTCATTCATTTATCTAGCGCTTTAACGCTGCAGCATCATCAGCTCCGTTACGTTAGAGGATCCTGGTGCGCCATTCATTATGTGTTACTAGTCTTAAACAAAGGGTTTCATTATATTACATATATCTTATGTAATATATATTTTATTACTGTCCGTTTATTCCACTGAACAAAAAAAAAAAGAACCGAACCGACAATCAAACCAACAATGACATGACGAGCGATGGACTGAATGACACAAGTAGTGTGAAGTGTTAAGTGAAAGCATGTATGTGTGACTAACTTTTCCAAGTTCACACCTTCAACAGGACCAAACAGGCTTGAGGCTGACAGGCACGGAAAGGGCAGAGAGGTCTGCAAATATTGATAGAACTGACTAAACCCAGTGATGGCTTTGTGTTTCAATGTAATACACTGACACTGTCACACTTTCAAAATAAAACTTGGGGATTGGGATTGGAATCAAAATGAAACATAGGGATTGTTTTACATTAAGATAAATGTTCATTCATTACAGCAGGTATATAGAGGATAATAATAATAATAATAATAATAATAATAATAATAAGTAAACAGAGTAAAAGTGATGCATTATGGGTTTTATGTGGCCTTAACATTACAAGACTACATAAACCCAAAATAAAATATATGTCTGTCTGTCTACACACACACACACACACACACACGCACACACACACGCACACACACGCGCGCGCACACACACACACGCACACACACATGATTACTGCAATAATAAACCCAGTAATGACAGTAGAATTATATACATCAAATATTTTGGTAAGCAGCTACACAGTGGCATTGTCAGTATATTACGGGCGGATGGGAAAACTGCAGTTTGAATCCATATCTTGTAAGTGTCATTTTCAGGACAGAGTTGGACCCTGTTCAGACTTGTTTATAAGCGGACAGTTCTGACTACAGGTGTGAATGCACCCAAGATGACGTTAGGAGGTTACGAGAGAGAACATTTTTACACTTTCCTATACATTGATTTATTTGTTGTGCTCAGATCTAAAGAAATCGTCCTTGCAGTCATTAACGCACTACTGTTTTGCACTTGCACTTGGTGAATTAAAATATAATTACACAATTACTTAAATCAATAATACATTTAGTTAATTATTAGTCATGTGTTAACATGTAAACCACAACTTCTCTAATGTTAATGTGACGCAGCTGACGCTTCCTGCTTTACTAACAGACCATGTAGACTATAATTATTTTGCAAATATATTTAGCATGGTGGGTAACGATGTCACCGTGACGAGCCGCTGTGGCACATAAACAGTACCACAGTTTGAGACTGAGGTTACGAGCAACGCTATCTGATGTAGCGTGTGCATGCGGTGTACATGTAAACAGCCGTTGTCTCGTCTGGACACACGCTGTCACTGTGTCACGTTTGTTGTGTACACAAATTCATGCTCCCTTTCAGTTTTTTTTTTTTTTTTTGGCTTTCTCAGAAAGCAGGCAAACACACTCGCACAACACTCAGTCACTCATTGGCTGCAGAGTGTGGGTCTGTCTGCCGAGGGGAAGGGTAAAACCTGGAGCTGAATGAGCTGAAGGATGTACTGCCTTCTACATGACCTTGCTGGTCAGAGACACACACACACACACACACACACACACACACACGCGCGCGCGCACACAGTCCACTGGAACAAGAGCAGCGCACAGTGGCAATACTCAGTCTTATTTCATACTTTCCAGTGGTAACAGTTAAAATGACATTTTCTGCTCCCTCCCGTCATCCTGTAAATCGAAGCCCCCGTTTAATTGCTTTCATATGGTTAATCCAAATTAAGCATGCCCACAAAAATATGATATTCCATTTCATTTGGATTGCTAGCGATTCCAACAAATCTTTCCTTTCCCCATCGTGTGCTCGCAATACCGAGGCACTTCTGAATGGATAACTTCAAATCTTGGAAAAGACCCGATTTTGGGGGAAAACTGTTTGGACAAGACAATCCTACATATCCGCCATGGCACGAGTGCTGAATGGAGCAGCGTTGAAGTGTGTTAGTGGCTTAGAGAAAGTACATTTCAGTTGGAAAAGGTTGCCTAATTGAAGCCGATACTCTATTGTGTAACATTCCCGTTGTTTCTCTATAACCAACAGAGCAGAAATGAACGTGTGAAAGAATGACAGAATTATCTTAATGTCACAATTCATGCGACTCTATATGCCTGCTGGTTTATCTCAGCAGTGGTCTGATACATTCTCCCCTTCACAATCAGCGATGAAGCGAGAATTAGAGCTGCGTTCATTAAAATCAAACAATTTCTTCAAGCTAAGCCTACTGCTGTGTGCATTGTTGGAGATTACGACACAATGTATGGATAAACGTGAGAAGAGAAATAAATTTCTCTGCACTTTTATTCCCTTTAGTTATTTTTAACGTGCATATTATATATTAGTCTTTAATGTGTCAGCTGGGAGTAAAATCGTTTAAATTTCTGCATGTGTCACATTTTAATCATTCCGCTTTGTGCCGTGTGTCAGTAAAACAAAGTCGATACTGGGAAAACGTGAGCCAAATGTTGGAGCCAAACACACAATATGGTTCAGATGTACTTTGAGTGCTGGTCTTAAGTTCCAAGCTGTAAAATGCTCGTATTAACCGGGCTGTCAGTAATGTCGTCGCTCTTACAGGCAAAGAAGGGGGGAACATTTTTTACTCCTTACGAAAGACTCTCGCTGTATCACAGGCAGTGCTGCCATTATTCAAAGAAAGGGGACAAGGCCTTCAAGTTGGAGAAGTACTCCTTCCCTCCCTCCTTTCTCCCAGATTCACACTTGATTCCCACAGGATTCCACTGATTCATATGCTATAGTGTTGATGGAGAGTAAACAGATATCCCATTCTTTGTTGCACCAAAGTCTGCACTGCCTTTTTAACTTGTCCCCGACTATAATTTCCTGGTTTTTGAGTCCTACGCATACTTTCTGATAAAATAGATGGGCATCCCTCATGTTCTACACAATACCGCCTCATTCAGAGCATAAACTCAGCCCTGTAAGCAAAAACATTCAGCCTGTATTTACACCACGGGTGAAACGTAGGGTTGAATGAGACCAGGGGAGCAGGGCGGGAGAGGTTATTTCCCCTTATACAGTCGACAACATGATACACGGCGTGTATCTTTGCGAAACAGCCTCGGCTTGTTGAATTGTTGAGCCACACGGACGTCATTCTACTGTCCTGCCGTAAAAAAGGGATTATGTGCAGACAAGTCTAAGAGAAAGCAGACAAGACGGTCTGAGGGTGACTCAGTTTGCAAGTTCAAGCCGGGACACACTTTAACAGCTGGCTCTCCAGGAGCTCTTGTGCAATTATCAACAGCAACAGCGGGGAGAGAGAAGAAGGGGCCAGACTTTATGTCCTCCAATGGGGGAGCACCACAGCAAGTTCCAGTCTCGGAAATTTATGATGGAGGTGTATTTGAAGTGAACATTTCAATTGACCAAAAGTCGGGTACTGCTGAATCAGCAGCAGATGAAATATCTGTGAGGGACTACTCATAATCCCCAAAATGGATTACACATGTGAGCGGCTACCCCGCCGAACAGTCTCTGCAGTATCTTGAAATGACCAAACAGATACACCTTTAAAACCGATAAGGGCAGTCGCTTTACATGAACTCCTTGCGGATTGAGACAATGCAGCACAAACTTCGGGGGGCTCTCGGCTCTTATCTGGTGGGGCTGTGCAGTCGAGTAACAGCAGCTGAAAGCCATCTGCTGCGGAGGAAGAACTGGCTGCCTTAACAAGTAGGCAAACTGTCAGAGAGGATTAATGCTCTACCTTAAACCTGAGTTAATAATAAATGGGCTGTTTACTTGTTCAAGGGGGAGGCCATAGATAACAACACTCAAAACCCCTCCTCTTACTGCCAAAAAGATAAATTCTGGTTAAGTGGGGACCTGCATGCATTGTGGCCTCCAGTTCCCCAATCATTATGAACAAAACAAGAGTTTTACTCTCACTTACTAATAGAAAAGGTCAGATTACATGCATGTGTAAGCCACATTTTGAAGAACCTCTGGGACGTTCAGCTTGCTGTCAGTGATCCTCTGGGCCAGGCCAGACTTTCTCAAAGTGTGACGTTCATGGAATTTTTTTCCTATAATGCAGCTGTTTTTCATTGTAATAAACACCACAACGGCGTGTATGATTTGACAAAAATAGATTCATTACATATCACAACAAGCACAACAACCCGCTCAGTGAAAACCCCAAATAAAGGGCTTGAGTAGAACACCGAGGGCGGCTTCAAAAGTGGCGACGTGCATCACGCAAGCTGCTGATGCATGCAAAAAAAAAATGTGGGAAAGAAACCCCTGAGAAGAGAGAAAGAAATATCTTCTTCTCTCCCCCTCTCTCCTTCGCTCCTACAGGGCTGTATTAGCCCACGGTGGGGATTTAACTAATGAGCCTAGCTGCTCTCAACTGAGGGCATCCCAAGACAGCCTTTCTCCTACAATTGGTTCCAAAGGGTTTAAATGCACTGGTCGCTGCAAAGCTCCTCTCTGTCCAGGAGATTATAAGGTAATAAAATAGATGGAGGAGATGGAGTAGGGGGATAACTTTTCACATTATTTGCTGTTAGGGTGATTGCTGAGCACACAAAGCGCCGTGCCGGTGAGTCAATAAATTTGATCGCCGAACCAATGTTGCACCTGAGTCTCTATCACAGTTGCATTGTGAAAACAAACAAAGCGTAAAAAAATGTGGAATACATGTGAAAAAAAGATATTAATAATGTAATGCATACTTCACACGGAGCCAACTGGAAAAAGTGCAAGAAGAGGAAAAGGGAAGAAGTGAAGTTAATATTCACTAATGCTGAGAAGAGGTGCAACACTCACTGTTGGACTGAATCTACACCCTTCATGCCCAATGTCCTTTACAACATAGTGGGAGCTACTGTACCTCTGCTGGACTGCTATGGCACATGTAGCCAAATGCTTCATTTCCTTGCCACTGGATTCTGGCTGTGCGAGAAGTGTGACTACGTCGATGTCAGCCAGAAAAAGCAAAACATTAAATAAGTTATCTGAGTTTTAATATTCTGATTCTGTGTGTGTTGTGAACAATTCTAAGGATCATTTAAATCTTAAAAAATAACTGGATATTTAGATGCTCAAACAACCGCAGTCACAAAACTGCAAGGCAGCTAATGGAAACAGTACTTTCTCACCCTGTCATCTTAGAAGTAACCATTTGATTGATGTCTAACAGGCAGCTATCGATTTGAACACCTTTACAATTAAACCGGAGTCAACATTTTGGCGTGTATTGATTGCGTGGTCTGGAACTGCTGTCAGCATTAATGTTATTACATCTCAGCTCTTCTCAGGCTTTCTTCTGATTTTTGGAGGGGTTTTTTTTCTGTGGTTCTAAAAAACAAATGTGGCAGGAAATCCATTCATAAAGCTCAGAGTGACATCATAGACACTACACCCATATCTTTCATGGCGTCAATGATGTCACCCGGTTTCTGCAAAAGAACCTGCTCCAGTTGCTGGCATTTACAGGCCCAGGGTTTTGTCTTGTGATGTGGTGCTCCCACATCTGTGCAATTACACAACACGCAGAAGACTGACTAAGCATGGCGTATGTCCTGCTGCGATCCATTCAGACGTTCTTTTCGGTAAGACCACATTATATATACTGTAGGCGAAAAACAAGTGCTTTCCAACGTGTGGCACATTGTCACATGTCATCTCACTGTACATTATTCCTGCTGCAGGTTATTAAGGGATGATCGAATAGATGCGACTGCTGAGACCGGACAAAATTGCTGGTGATAAATTTATGCAAGCACACAAATATAGCAAGTTGCAAATGGAGTTGTTTTGGGGGGTTAAGGCCTGAATGCTGTTGGTTATGATACTGTTTGTAAGCCAGCGTTAACATGCAAATACGATGCTGTGCTGCAACGCATCTCATATATTATACATACATATTCCGACTGGCACCTGTGCATGAGATGGGTGGCCAGCGCATATGGGTAACACCTCCTATATTTGAATAAAATTATATAATGATTTCACAAACGTTAATGTCATGTTCGGGTGCAAACAGCAGTGACCTGACGTCAAACCAACAGGTTTTTCGAATTATGTTTAGAAAATAACATAAAACATTCTACACGACTGCTGAGACCAAGTTTCCAACTTGATTAAAGACTGACTTGATCAAAAGGCTCTATTTAGAACCTGCTATAATCCTAAATATGACGTGTGTGTAGGGGCTGAAATCTCTTGACTGTTCCTGGAAAACGAACATCCGACAAAGAGCTTATCAGGGTGGATTAACTACTGTTTTGTTTTTTTCCATATCAGAACTGTACATTTTGGCACGCCACCAATGATCCAAGGTGCGGCACGCAGCACACCTCTTCCTCTTTCAAAATGTCCTACTCGTGATGAGCAAGTATTCAGGCAAGCTCGACATGACAACTTGTTGGGCAGTAAGCGTTTACAATGAGTACAGGGCAGATGAAAGCTGACACCAAACGCCTGAGAATACATTACCCCGAGGAATCAGAATGGCGATCCGCTGATTGGAAGAACAGATGTGAATTAGTCCACACTTTTTTTTCATCGGCGCTATACAATCACAGATGACTTTATCCAAACTGAACTGTGCCGTGGGTGTGTCCCCTGTGCAAGGATGTCTACTCCGGAGCCGCTGCTTTGTTTTCATGACAACCAACAAATAAACCGAGTAACACTGACTCACTCTTCGCGAGCTCAAGGCTGACATTGCTCAACCTCATGACTGAGGCGATCGCTCGAAAACACAAACCAAAGCGTTTAGGCTGCCTTTGCCGCAAACGAGAACAAAACATAATACAATCCCCTTTTCTCAAAACGGGTATTTTTTTTCCCAGCAAAGCTGGATCTTTTCACTTTTCTCAGCTCCTCTTCCTCCTATTAGGGTTCCATGGGACACTCATTTGCAACACTGCAACGGCGGCGTGAATATCACCCTCAACTGCTAATTCTCAGAGGTCTTAGTGGCGGTATAAATCATTAAGACAGATACTCCTCGGAGATGCTATGGTGGTCATATACCTCTTGCACTAAAACGCATTTGATTTCATTTGTTCTGTGGTCTGTCTTTGGCAAACTGCATAACAAGCAGGGATATGTTAAATTTAACCCCTTGTTGAGATCATTTGCATTCGCCTGCACCGTAGCAGAGCTGCAAAACGGGTGTTGGGGATTTTGACCGAGAACAGCGCATCAGCGTGTAAAAGATTGATGAACAAACAAGAGTGTATTCGGGCTCGTTTTGGATGTTAATGGTTGAGCCTTCCATCTGCAGCAGATACGGCGATGTGCTATATGGAGGATGCTCTTTGTGAGGGAACCATTGTTCTACTGCTAATCCAGGCTCAGCTTCTCAACCAACCAGCAGTGGAGGCTTAAATGCAGCAGCCCTTTTAATTCTCCACTTTGTGCTGCTGTTGTTTCTCTCGTCTGGTAAATAATACCGGCAGGCTCAAGAAGCAGGCCTGCAACTGAATACGAACCATGCTGTAGAAATGCATTGTGCCTCGTAAATGAAGTTTTTTTTTTTCTTTTCTTTTCTTTATCTTCCTTCCCTTGGCCTGGCTCTTGTCATCTGCCAGGAGATGTGTGGCAGTGGCAGAGATATGACTCTGGTGTCATGAGCACATCAAAGACAGGGCCTGTGAGAGGTCTGCTTTACCTTTGAACACAGAATAGGATTGGAGGCTGCGCCAGTTCTCTGCAGGCAAGGCTCAGGCTGATCAGAGGCTGTCCAGTGCCGCAAATGCAGCAGCAGCGGGCACACTGCACTCGTGCTGTAGTCGGTTTCAAAGGAGCCCTCGACCCACCACTGATGGCCTGCACACAGAGCCATCGCATGCTTAACCACTGAGAGCAAGTGAGCCTGTACGCCAAAGCCTGCACAGCCTGCAGAGCTCCTATTGAAACAAAGTTACTGATTCTCACATAGTTCCTCCTAAATACTGCTTTTCCCACTAGGCCAAAGCCGGCATGACAAGTAAAGATAAGTGCAGACTTGAATCGTGTCTCTCTGCAGGAGGTTCAGACTATCCACAGCATGATTCAGCAAATGGAACCGGATCGCAGAGATGGATCCATCTTGCTCCTCGGACCAGTTCCCAAGAACTCATCCAACTGCAATCAGCTTTATGTTTCTTTTTTTTTTATCTCCCCTCAAACCCTCTTCCACTTTTACTGCACAAAATATTAATTACACGAAGCACAGTTCACAGTCCCGCAGTTAATTGTTCAGTGGTGGAGCATTTCACAGGGCCACAGCTGAAGCCTGGGAGATGAAAACAGGATGGAGATGGGGGGGGATGTGAGGGGTTTGGAAAAGGGGGAGGGGGCACTAATGCTTTTCCACTGTCAGTGGACTGTAAACCGCAGATGGGACCCGGTCATGTGTTGCTCATTCAGCAGGGGAAACATCCACGTCACGACTATTCAGAAGTTCACATCTATTCTTAATTATGACTATGTCACCGACTTCCATTTGTTCGCGGCCCCAAGCGGAATGCTGCTGGCGCCGAAACAATATTTAACTGCACTTATTAGTACGGTTCACGTTACTGCATGCGTTCATCCTCCTAAAACCCCCTTTATTTTATTTCCAGTAACATCATGATACATTCCTAATCATAGCAGATACTTGTCACTTCAGAGGAGCATGATTATTTTGAAACCATTTGGCAAATTATCTTGTAAAAAAAAAAAGTGCGTGGGCAATAAAGTGTTTATGAGCAGAAGCGATTATCAGGTTAAGCAGAAGAAAGCCATGAGCTGGCAGTTTGCTTGCTTTGTAATCTCTACCCCCGTATCGCGCTAACAAATTTAGTGTGGACTTCACAGCTCCACCAAAAAAGGGGGGGATCATATTCCGGCGACAGCCCACCAATTAAACAGATAATTATGCAAATGTAGCCTTTACTTAGTCAGCGAGCGGGCGGCGGCGGCGGCAGCCGGCAGTTTCTACAGGGCAAAGGTTACTACTGAGCTGATGCAGGAGAGTCTACAGCCGAGGCAACACGCTCAGGATCTGACTTCCTTTCAATGACCACAGGGAGGAGAAGCCACTCCCCCGCTGACTGTGCATGAATACATGTCACAGTGGTGTGATATAAAACGTACATAGTGTTTCACATCTGTCATTTCTTTTCTCTAAAGTGCATTATCACAATATTACAGTTTGTCAACAGCAAAACGCTTGTCGCGATTAATAAACGAGATGACGAGAGCGTAGCGGAATTGCAAAGTGACAAAAGTGCCGGTGCAGTTTGAGCATGAAAGCAGCCTCATTAGTAATGAACGTAACGATCTTTAAGAGCTGGCGAAGATGCACACCACAACAAAATGCTAATGGAGGACACAAAGCGCCGTGCTGACAGGATTTTGATACGGGGAGTTTGGTTGTGAGTCAGAGAGGGAGAGAGATGCCCAAGTGCTCTAATCCCACCTGCCACTGTATAAACCAGTGGGGGAAGAGATGAGAGCAGCCTGCGGGAAGTTCAATATCTGCATCCGCTTGACCACATCTCAGCTCCCTCGATGAGAAGCAGACTCTCGGGTAGCAAGGTGAAGCAGCATGACTGGAGGAGTGCAGGATTAGGCCAGGCTCTCTGGGCAGACCTCAGAGCATCGTGCTGAAACATTCATGAGGACGCCAGCATGGAGGCACAGAGACAGAGGCCAGCCTCTGATCCACACGCAGAGCCCCCCTGCCTGAACCGGACCCCCAGCGGCTCCTTAGCCACGGTGAGTGTGACAAGCCCTCACATATAGCCCATCAACCACCAGCTGCGGGGCTCTGCTGGGACTCTGGTGGGCTCTGCAGGTACTGGCCACTAACCAGGTCCCTCCTAGGAAGGTCTGGTAGCCATGCCGAGGTGCTCTTTGAACTGAGAGAACTCCGAGTCCCGAGGCGGGGGCTGGGGCTTTCCTTTACTTGCATGCATGTGTTTGTTCCTGACTGACTGACTTACAGAGGGCTGCCTGTGCCTGCAGAGAAGACACAGTGTAGCTGACATGTTTGGATTGGAGAGCAGTCAGGCCTGTCTACATAGTCTCAGTGAAGTGACAAAGGGCTGCTATGGAGCTAAGACTGACGAGTAAATAGCTGTAGCTAGGAGCTCATGGATACAGTTACTATAATAGAAAGGTCGGACACTTACAGAAACTTGGCAATAAGGCTAATTGTTACAGAACCTTTTTTTCCACCTCTCTGTGCTGCTACTATCCCCCCCCTCTCCTCCCCCCAAGGTTTCCGTCAGTGTCATAACTGGTGTTTGCCTGTCAAACAATGTGTGTGATTAAATCAGTGACAAATCGCAAATTACGTTCAGGCTACTTTCAAAAACGTTTTGGAAAAATTGTACTTTGACGAAACATTTTTCAATTTTGATCAAAGGATTTGGATTGGATAATTACATCAAACACGGCATTGTTGTGACTTCCTTCTATCTTAACGTTAGCTACGTTCAGTATCTGGAAGTGTGCACAAGAGGGATTCTGACTGATTGTTTGAACAGCGTACGCGTGCATGTGTGTTTGTATTGGAGTTCATATGTGTTTGCACTTAATATAATAATATACACCACGCGCAGTTGTCGTACAGTGTGCAGATACATGAATACAGTTAAACAGGTCCTTAGCAACACATACAGGACCTCAAAGCAGAGATTTTAAAATCCCAGCGTCTGCATTACCTTGCCACCAACAGACTCGCATGACAATCTCAGCATTACAGACATATAGTTGGGCTGTGTTAATTTGAGCACTACATATCCACAGGCAATCTGCAGAGAGACACCAATTACACAGAGTTTGAAAGTGTCTAATTGAGGCCCTTCAGTCTGAATATGTTATTGCCAGCTCTGATTCGAGGATGAAGACAACACGCTCGGCTGCAGCCTGCTGCTTACTCTTCGAGGGATCTATGTGGTGTTAATAGGATGGATGCTCAGCCTTTGGTTCAGCGTCCTCCTACCGAACCAGCACGCTGCAGGGTGATAATCCTTATTTTGTTGCACTGGCTTATTACAATGCTGGCAGTAAACTTTGTATTTAACCACAGGCCCTTAGTTGCCTGATGTGAGAGCAACCCTCCGGAGGTAGTGTCAAATCTACAGCATATCATGGTCTATTACGTTGTTAAGAAAAGTTTTTAAGTTTACCAAAAAAAAATGACGCTGGGAAATACTGAGCATTACAGATGTAGAAAACTGCAGAACATTCTGTATCTGAAAGTCACTGCCATCGTCACCCCCCCGTTCTGATGTTACATTATACTTAAAATGTGGACTTATGACTGTAAAAGCCAAAGAATAAAACATACAGGACTTAAAAAGACATGTTTGCAGTCATTGACCGGAGCGCTGACGAACTTGACTCCACATTCTCTGCACCACAAGCGCATCGCTTTGTCCACAGACTCAAGTACGGGGTCACACTGATTTCCATGACTCCGTCTCCAGAAACAGCCATCAGACTCTCATTAGGAACCCCATATTGGAGAACATGAATAATGCACCACACTTAGAACATTGGCCAGCATCTGTACTTTCACCACTGTGTTTGATCTTGTCAAGTTTAGCTCATATTTTTCATTTATTCTGTGGCGTTGAACTCAGCAAGTTCTCCGAATACACACTAGCGTGTCGCAGGAAGTCGCTGGTATTTGATGGGTATAAATATGGGAACGTTTGAAGATTAACCCAAAAGACTAATGCCGCTCTAACACTTGCAAGGAGTAGATCAGCTAATGAGAATCCAGCCCGGGTCTTTGGCATCATAAACATTTTACCAAATGTATTCCAAAGCCCCCTGGAGAAGCATCTTGAGAGTTCTTCCCCTTATGTACTGTACTTCATCTCATTACTAGACGGAGTCAAAAACACTAGCAGCAACTTTGAAGCTCATGGCTCTTCTGCGAACCAGGAGGCACAGAGGTGAGAGTGGGCATATTAAAATAAATAAATAAATAAAAGCTCAAAATAGTGCATCCAGTCCGACCGTTACAAAAAATGCCAGGAAATACACCCAACCATCGTTTGTAAAAGGTACGACATTTTCAGCATAAATGTTCACAAGTGTTACATACATACGATACATTTACGATACAATATAAAATTAAAATTAAATAAAATGCACCAGCAGATGAACCAATGGACTAATTATCAAATTATTTGTGGGAAAAGGTTAATATGTGTGGAAGCGAAAAACACAGAAGGGTGGGGAGAAAAAAAAGGCAATTTGAAGGTTGTCGTGTTAGGGTAAAGTCCGACGAATTCCTGCTAAAACGGACCTTGGAGAAAAGCGGGAAAGTGGCGGCAGTTAATACCAAAGCCATCGTGTTACAAGCCCACTGATCAAAAAAGGCTTGAGTGAAAAAGGGGGGGAAATAGGCATGTCAAGCTTAGCTTTATTGAAGGTCAGAGTAGCCTACTTGCAGTGTGGGCAATCTTCCCCTTAAGTCATTTAGCTTTAATTTCCACATCTGATATCACAAAACGTGCAGCCTGTAAGAGGGATAAGCTTAGCATTGGCCAGAGCTAAAAATAATAAGTCTTAGATGTTAAGAGACCAAGGTTTGTTCTCCCAAGTCATTAGCTGAGATAGCCGTTATACTGACTTTTATTCCCTGAGAGGAGCGCAGGAGGAACAGTGCACTGCCCGCTACTGCCTTCAAAGTCATTCCAAAGAGTTTGGTCCCCTTAAAATACAGAAATATGATTTCAAAATAAAATAATGGAAAGAGAGCGAGATTACTGATGTGATCAAGGACTCTTTCCTCATAAGAGCGCAATGCTGAAATCATGCTGTTAACACGTTACTTGTTTAGTCACCGAGTCACAACCCATCAAGTCAATTTAATGATGATTATCCAAATACACTCCCCAATGGATGACAAGCTGCATCGGCGGCGTAAAGATAAGAGCGTCTCATTGCACACTGGGGAGATACGATCAATGCCCCTGTGAAAGCGGAGATTGAGAAAGTTGGGCAGAATTAGCGAGTGCTCATTGAAGAACTCAATGGATGTAAACAAGAATAGTTAATTTGTTGCCAGCAGATAATCAAACCGGATTAAGCTGATAAAAACTGATTTTAAGGTGCCGTGGCAGTGAGTGTTGTGCGCGGGCCAAAATGGTTCCGGCTTGATAAGTCAGCCAGCTCCTCCTTAAAGCAACACATTGGGATATTTGATACACAGTCACTCATCCTGCCCCTCTGACAGCGACGAAGGTAAAAAGTTAGGGGCTATAAAATGATACACATGACAACAGCATTTGATCATGTGTTGTACCAGCTCCCAGATACTCGCTGGTAGCTCAGGACCCAGAGGAGCTTCTGTATCTCCATGATAAACTCATCTGGCATGATTTATTAACTAGTGAATCACACTCTGCTCTCGCTCCTTAACGCAGACAGACGCACACACACACTCACACGCTACTCTCCAGCTTCTCTGGAACAGTAAGCCGCTCCACGGGGACAGTCAAAGTCATTAGCACCTCCAAACTTTCTCCATGCTAATTTTTTGCTTTGATATACTGGGTAGCTCATTTAAAGCATAGTTCAGAAAGGGGATGCCAAATTTTGAAAACTTTCACAACTGATACAACTTCTTGCCACCGCAGAAAGAGAACTCTCGACGACTGCGCAAACATCCATAATGCTTTTCTGACAAGGCACCAAAAAAAAAAAGACTTGTTTCACTTTCAACTCAGTTGTCTGTCTGTGGATTCAAGATGCCTCCCCTCATCAGCGGGATGCTCTGCTGTGGCCTAAATGACCTTGTAGAGGTTAGGCTAAGGCAGCTGTCTTATCACATCGGCCCTACCCTGGTCTCAAGTGGTCCATCGAGTGCACTGCTGGCACCAGACTGCACAAAGAATGCTGGCATCATTTCATTCTTTGAGCCTCCATCTGCCACGACTCTGACCGAGGGGCTACTTCTTATTTTAGACCATCTATTCACATCCCGGCGTCCGTGTCCGCTCATACAGACCCCCACCGGCCCATCACCCCCGTCCCATTTACCCCTCACATCCACTCTTCAAACGCAAAACTTGGGCTCCCAAGGCGAAGCTGGGCTGAACTCTACGAAGTAGACTGGAAACATCCGTGTCCTTCCCCAAACTTTGTCAGGTGAAGGATACTGGTTCTGCTCTAATGGACAGAGGACCGGCGCTGGCCTCTCACTTACACAGCACTTTAAAAGGAAATCCCAGACAGCCGGGATAAAAGTGAAATTAAGAAACACGCAAACACTTATATATATTTTTAAAAATTCAAATTAAGAACTAGATATATCTGGATATATCTAGTTGTCTTCCCAAATAACCCACTTGTCAGAATCGCTTGCGCTTATTTGAATTAAATGCTCCTCTTCGCTCAAAAACATACACCTACATACAGTATGTACACATACACACACAGAAAAAAAGTACACACACACTGCACCATATGGTGCTGCCTCTGTTAGGAAATGCATCACATTTTCATGACTACTATAACTGCCTGATACACTAGGCTGGAGACCACAACATTTGTAATGATGGATGGCCTTCATATTAAAGATATCAAAGTAACCCCAAAAGAAATACACTCTATGTGACATCTATGTATTACCAAGGGGAGATGGTTGCACATAATTGACTTCATATGCAGCTCGAGTGAGATTTGGCATGCAGCTGACAGCTCTGCGGAGATAGTGAAATTTTAAACTGCACAGAATGTGCTGTGGAGGATGATGGACGGTGAGGACCGCATATTTGGAAAAATCGGCCGCAGTGCACTTTAAATTCAAACGGCACCTTCTACTTTACACAGCTATCAAATACATCTAAAGGATGGAAACAACAGCTTTGCGAAAAAATGATTTAACGTCTCATTCTAAAACATATTGCAATGATGATCTGACACCTTCTGACCTGTAAGGCTCTGCGTTGTTGTTTCTTTAACCACCGTGTTGGCTGGTGCATGCAAACATGGAGCCAAGTCTAAAAGTTAATGACTGCCAAAGAAATGTCTGGCGTATAAAAATATAGATTTCTCTCGTGCTCGATCAATCTCCACGGTAGAAAAGTACACCTGAAGGCCACTACTATACCAGAACACTTGACATGAACTGTTTTTCCTTCTAAACTTCTAAATTAATGCGCCTCTGAAGGCACAAGTTATACAAAAGTTGATATCATGTTATTCTCTATATAAACAACAGCAAAAGAATAAAATATGTCAATACTACCTGTAGCTTTTTTTAAAACAAAGAGACTCTTGGACAAAACCAGCTGGTTGTGTGAGTATTAGTATAAAGTCCAAATATGTACTACCTAATATTTTGGCCTTAACCTCCACTTCTTGAACTTTTGGCACAGCAGCCTTTGTTACCTGCGTCCCTTGGCTGCACCGTGTTAGTATATAGTCTGCAGTTAGCGAAGACAAGACCAGTGACTCTGAATTGTTCTGTGTTTCAAGATTACTCCCCCGAGTGTGCATCACAGCCCCACACTGGTAGTTCTGAATTTAAAGGAGTGTGGATTAATAAATCATAATCCCGAACTCAGCACTCCTCAGTCACCTTTTTTGTTGTATCTTACACCCCAATTCCCAGCAGGCTGGGCGCCGAACAGCGTGTAAGATCTGCGCTGCTCGGGAGAAGGGAAACAAACAGGTGGTGTAAACCTCGGCGGGCCCATCATCTCCACAAGAAGCCTCCCCGACTCTGTCCTATCAAAGCAGGTAGTGAGACCTTGCCGCAGTTCCCTGGTAGTCCCTCGCTATGCACACTTAGCAACCTCTGGGAAAAGCACTCCAGGTGCTCATTGACTTGCATGAGGCCTGACTCCGGTTCTCACGCTGGTGCATTCGAACAACGGATGAGCTGCTATTGATCTCTTCCAGTAGATGCTTTTTCTCATGTACAAAGACGATTATATAATAAGTAATGACAAGAAAGGGGATTCTACCAATTAGATTCCCTTGTTGTCGTTCTAGTGAGCTTGAAAAATTACAGCAGGAGAAACATTTAGCATTCTTTTTACCACCGACCCTTGTTAACTCTACCAGGAGAGGAAGCATGTGACTTAGTTTCCAAGAGAGGAAAGTGTTGGGAAAGTAGAACCCTATTACCCATGAGTGCCGCAAGATGCCCAGCATAAGTGAGATGCCGTTTGCTTTCAAGGACACTTGGGATCCCAAGGTACTTGTTGAAGAAGAGGAATATTATTAACCCCAGTGGCATGGCTCCCCGTTTCTTTGTATTCCACAGGCAGAGACGTCAAACCATTATATTACAACATTTCTTTGAATGGTGAAAGCTAATTTGACTGGGGAAAATTGTTCTGCGTAAGGTCAAAACAATGCCACAACAATGGCGGAAATGGGGCATTTTAAAAATAACTAGACAGGGGAGGAAACTTCAGCAACACAAGCTGTTCTTTTTTTTTCTAGGCCAGTGTGCACCAGCTTGCCATGACTAGACACTTGTCTAAGTGGGGGAAAAAAAGGGAAGTAGCACACTTTTACTTCAGAGCAAAGCCAGAAAGGAGTTAATCCACAACTTCTTTCAGATTTTTCACCTCCCTTGTTCACTTTGGGAAACTTTGTAAAGGACCTTGAAAATTCGAAGATGACAAATTTGCCTCTTCCGCGAACCAATTTAAGACACACTTCCAAATCTGTTTGTGGAAGCTGGAGCTGTTGGGTGAGGAGAGAACATGGGAGGACATAGCATCCTTATATGAAATGACCTTTTCATTTATCACATTATGAGTACTTGGGGCCCCAACGTGTATTAGCCTTGAAGGCGTTGCATTGTTCATTATACTCGCAGACTTCTAGAGAGAAACAAACAGATGTTTTTAGAGCCACAAAGCCATGGGCACACAAAATGTAAAGTCTGACCTGAGGAAGGTTCAACAAATTAGGTCAATGAATTACAAAGTTGTTTTATTTGGAGAGCCTGAATATGCACAGAAGGTAAAATAGGAATCAGCCAAATACATAATGAAATAGCTTATGGAATGTGGTGGTAGAGGCACCGAAAGGTTCAACCCCTGGAGACCATTATCATTATCAAAAATGGGCTAAAATGCACTAGAGAAATTATTACATGATGAAATGTTGAGAAATCCTCATGAGAGTGTGACGGTGTTCAGAAGTGTTTATGGTAAGCTGCTGTTCAAAATTAAGGAGGTGTACACTTATGAAATCATTGGCCTCTGGGTGGTGGTGAACGAAAGGTCAATAAGTCAAAACAATGACATCAAACATACCAGGTCTATGGGATGTTTGGAGGAGGTGTTCTCAGAAAAAAGAATGCAGATATATGTATATATAGTAGAGTAGTTCTAGTTCTGATTTACCTGCTAACCAGCCATTTGTCTTTTGGCATCTAGTCATTCCAGACCTGGAGTGAAATGACTATGGAAGAGGCAAACGCTGTTGAAATTCCAGCTGAGCAGGTGTGCTTTTACTCTTGTCTTTCCCGTATAGGACATGGCAGTATGACAATATTCTGTCTACCATCCTTAGTGACACAAGACTCTGGAGCTCCCCTATAATTAACCCTGGCTGAGCTCCAACCCAGGTAGTGCAGGAGAGAGGGCCCACTGACTGCCAGCATGTCTGGCAGACACCATCCATTCCCCAAACCTGGAGACGATCCGGCACAGGAGACACTTTGACACTCTCTACTGCATACACGGTGGACTCAGCAGAGCTTCAGCCAATAAACCCATCTGTGGAACTCATTATTAGATCACTGCTAAAGACTCAAGCAAGACCCTCCACACTGAAACTCAGCTCGGCAGATATATTTCTAAGCTGCCAGGGTGCAATATCACTCTCCCATAAGCTCTTTACGTAGTCCATATTTTATCCTTATATTTTCATCGCTCGCGGTTTGTATAGAAAAGAGTTGATGATATAACGTTATGCTGGTGAGCTGCACAATCGTGGAGGGCTGTTTTCTTTGTTCAAGTGCTAATGAGTAATGTAAATAAGAGACAGCAAAGCTCGGCTCCTTGTTAGATGAGGAAACATTAATATGGTAATAATGTATAGCTTGTTAAGTTTATATCTACATACTATATATAACACTTGGAAATATTTCTGCAGCGTCCAGAAGTGCTGAGCATTATTGTGCATCAGCGTTTCTTAAAAGGACCCATAAGAGCTCTAACATTTTAGGTATCATCTCAGTCATTGTTGGATAAAGAGAATCCATAATCCCCTTATTGTTTGCAGTTTGACCAGGTGCTTGGCACAAAAAACCCCCACATTCATCTGCCAAAGATCTGCTGGCTCGCACACAAGACTAAAAAACATCTCCTCTTATACACCGCCACAATGTTTTTTTTTCCACGACAAACTACACCATGTGGAAACCACAAACTGTTTATACTGACATTCTTACAGTTGAAAAAGGAGGATGCGAAATAAATATTTATCTTAGACAGAACTACAGTGAAACGTTATCTTCATACGTTTGTCTGTCTTCCGTCATGATCTATTCGTACTTAGTTAAGGTAATGAAATGCATATCATCATCACACATAATTTACAAATGACAGCTATAGAAACGCACAAGACAGCAGAGTACTGTATATAAACCTGGGTTCAACCTGTTCTACACAAAGACAAGAGAAGTCATTCATATTTAACTTGTCCAGGGAAAACTGTGACAAAGGAAGCTTTTTTTAAATGTTGTTTTCATTATATATTTTCACTGTTATTCATCAAAGGTAAAAATTTAAGTTGACACAACCCCTTGACTTCCACCTTTTGACTGCATTTCCTTTCAAAATGATTGATTCATGAATGGATGGCTGCACAGGCCTGGTGTGCAATACTGCGTTCCAGTCATGCAGCTAACACAATCTGCTTTTGGACTTTTTCAACTGCTCTTATATAACATTTTACATATCTGTCTGATCAGATCAGATGAAGTTAATCACTCCACATACATATTATTTGAGGTAAATTGACATCAGGCCCATCAAAATTGCAAGATTTTCTCATATTCAAACCAAGAGCATCTTTTCTAACGAGCTCACTAACAACTTTTCATCTGCTGTAACCGCATCCATGTAGTTGTGGTAATTTAACATCATTAAATTCGTAATTATGAGCTGCCACTTAGTAATGGACACAGCAATTTCCTTCATTGTTGTTGTTTTCGTGAACATGATCCTTGGAGCAAGTATGACCCTCATTACTACGTACAACCTCTTGAGTCGAGCATCAGATAAACATAAGCAACATCTTGGCATGCGTGACCATGCTGCTTCGCACTCCAACACAAAAAGCTCAAAACATCTGATGGTTCTGATGCACTTCAGTCACCCTGATATTTCACATGTTACACAAGACTCCTCATGAAATCAAATCAACCACAATCAAACTGGCGTTATAAGGCAAACAAAAAGAAGGGACCCTGATTGGTCACTAACCATTAAAAGCCTGTGATGGTGCTTGTTTGCTTAAGTTTCAATGTGTTCAACATGTGCATCCGGCAGACCATCATTCCACAAACTCACACTCAGTGGTTATATCCACTCCAGACGAGTTAAAATGATTGCTGTGTCCTCATATTCAAATTCTCGATCTCAGCGACTATCAACATTATCAGGAAATACCAGCTCTATCAGTGACTGCCTCCGTTTTCTTTTTCACATGTTTTGAAATTAATCTGTGTTTTTTCACATTTTCCATTACGGTAAGTTGCGACATGATATAAATCATTTAATGGATTCTATGGTTGAACCTGAGCAGCCGTTAGAGGTCAAATAATATCCAAATGTATGACACAGGTTGAAACCACCCAGCGCTCCGCAAATCAGCTGGGCACAAAATACCCTTCTGTTCCCACTGTCACCTCCTGGTACCTTCACGCTTTGTGGATATATCTGGGGGGGTGGGGGAGACGGGGGCAAGGGGGAGGGGGGAGCCAGAAACCAGGGGCTGAGGCTGAGGAGCCTGGATAAATTAGCCAAACCACTTAGGTGATTTCAACTAAAATTAGCAGAGCTGCCTGTGGGCTCCATCAATTTTGAACTTGCTCAAACTCTGACAAGCATGGGGGAACTTTTTCCCCCTGGCCCCGCTATCTGGGAGCCCCCTCTGTCTGGCTCTCTCCATTTCCTCACTGCATCCTCTCCGTTCCCTCCACATTCTACCACAGAGAGCTCCAATTAGGGCTCAAAAACCAATTTGCATAATCACTTTATTCCGAAGCATTATTTGGCCTTTTTCTTGTACCTCGTATCCAAAACAAAAGCAGGATTTCAATTTAAGAACCTTTTAAGGGGTCTGTTATAAAAAAAAAATCATCTATCTGAGAGCACTGGGCTGATGAACAGTTCTAAGCTTGAAAATGATTTTAAATTGAAAGTGCATACAAATGGTGTCAGTGTTTGAGAACTGCAGTGTGATTCATTATCAAGGTTCACGCTCAGCATTTGGCTCCACGGTCACAGTAGCTCATGGTTCGTGTTGACGCACAACAATGTGGTAGCTGAGAGACCACATGATCCGAATGGGATGGAGCGCAATGAGCTGAAAGTTCAAAGGGCACGAAAACCTTTCAAAGGCTCAGACTTGTAATACAAATATTAGCGGCGTGACAACAGAGATTTCTTTTTTTGGAACAAGCAGGTACATTTGTCATTTTGATACCTGATACTGATAGTGAATGGGTTTTTTTCTGACCCGATGATGCGTGAAACATTTATCTGCAACTGGTTCCTTCCTGGCTCCGGTTTCTTATACCTGGCCACCTGTGAATTACTGAGACGCCACATGGCCGACAGTGCATCATGGAATCCACCGCACAAATTTAAAGGCAATTTTTATTAATGTGTAATTATTTGCTCGCAGCAGCCAGAGCTTCAGAGTGAACAGCGCTTTTCATTTCTAATCAGGCAGCGAGTCATCAGCCCCCAGACGGCACAAGTTCTGAAACAGAGCACGGGAGCATGAGGACCCCGATGTTATATACAGACACACAAATGAAAACAAAAATTACAACACTGTAATTGTAACTGGTCTCACCGAGATGTTCAATCAGACATGCAAACGTGCATAAAAAAACGTGAGACTGCGACCCCCAAAGCACATGAAACTGACCTCCTCCTTAATCGCCCCAAATGAAGACAATGTGAGCCCTGGGAGCCGCGGAGACGCGCCGGCTGCCACACAAACAAAGTCGAGCAGCTGATTTTTAATTCTAAATTGTGATTTCCGAATCATCTCTGCGGCAGATTACCTTTTCCCCAACAGACCCTCTCTCTAATTTGCTCAATTAATGGGAACAGTGTTCCAATTAAAATGTCAGATCCAAATGAATTTAATTTGAGATCAAACCGTCTGTGACAACGGCGACAACTGCCTGGTGAGAGATATCTGACAGTGGAAATGAATAAACAGTTGTTGCATCCACATCCGGCAATCCAGTTCCAGCTAACGCTTTTGCTTAATCCACTTTTCGGAAATAAAATAAATGTCTGGAAATGAAAATAAATTGTTGTTACATTAAAAATCCTATCATCGTTTATTGTCATGCCCTTTTTACTTTAACTCTTCATCCTCATTCCTCAACAGAATAAAAAGAAAAGAAAAAAAACACTGAAACTACACAACTGACCAACCTGCATGTTTGGGTCTGACAGGTATCCATTGATTCTGTCCACTTTCATGACACTCTGTGTTGTAAGCGGTTACTAAGAGGCAGCTGAGCGATACCACTGAGACAGAAAGGTCGGATCAAATTGAAATTATTTGCTCACACCGCTGTACAACAGCACAGCCGGCTGCCTTTTTTTTCCTTGCCATTATGCAACTGCTAACATCTGTTACGTTTCCATAGACATTATGTTCAGCCTGATAGAGCCGTGACATTATGTGTTGTGTTTGGAGCAAGAGCTTAAAATTACATCACCGCAGCTGAACAAAATGGACCAGTGACGAAAACCATCTGAGCGTTTAAAGACCAAATCAAATATCACCAGAATAAAGGTTCCAACATGCAAATTGGCTGACTTTTTTTTTTCCAATTTCCCAGGTGAAATAACTTATTTGCTCGCATGCTAAACGAATTCATTTCGTTCCAACCTCCATTTTCTACCGGGCCAGGCCTGGTGAAAATGTATGCAGACAAATGCTCTCATCTCTTTGGGGAACGTCTAGCGGAGGACATTTCTCTGGGAATATGTGAACGTTCCTTCTTGGGAACAACAGCTACTGCAGACCTATTGTTTTGAGTTGACAAGGTGCTCCACGCCAGCGCTTATATCAAATTCGCCATTCTGACCTTCGCCCCAGTTTCAAGTGGGGAAAAACGAGCGCACGTGAAGCAGAGCGGGAGAGAGAGAGGATCGAGAAGTTACAGAGAGGAGCTTTCCAAGGACGACTCCGACTTCTTAATGGAGTCTCCAGAAGGCGGGTACTGGTACGCGGGTGAAGAAGAAGGCGACAGGAACAGCGGCTCCTTCTGAGGTGAGATCACAACTGCTTCAATCATCCACAAACTGTGAAAGTGAAACGTTGACATCATCTGCAGTCTGCTGTTGGTTATCTCTCATGTTTTGTGTATACAGCGGGTCCTCGTGTTACGACGGTCTCGAGATACGACGTTTTTGTGGTTACGACACATCTCCCATGAACTTCCTTGTTTCGGCTTAAGCGGTTTGCCCCGTAAATACGTAAAAACTTCGCACGGGAACTAGTTGGTGCCGGCTCTCCAACACCTCCACTGCTAGGCTACCTACTCTGCGTTGTGTTTACTTATGTGAAATGGACAGCTGGCGGGGGGTGCAGCGGCAGCCGGTAAGGAGATGCACACGGACACAGATGGGTTCGGGATCATGGCAATACCGTAGGTTTATTCACAACACCTTTAGATATCAGAAATCTAAAGGAAATTCTCATTACACTCGCGATATCAACCCCTACAGTGTGTCAAGAGGGACAAAAGGCAATTCACCACCGTAAACTCTTATTTTAGCGTGGTGTTATAGCGACATCTAGTGGCACAACTTAGTATCTACCTTACATATGAATGTATGTTCCGACGGTTACAACACATTCTCAGGAACGGATCTCCGTCATAACTCGAGGACCCCCTGTATTGCTGAGCTGTAGGGGATGAACAGCATGTAAAAAATAAGCAGACTGTCAAGGGGCCCGAATTCAAAGTTTCTCCTTATTTTGTTATTACAGACCAGTTCGAAGCAGTGTTTCTTCAAAAGAATGCTGCTGAGTCCTTCATGTACTCGCACAATAAAAAATACCGTCAATAAAAAATGAATGTGACATCTTTCATGAAATCACAATGCATTTTGCAAGCCGATTTATACACTGATCCAGAATCAGACCACAGACAATGCTAATTAGCCCAGTGCGTCCTCTCTGAGTTCACATGTCAATATCTACCACACTTCCTATACTGTTTTTCTTAATTTACAGAAAACTGTGGCAACGCTGTTTTTATTTTTTGTTAAATCAGAAAGATACAATAAAAGAAAAAAGGCAAATCTACTTTTTTTTTATTTCCGAGTCTGACAAAGTGCTAAAAATTTCACCATTGCAACACTTTCTCCATATGCCTCCAGACATCATCAAAGGACTATTTTTACTTTTTATTGGTAAATAATCAACTTTTATTTGAAAGTAAAACAAATGACAGACGTTTCAGCCCCTTGGCGCACCATCATGCGGGCAGGACAGCAAAGCCAGGCAGCCTGATGAATGCCAAGCCGAGGCAGGCTGGAGGGAAGAGAAAGACACTCCTCCTCAAACAGACCCGTCAGCTTTCAGAGAGGCAGCCATTAGTGAGTGCTCATCAAGCGGGAGCAGGGGCCCATTCATTCCCCTGGTGAAGTGGAGCAAACGGCGGGCTACAATGCCTTTACAGGGGGGGGGGCTTACAGAGATGAGCCCTGGACCCAGTGGTGTTTCCGAGCGGAGTCAAGCCGCCACGTCCCAGGCACACTCAAGTCCCAGCCCAACTGTCACTGCTGGCACTCAATTCAGCCCCTTCAAGCACATAATCTGTGCTCGTATGGCTGTTAAACACCACAGACTCCAGTCCTTCACTCATCCCATGCCATGCTATTGTTGTGTCTGCCGTCTCTCCCTCCATTACGGGGGCCATCAATGGATTTGGATGGAGGACCGCTTCTCAGCATATGGTATCTTGATCAGCAACAAGGCAACTTAACGACAGTAGGCTCCTTGGGCATTTAGAAACCGATCATTGTCTGTAGAGTCATGTCATAGAGTCACCGTAACTGTACATATATACATATACATATACATATACATATACATATACATATACATATACATATACACACACACATATATATATATCTATGTGTGTAGTCTGCCCCGGTCTTTTGCTCAGTGGTTCATGCAGTGAGTGAACTGTGTGCAGCCCTATCTCCATGAACGCCTGAGAGAGCCGACTGAGATTCTTGCATTAATCTCAGTGAGCACAGTGGGGTCCGCGGTGGCACGGTGCCATCCTGGAGATTCCCCACTTATGGCGATCTCTTCCACTGACAGAGCGATAATGTCACATGGGTCCAGGTGAGCGAGAAATGGCAGGCTGCTTGATGCTCAGCCGGCTGCTTTAATTGGCTAAAACAAAGTAATTTGAGAGCGGTATGGGGGGGCACAAGGGGGTAAATGATAGGACAGAAGGTCACTGCGTCTCTTTTACTCTGCTGTGTGCCATCCACCAACACGCCCAGCATGTGCTGCAGTTAATATTGAGATCTATTATACACAAGCCTTTCACCATCTGCTTCCCACACTGAGAACCGGTGCTGCCCGCCTTGTTGTTGAATAATAAAAAAAAAAGTCTTTTGCTTTTCTGTATGTCTGGTTGTGGATGTTGCAGCACACTTTGATTCACAAGGATCATAAGACACTGGCGAGGTTGATGAATAATGGTACCAAGGTGCAAAGAGTATGGCTGTGTGTTTAATATGGCACAGTCAGAGCACGGAACAGTCATACATGATATTAATATGAGGAGTACTGGTTTCAAAATCGCTTGAATCTCTTGATCTTTTTAATTACGTCTTTTTTTCCCCCCTATGAATTGATGAATAGTTCTGTCTGTAAATGTGAAAAAACAATGTGGAGGGCCCCCTGACAAATCTACCCAGAGCCTCAGGTGATGACTTCAAGTTGCATTTTTGTCTGACCAACGAGTCTGAAGTGTGCAGTTTTTCAGAGATTAAAAACAGATGACAATAGGCAAATCCTTACAATTGAAAAATTGGAGCCAGAGACTGTTTGGAATCTGTGCTTGGTAACGGGGTCGGGCAATTCAAGCAAAAACACAACCCCGTAACGATTTCAACATTATTGAAAGACCCCCACACCCTTGCTACACACACATGCAGAGCTCTCAAATGACTGTGCATGCATAGCTGTGGTAAACGTATGATATGCTAACTTGTACTGCACCTATATTTTTTTGGAGGGTGGTGTCCACACAAAACCTACGAAAGCCTGTAGCAGTCTTTGGCTTTGCATATTTCTCCTATGTGTATAGATATATAAAAATGGATGACATGACAATTCCCCAAACGTGAAACCCCACCATCTGGATCACCCTCTGGTGGCTGGCTGCAGTATGGGTCATTAACCTCCTCCTCCATGTTAGTGGACGAGACATGGACCAAACTATGTCAAAGTTCACCTGAGGTCATTTTTTTTCCAAAGGGGTCTCTGTCGGTTTAGGTGAGTCAAGTTCAAGTTCACGATAGTTTAGATAAATTTTTATAGACAATAAGTGAGTGGAGACTCTTTCCCCACCTTTATTTTCAGTCAATGGTTCCAGCACATTGTTTTTCTGTTGTTTAAAGCCAGATGACAAACAGCATTCAGGTGCATTACTGACCACTCCTGACAATACTAACACATTTCTTATACCAGCAAAAAAAAAATGTAAACGATCCTGTATTTTATCATTTCATAACTCAAAAATCATGACACATCCTGGAAAAATAAAGAAAAACATCGGAATATACGTGAAAAGAAACAACAAATTGCGAAAAAGGGACTGTACTGCAGACAGATTTCAAATATAATGCATAACCATGTGTGCAGGCAGCATTTCATTAACACTTGTGTATCTGTGTGTGCGTGTGCAATCGGGCATGCATATGTGTCTCTGGGCGTGCTTTCAACCATGTGTGCATTGAGTGCATCGCGATACATGATGCACTTGTGTTAAACAAATGACCCCACATGCCTGTGTGGATTTCTCCCAGGTGCGGCTGATGCATGGATCATGTGGTGCAGAGTGCTCGGGGCCACATTGGCTCAATCGTCCTGGGATCGCCTCTGAATGTGGCCCTGAATTTGCGCTGAGTGAAGTAACGGTTCACCTCCTCGGCACAGCGTCTGAGGTGCAGGGGAGGAGTGTGCTAGACCAACCCCCTGCAGGCAGAATCAGGTGTTATCTGTCTGACTGGGGACACCACCATCAATCTCTCCTGTCCACTTTCTTTTGCCCAGAATCAAATGAGCACAGGATAATACATCTGCTCTGACGGCATGCAGACAAGATTGGCAACAGCGTGCCAACCTTTTGCCATGTTTGCCCGTTTCTCCAATGCCTAAATCAAATCAAATTTTATTTGTATAGCCCATATTTACAAATTGCAATTTGCCTCAAAGGGCTTTAACATTCTTTACATTCCTCAGTGCTCCTTTGTCAGAAACACAGAAGCAAAAGTTAACCTTGTTCAAGCACCAAAATATAATGTTCAGCACAAAGACACCAGTAACCTTTGTCCAACAAGTTCAATGTTCATCCTTTAAAGCCCAGTCCAGACCTGGGGCCTCATTTATCAAACCGTGCATAGGAATCATACTAAAAACTAAAGGGAAGCGGCGATGCGGGACTCCTTGCTGTGGCTCTCCGCAAAGCCACGCCCACTTCGGCCCACAGTTCCAACATGATCGCTCTTATGATCGATGTAAAACAGCTGATGAGCCATTCGTCATCATGGGCTAAAACATCAGCGCTGTCTTTCGGATACGGCCATTTACTATGTCCACCAGTAAACCCAAAGCTGCCACTGTTATTATTCCATCCTTTAGCGCATGCTTTTCTATATGCAGATATAATTAAAAACACGTCCATGTTTGTGAGGCCCATGTGTCAAAATTGTAATAATAATAATAACAATAATAACAACACTAATAACAATAATGAGTAATTGTTTCATTTGTGATTCCATCATTCCCAATTATTGCAATTCACTGCATCGTCTTTAAGTGTCGCCAACGGACAAAACCTCAAAACATATTAGAAATGGGTGTACGCCTGGAAAGAAGCTGTTGTTCATTTCACTCTTAATCAATCTGACCGTGAGCATGAAAGATGGCGTACGCCACGTTTTTGTGCGTACGCAACGTTGAGAAATGAGGCCCCTGGTATTAATATCAGTCCAAAGACACCCAATCGAATGTGGACAGCTAAGTCTGTCTGTTTACAGCTGCTGTTTTAATGTGTCCTGAATGTGTCTCCTGTTTCCATTTGTGATCAGATCTCATTTGCTCTGTTTGCAAATGTAAATGGCTGTTGTTTCTGTTCACAAAAATCATTCCAATCAATCTATTATATAATCTATCTATACAGATGTGACCTTTGTTGATTTGTCTGGCTGTGAGTGTGTGTGTGAGTGTGTGTGTGTGTGTGTGTGTGTGTGTGTGTGTGTATATATATATATCAGTGTCACAGGTCACGAGGGTCTGAGTCGATCGATATGCTACGCGTAGCTGTATACAGATTAAGACTGTAACCATTAGAGAGAAAGAGATCATGTGTTGATCATTGTGGATATTGTGGTCAAGTAAATCAACTAATATGCACTGAGAAGTGTAAAATGACTGTATTGTGAAACTGTAGCAGATCATAAACGGTATGATAATCCATCCTGGAGACACATTGGTCATAGGTCTCCGTATTTGGTATGTGTGATTAAACCTGCGGGGGCATTTGGGTCCATTCACACCTGTAGTTAGAGCAGAGCTGTTGTAATAGGATCTTTGAGGAGAGATGTTAATCCCAGGTATGAACAGGGCCTTGGTTTGAACGCAGCCTTTGACTCTGAGCACATCTGACAAGGACAGACTGAACAGCGGGTCAGAGACGGAGAAACAAAACAACCACTCGACACGACAACAGAGTAACTGGTTCAGTTTGTACCGAACCTCTAACGCAAACCACATTACCCTGCTTCTCCTCACTGTTCAATTTAATGCCCCGTTTTATTTTCCACTTACAAGCGCCCGCTCTTCCCATCAACAGAAAGCAAAATATTCCCCTTAACTGCAGCAGCGACGGTATAGAGACACAGCCTTAACGGCCAGTAACTCGCTGTTTCAGCACCGGAGCTTCTTCTATAGTTAATCTGTAACGATACAAATAGAAAGACTCTCGACGCCGTGTTTTTAGATCACGAGGTTTGTTTCACTTTTCTGGCTCATTCAAAATTCAGCAGTTCGGCTTTTAACTGAATCAATCTGACAGAAAAACATCGCCCGGCGAGCCGCTGTTTTCTCATGTGATGTGTGGATCCCAGCGATTACTTTTACACGCGCGCTCAGGTCTGGCCCCGAGCTTCACCGCCGCCCTGGAAGCCCCCTGTGAGCTCGCGCCTGCAGCCTCAGATGCTCCCTGCGGCTCGTGCAAATGCCTTTGTGCTTGAGACTGAAGATGGACAGAGTGTCGCCATGTTAGGCTGCAAGCTCAGCGGGCATAGGGGGGAAAAAGCATTGTCCGATACATCGCTGTGAATAAATAGGCTTGATCACCAAGGGTTCGCAAAAATGTGTTGCGTCTGAATGCTGCAATACGCAATAAAAGTCGCAGTCACATAACAAGTGCAGTTTCCTGTCATGAATCTGTACACGGCTGATTCTGCATTGGGCCAGTAGGCGACAGGGAGTTTGGAGGATGTGACCACAAGACGCAGAAGAGAGCAAGAGGGAAAGGAGAGAGGTGAGAACCCTCCGTTGACACCTGGTCTGTATGATAACGCGATCTGTGTATGATGGCTCGGAGTTTGAAAGGCACTTTGTCCAATTAGAAGTGTGCGGCAAATTTCCACCTGCCCCTGACAGAGATGAAGTGGCTCTTTCAGAAGACACCGTGGCACCGAGCCAGCACAGGGAGCCCAAACACCGCAAGTGGAGCAAGCAGAAATTAATGAGCATCACAAGGCACGCTTGTTTAACACAAGATGACATCGAGTGAATATTCCCTCAGTTAAACTCTTTCACGGTATATTTCAATTACGCATACATTAAGTTACAACAAAGGGGGCTGGGTAAACAAAACAAAAAGTATTTCAACAATCAGCAAAAACCAGTCCCAAGAAGGAAATCGTACCTTTAACAGAACTTGAATGGGAATTGCAATTGGGAAATAGAACATAAAGCTTGAAGCTCTGATTTGGTTCACAGTGGTCTAAGGCTACGATGGAACTTCTGCGCAATATGCGCCGACCAACATCAAGCAGGGCCAACTCCAACTTCCTATTTCTGTACGTCTATTTCTGTCTGTCACATAAAAATAGGCTTTTAACAACCGAGCAGGACGTTAATTATTGCCTCTTAGGCACCGCATTAGTAAAATAACGCCGCAAAATACTGATTGATCAGACGGACGATATTTGTCAGCGAGTGAGCGAGCGAGCGGGACTCGTGTTTCGTACGCGGTGACAAGTGACTGTCTTTCAATCACTGTCAGAAAGCAGCACGGCAGCGTCGGCGCACTGATTAAGGCCCATCGTGCCACACTCTTAGCACGCCTCCTACGGCAATCAATCCACAGACACACGCGAGCAGCAAATATTCATTAGCGACTGATTCATGTTCAAAAGCTGCTGTTTGAAAGTAACAAAAGAGCAGAATTGTCTTTGACAGGCACATTACAATGACTCTGGCGACACACTGCGTGAGGCGCGAACAATTGTGATCATCTTCCCATATCTCACGAGTAAAGAGCTGTGCTCATTGTTGACGTCTGCCGCATGAGGGTACGAACAACTAGATAATTTAAGATTATAGTCTTACAGTTCACCGGGAACAGACGAAACCTTACAATATGAAACGCACACAAGTGCTCCACGATTACACAAGTATTCTAGGCTGAGATTCGCTTGATACAAAAAACACGGCTCAGTGCAAATATTTGTTTGGGCAACACACGGACTAGTCTGAGACGCTTCGACGAGGCCAAGCTGCCGGTGTCAAACAGTGAGATTCAGCAGGATTAATACATGGTTTTATTTAACAGCTCCAGCTCAATAGCTCTCCGTTTCTGTTTCTGTGTCTGGAAGAAGAGAAAAAGAGAGATGGGCTGCGACGTTAATAATTAGTTGCTTCTACTCTCCAAAAAAAAAAATCTGTCCAACCTCACAAGATTTTAATCAAAGGCTGAAAATAGTGGCTGATTGTAATCGGCACTCAGAAGTCACCAGGGGTGTTTGAAGAGCCCGTCAAGCCTGAGAGTGGAGCTAATTCGATTAAGTGGCGGCAGTACCTGGAGGGGACGGATCTGTATCTCTGCCTTTTTTATTTATGAGATTAAGTTGCACTTGTTATTCCAATATAAATAATCAAGCCAACAGAAATGACACTGATTTTCCAGACGCTTTATCTTCCGTGTCTCCAAAAGTTGTTGTTTTTTTACGTTTATTTCAGGTGATGGATAAACTTTGCGGAGCGGTACCCTGGCACAGTTGAGGAAGTGAGGGCTGTTACCTCACGTGACGCAGCGGAGGCGAATCAAAGGCCGATTGAAAAGGGATCTCGACATGCAATGGAATAATCACGTCGAGACAAAAAGTGAAAACACACAATCTGCAGGATCTATTTTAAACAAGACCAAACACTTTCCACCTTCTCTCCTCTTGTCTGCTCGAGTTATATTTAATACATCCTGAGAAAACATAAACACAGACATTGTTAAATAACATTTCTATTACTTCTCCCAAAGAGGAAGCGCGTGGATTCCTCTGCCTTGCTACTGTTCTTCGTCTATGCTGGACAGGCCACGATATGCAACAGATACATCCCTTTCCATCACAGTGTGATGTTGTTCCCCACCGCTCAACAGTCCCCCTGCAACAGAGCGGCCGTGAGGCCTATTTAACCCACAGAAAACAAGATAAATAACGGTTAAGAGGCTCTTGAGGTACGCCGGTCGAATAACACGCTTTCGATTTTACAGCGTTGCCTCTTCCTGTTGTAAGACAGGTACATGCACATTGCGTGCGGGAGAACCCCCGTGGCCGGGAGAGATCGCTCTGATTTGTTCAACACATGTCAGCGCTCTGCCGACTACAGCGCGGACTACATTAAACAGCAAGGGCTGCTTGGAAAAATAATACGAGATTTCCTGTGGGTGCGTAGACGGCGGCTTTAGGTTCACATGAGTTGACGTGCGTGATGTGAAGCAGCATGAACGAACATACAGAGTGCGTCAAGCGTGATTGGCGAAATGGTTGACGGTTTGAACGACACTGATCGTTTCAGTGTGAGGGGCTTAGCTACCTGCTCCGGCACTTTGCACCCTCCACACTGGTGGAGACGTGAAAGGTTTGGCCCTAAAAGTGGCATGAGAATTCCTCAGAGTGATCATTTAGACCGCTCTCACCACTTCTTTCCCGCCAGGCCTCTTCTAAAGGCCCATTTCATATCAGAGAGGCACAGAACCACACGACGCCAGTACTTAGGTCACAGTGTACCACATTAATTTTAGACTCCTTTAACGCCCTCCAATAATGCATCTGGAGCCCTTCCGGTCATTACTATTCAGACTTTTCTATCTAAGACACAAACTTGGGTAAATAGGCCAGAGATCTGAGCCATAGCTCACCACTGGAGATTTCACATCAAATCTGGTGTCTGTCACCAGCTGAAACGTAGTCGCCAGCCCCAGTTAAGCCACTGGTGAATCAAACTCCAAAATAAACAATCCCGCAAGACTAAAACTTTCATGTTTGGTCGAGTTTGAGTTTGACATCTAAACTTTGTTTTTAACTAACACTGGCGGGTCAAGCAATACATTGGTTGCAATGTACATGTAATAAATCCAAGAAAAAAAAAATTACCAAAAAAATACAACCAAAAAAATACTATACTAATCCTTTGAAAAAGAACTTTGTGTTCACCTTCTACAGTGTGAATCCTGTGCAGTGCCATGTTTTTAATGTGCCAGCATCAGTTAACAACTTCTACAAACTTTGCACTTACATTCCTGTGCTGATTAAAAGCACATGAACAAAAATCATCCACACATTGAAAATCAGGTTTCTCTGCATCGTATTAAGGAGCCGCAGAAAACAAAAAGAACAAACTCGAAAAGGAACGCATAAAGGTATTTAACTGGTTACCACTGGACTATTAACTGCTGAATGTCACTATTGGCTCTCGTTTTTAGACTTTAAAAAAAGCTAGTGGTATGTCTGCCAACAGTTAACAGTGTCCTGTCAGCGAGTTAACTTTCACTGGCAGGGAAGGACCAACAGTGCATCTACAAAGCAGCTTCCTACAATAAAATCTGCGGGAGTCCTTTCATGTCGCTTCCCCTGCGCCAAATACAGCATTCCACTCTGCATCATCACAGGTTCGTACTTGATTTGCAAAACCCCTCACTTTGCCTATACTGAAAATGTCGTGCTGTGATAATTGATTTTTAAAAACATTAGTTGGCTCGTACGCCAAAGAGGCTGCATCGCTACAACATACTGAGCCTGAGTGGTTGACCGAGACAGTGACAGTCACCTTTCGGCTTTTCGCTCCAGCCAGAGGCGCTCAAACATTTCAGTGTCTGCTGTTTAAACACGTAGCAGTACCAAAAATATTTAGTTTACAACATCTCATAAAATGCCTCCGAGTGTGTTTTTTTTGTAACTTAGGGTAAGGTGGGATTTTTCGAGCGTAGAGTATAATGGGTTTACAAGTAAAACGGAGCCATTTAAATTGCAACTAAGAAAATAAAAAGGGTTTCTAAAAAGAGGCTCGAAGATCACATTAGGACCGTTTTTTTTCCCCTACACATGCACGCGATGCTGCACCAATAACAAAAATATTGAAAGAAAAGAAGTGGATTAAGATGTATAATGTATATAAGTGTCTTCCGGATGCAAAGGTGGACAGTCAGACAATCCACAGAGGGAAACAAGGTTTAAAAAAATACACACTTCATTGTTCGACTGACCAAAAAATCATTTTATATCACGTTACAAATAATCTGAACAATTATATCCCAATACAATTCCATCCTTTACTTGTACTGATGTATTTATTATTTTCACCTGATAGCTAAACAGAAAGAGCCTCACACCAGGCGTGTAGACAAAATCTCAGTGCTCATTTAGCGACTCAGCCTGCTGTGTTGACATTGCAGGTACATCCTCCTTAGATAAGCACACGGCTCAAATGAAATCTGACCTTTGAGGCTCATAACAGCAGAAGACCCCCCTCCCCCTCCCCCCATAGATAGTGGTGCCAAAGTCTAAACTGAGAGTAGACGTCATCATGTCTGCAACAGCTAATACTATGTTAAAACAGTTTATGTTAGTTTTAAGTCAAAATGATGTTTTGGACAGAGAAAAACTTGGTGGTGATCAAATGTGACTTTCAGTAGGCAGATCATTAACATTTAACAATGGTGACTGTCTGACAGGTGCCAATAAGAGTGCAGGATATTGTCATTGCACCCACATTTAAGAACTGAAACTCGATATTGTTATCGGCAGCCAGCCAAAAAAAAAAAAAAAAAGAGATCAGTAATGGAGTTCCTCTCCCGGATCTGCCCGGGCTGAAGGCTCAGCTCTAAGCCTATACCTGTATCTTCATGCTCTCCAGCTGGCAGCGAGCCCTAATTCACTGAATTCCAGAATGCCACAGCCTCAGTAATGTCGCTGTCCACTCGAGTGGCACGCAAGCCCCATGCCAACCCCAGGATTTCTGCAATTTTTGTGTAAAACTTTTTTTTTTTTTTTTAAAGCATCTTTGTCCCTGCATCCCTCATCCATCTTGCGTCAACAACAACTAAATACACGCTGCCACTCGAACCGAGAGCTCTCGTTTCACCGCCCCCCAAAATAAAACTGCTGCATGAAAGTGCGGCTACGTGTTCATTAAGGGAAGACAGAATATTTTTACACGAGGCCTTCTAGGTTTGCAGCAGCCACTAAAAGTGGAGCCCCAAGAGTGATTGGTGTCCTATGAAATGAATATTTAAAACTGATTTTTTTTTTATCCGAGGACAATGGTAAAGGTCCATGCTGTGACAGTGGATAACACCACTAACAGGATAAAACCTGGTATTTATATGATCATTTCAAGACAGCGAGGTCAGTTTATAAGCAGGACACCACATCCTCAGGTGTCAACTTTCAAAGTCCTAAAAACAACATAATTTTATTTTCAGGCATCAATTCCACCTGTTTCCTCCTGATAAACTCTGCAGATGAGTCACTGCCACATGGTAAATGACAACAATGTAACACGCCAAGCACATCGTCAGGCAGTGCAGTCTGCTATTACAGCACTGCACACACACACACATACACACACACACACACAGAGTCTCGACACTCAAACAGAGTCATGTTAACAGAGGATCCAGGACAAGCGGCACTCTTATCAGATCTGAGCCTTCAGAGCTTCCCGGTGCAACAGAGAGCTGTAAAGCCTCTGCAGAGACCTCCACCTTACATAACCAAGACATTAATATTGATTGTTTCCAAAGTTGCAAACTGAGGGGATCTTGCAATATGAAAATAACACCCTTTCCTCTTTCCAGTAATGATATCTACAGCCCTCCAAGGCCTGTTCTCTGACCTGCTCGTGTCTTACAGAGGCACTTCTGCTGAAGTCAGCGCTTTCTGCTTAAAAAGGTATGAGCACCGAGGGTTAAAACAGTAAACGCTCGGCGCGCGGGAGGAGACATGTGCATCTTCAGACGGTCTAACTCAGCTGGTGTAAATAAGGAAAGTGAGAAAGTGTCTGTCGCCTTTCGGCGGTGGCTTGTCTGAACGCTGGGCTGTAACCCTAAACAGTGTCTTCTCCAGTCTGTAGCACCACTGTGACCCGTAAACCTTTTTTATTGCTTTATTTTGTGAGCAACCCTGCACTGAACGGTGCCATCGCCATTAACCCACTGCAGCAACGACCTCACGGAGCACTTGTGGCTTTATGTAAAGGCTTTATATAATAACCCAATCAATGCATGATAGCAAAAAGGTTTTCTCTGCTCTCCTACACAATATGCACTCATAGTATTTCTATAGTCTGTTGTTATATAGAGAGTTTTCGCAGATCATTTAAAATAAACATACTGTTGCAGTATTATGTCAAACCACTGTCACATGTTTATGTTGCAGATTATAAAGGCTGCTTGCTGAGGCTGTGACAATTCAGTGATTCTTCCAGTTAAAATGAAAACAAGGCACCGCCTCTTTACCTGAGTGAGAGAACTCTCTGACATAACAATAAATTATATAATAAATTAACATGGGGATTTAATCATGACCAATTTCACACACACACATGTCGAACATTTCTGAAAAGTTCCCAAAACTTTCCCCCAAACTCCTCACTCCTCTACGTCTACTCTTTGACAATGGTTTATATTCCTCGGGTCAAACTGCAGGGAAACTCTGAAGCAGCAGATGTTGTCCCACTGAACATGTCTTTTTTCTTTCTTTCTTTTTTTTCTTTTTTACAGCCATTCAGTATTACATAACAGACCGAGGCCTTCTTTTTCCTGTCTTTCTCTTTCCCAGACGTACTTTAATCGTGTGTATGAAAGGGTGGGGTGAATATGGGTCAGCAGGTTAGGAGTGTCTCAAAGGCAGACTTGCCCCCCCCCCCCAAAGTCTGCCTAGAAGAAAAAAAAAAGGAAATTAATCCGCGAACCCTCCCAACTACCTGTCTTTGCGCCGCGATTACATAACTGCTCTCTGACTGTGCGAGCCCACAAAGTCGCACAGTTTCCCCTCAGTGGCGCAGAAAGACGCGCACAAGTGCGGCGATTCCGTTTGAACTGAAAGACCCCGGTGATCGTGGTGAGAGAGTGAGTGAGTGAGTGAGAGACAGTGTGTGTGTGTGTGAGAGAGAGAGAGAGAGAGTGTGAGAGTGAACGCTTGTGCAAAGTGGAAAGATCCGCGTTGGTTCGCTCGCCTGTTTATGGCTTAACCTGTTACATAACCAGCTCACATTCCACATTCATCATATCACACTCTAAATATACCCCCGCGCGCAGGAGGAGCGCGCGCACAACCATCACCACCACCACCACCACCACCATAACAACAACAACAACAACAAAACACCTATTGCGATGAATTTAGTGTCACGTCTGCACGGCTCGCGTCCGTGTCGCGTGGACAGCGACTGTGCGCGTGAGGATCAGCAGTTTGTTTGAACTCGGATGAGCCTGTGCTGAAGACAGCCGAGAGGGGGGTGTGGTTACACACTGTCTGTACTGTACAACATGGACGGGACGTGCAGGGGGATAAAAACGCGTTAAATGAACTGGGCGCGCGCACACACATACACACTTTTGACGGGGGAGGGGGGGGGTGATTGACAGCGCGGGGCTGTGTGGCGTTTACGGTCCGGTCGTGTGAAGCTGGAGGCGCCGGAGCCCCCCTTCATATGCCCGCGGCGGTGTCTGTCAGAGCCGGCGCTAAAACAAACCACAGATACCGGGGCGTCTTTTACGCACACGAACAGACCAAAATGTGTTCGATGTAAGGGAATCAAACAAACATGGAGGAAGAGGGGGCTGTGTTGTGTATCGACAGGAGACGGGGTCTCTGATCGATCAACTAACTCGCAGTTTCCCAAAAGTTCACTTTTCCCACTTTGACCGCGGCGCCTCGGAGCGGCCAGGTCGGCCTGTGGTGCCACGGTGACCGGGTCCCGGTGGTGGGTGTGAAGGCGCCGGGTAACAGATTTATTCCCGCGGAGTAGACGTGACATCTGTGACCGTATCGGCCCCCCTGTGATCAGAGCTGTCAGTGGAGCCTGAGCACCAGCAACACACACCGACACACACTCCAGCCGAGCCGAGCCGCGGCGCCCGAGCCAGAGCCGCGTCACGGTGGCCGGATGATTCCACCCAGCGTTCACTTATTTACAGTGAAGCCGCCGAAATCGTTTTGAAGTTTGACTGTTTTGTTTGGTTTTATTTCAAACGCACTCCACCCCCCCCTCCTCGATAGCTGTCTGTGGCTCACACACACACACACAGAGTGGAATGTAAAATAAATAAATAAATAAACAAAAAAAAAGGCGAGATGCGTTTACCTCTGTTGGTGCTGGAGCAGGTCTGCCTCCGAACCGGGGCTGGATGGTCCGCTTTCCGGAGCGTCTCCAGGTTTACCGGGGTTTCCCTGACCGGGGTAGCCGGCTCCGAGGCGCTGTTGCCCGGATCGCTCGCTGGATCTGGAGGGGACTCCATGTCGAATCGTCGGATTCACCGCTTAACTACCGCTAATACTTCAAACTAATTGTGTGCGATCTGTGAGCTCCGACCCTGCGCCTTGCTTTCTAATTTAGACTAGAAGTAAGAAATGAGAAATGCGAGTGTGTGTAGGGGTGGGTGTGTATGTCTGATTGTCCACTAGCAGCGCTAGTGAGAGCTCCAGTCGTGCGAACTGAAAAGGGAGAGGTTGTCAATAGCCGAAGAATAGATGTAGGCCTGAAAGTAATCCATGCTGATCGACCCGCCAGTGTTTTACATGGAGAACCTCTGTGTTTATTCCCGCTGAACGCCGTCCAACGCCTCTCTGTATCTGTCTATGTGATGCGGCGATGTGACGTTGAGGCTGTTGAAGAGTGAAAACTGTCCTAAATGGACAAAACACGACACAGTGGCACGCAATGACATGAGTGCGTCATCCAAATCAATGTATTAGGCCATGAATATATACTTTACTTATGATGACGATTACGGTTATTATTATTATTATTATTATTATTATTATTATTATTATTATTACTTAAATCACAGACCTCTTCCAGATAAACGTGGCCACCACAATAACATCACGTTATTGCATGTTGATACTGAGAAGCAGATGAGGAGCAGGAATTATTTACTGCACATTCCTCCAGTATGGATGCGCTTCCTGCCCGCAGCTTGTACCGGAGCAGACTGTATCGGCTACTCCCAACCCCAAATAACCACCACCACCACCATCATCATCAACGTTATCATCATCATCCCCATCATCATCATCATCATCATCATCACCACCACCGCAGTCCTGAAGGGCGGCTGCGTGTCTGATAAAAGAGAATAACCCGTGTCTGCGCTCCGCCTGATAAAAGTGAATATTGGCTGCAGGTTGGGGAGGAAAAAAAGAAGACGAAATAAAACATTCAAGGCAAACTGCCGTGTACGACTGGCATCAAACGTCACTCTGGCAACCGGCGTCCATGCGCCGCTTGCTGCGCAGCAGCTACACACACCATGCGTCCCGCATGTGATCAGCGCAGCCCCGCCCCTTCCAGGCGGTGCACGTGGACTTTGACATGGTCCTGCCCTCTCAGCACAGGGCCACAGTCAAGACTCACAGTCAGACTGTTACATAAAGAAAACATCACCGTGTCTAAACCGAATATGCTGATAGAGTTATTAGATGACAGCAGCAGCTATTTACACACAACGCTATTCCTGTTTGCGTTTGAATCTTTCATTACACCACGCGAGCTCTAAATCATCAGCATGAGTTTTTACTGCACAACAGTGGTTAACCTCTAGACCATTAAATCTGATTGAAACCAGGAGTCCTGCCACTAAACATAAACAAACTTCACTTGATTTAATATGCTGCGTGTACACCATGTGTTTCCAGTGGCTGATTCCAAAGGTTACGTGTTTGAAATGACAGGTTTACTGCTTATTATTTCCTTTGCCAGTGTATGATCACTGAGAGGCATCAACACATTTAAAATGGACAAACACAGCAATCAACACTGACTGGATTCATATACACTGATCAGCCACAACATTAAAACACTTAACAGCTTTAATGTTGTGGTAGTTTAGGGATTTTTTTTTTCACTTTGTCAAGAAATGAAGCCATGGACACGAATAAAACTACAAAATATCTTCAAAGAGCAAATTCCTGATGGGTCCGGACCACAGATAAACACTGATCTGCCAGAACATTAAAACCAGTCAACACTTTTCTTATTGTAGCCGATCAGTTATAATGATTGTGGTATATGAAAAAAAGCAGTATCATCTGCCTTAACTAAGAGTAGTCTCATTTGAGTAGAGTGCATATATTGTTACCAGGCCCTAAAACCTGTGATGTCAGTTAGCGAGGCTATAATAGGTTTTATATATTTGATATTAGTTTTCTGGATAAGCGCTGGCATCATGTTCATACTATTATCATTATTAATAATAATGAATAATAACAACAACAATAATAGTAATGATCATGATAATTCCATTGCATATCACTCACCAAAAGGAGCATGATATAACTTTTGGAGCCGAGCAGCATTGGAGGCTGACTTTTCTGACTCAAAGCCAGAAGGAATCTCTCACTGCCAAGTAAAGAGGCCAAGTTTCTTTCCTTCTGCTCAGCGTTAGCTGCTCCAAAAATTTCCCTAACCCCCTGACCCACTGCAATTTGACCGCATGAACCCAACACTTACATTCCACTCCTGTTGCATGTTCAGCATCAAAGCTGCGAGCAGAGGCTTTTGCTTGAGGGGATGCGAGCACACCCACAAACTTACCTCTGTGAAGACAAACACAAAAACACAAAAACAACACGTCTGCATAACAGGTGACAGGTAAGTACTTGCGTATGCATGCATGCACTCCAACGCTCGTAATGAAAACTCCTTACATGTGTGCACACGCATTTAAGATAAAAAGATCAAAATGTATCATTTTGCACTTACAAAACAGAAAGTAATTTAAATACAAAAAAAAAATCAGTAACAACAGAAACGTACACTGAGACATCGCACCACCCTGTGTTTAAACAAAAAAAAGGACGCAAGGACAAGTTTGATGCTGCCGGATTAATTTTTTGAGTTAAAATGAATTATGCTGCTGTCATGTTGCTGAGCAGGGGAAGGATGTGGTGGATGTGAAGCGAGTAGAGTAAGCATGCCTGCCTGTGTTTAAAAATGATTGATTAAGCTGACACCGACTCAGGGGTGCAACACCGCTCTATTTTTCTCCCTCATTATGTAAGGCTATATTTCAAATCAGGAGAGCACTGGAGGAAGACACCAGAGACACCAGACAGGACACCCTTCAAATAAAAAGTTTATCAGACAACAGCCAAGGAGACTGATGAGTTCCCCCTCTTATCTTGTCTTGGGAGTGGCAATGGAAAAGACGAAAAAGTGTGTTTGTCAAAGGACGGAGTGATCTTTAAACAGAAGACACAGAAAAATACATGTGGCCGGTGTGACAAAAGACACAGTCTCCATAGTGTCAGTGCGGTTCACTTGGGGTAAATGTTGGTTTTAAAAATAACCCCGACTCGAGTACAAAAGGTCACATGTTGCGGCTGAATCTTTAATAATGTATAATTTTCCCCCGAAAAATTTCAGCTGCATTTATAAAGAAAGCAATTAATTCAGATGAGATGTAAATGTTTTACTCATAATTCAAAAAACGGACATACAACAGCTAACACCATGATATTTTTACAGCATGAGATGCACATCGCTGAACTTCACCAGTTGTCTACTTCAACGGCAGGAGCAAAATTGGAATTCTTGGAATGACACGTTTGTTTCATGCGGACATGGTGACATATCTTTGTTGCCTTACAAATCGGACATCAGAACCAGAACCCAGCAAACACGCTGGCTCTTTGTGTGCTCCTGCAGTGCAGAGTGATAGATAGATAGATAGATAGATAGATAGATAGATAGATAGATAGATAGATAGATAGATAGATAGATAGATAGATAGATAGATAGATAGATAGATAGATAGATAGATAGATAGATAGATAGATAGATAGATAGATAGATAGATAGATAGATAGATAGATAGATAGATAGATAGATAGATAGATAGATAGATAGATAGATAGATAGATAGATAGATAGATAGATAGATAGATAGATAGATAGATAGATAGATAGATAGATAGATAGATAGATAGATAGATAGATAGATAGATAGATAGATAGATAGATAGATAGATAGATAGATAGATAGATAGATAGATAGATAGATAGATAGATAGATAGATAGATAGATAGATAGATAGATAGATAGATAGATAGATAGATGGATAGATGGATAGATTGATCCCAAATTGGGAAATTACAGCCAGAATGCACTCCAGTGAAGAGGTGGTCTGATAGCTCTAGGACCTAGTGTGAACAGAAAGAGGACTGAGGCCCCATCAAAGCTGAACCAAACCAGAAAGAGAACCCGGTCCTCTTTGAAAGGCACTTGCAATGTGAACACAAACAGAACTGAGTTCTTTTTGTGTGGGTTCCCTTTTTGGTCCACTTTTGGAGGACTGAGTTCGGTTCACTTAAAAGGGACCAAGTGTGAAAACACCCTTAGTGACACATTGCTGACAGCTCAAAGTGTTAAATGATGTGTTGTATGGCAACATACTCAAGCACGGGGGCAGTGGCTCTTATATATTCTCACTTTAAGAATCAGCATCTCATGCGGATGGCAGCTGAAAAGGCAGTTATTTCAGCTAATATGTACAGTACGATATATTGTACTATGTACATAGATGTATATGGTATAGGATTATATATAAGGAAGATACATATTAATATAAATACGAATTTATAGAGTGGATACTTGCAAGATGGCTTTATACATGTAAGATGTAGGTAAATACAGATCAGTCTTCAGTGTATCTTCTCTGAGCATTTCTGCTGTTTCTAAGAGACTGTGCTACCAATAGCACCACCTAGCAGCATTTTACCCACACTCATACATACATACATATATGTGTGTGTGTGTGTGTGTGTGTGTGTGTGTATATATACAGTATTTATGTATGAAGGGATTTTTTAAATTCAAATTTTTATTTATGTCTATCATTTTTTTAAAAATTTGATTAATAATTTTTCCTCTTCTCTACTGTTTCCACATCAAAATAAGCAGCAACTCTGACATTTACCCTGATTCCTGATCACATTCCTGCTTCAAAGGCAGCTGAGTAATGTAAGTACCATTTGCCTGCTAACTGCCTAAATAAAGATATTACTTAGGCAACAGACAACTAATAGTTATCATGCAAAAAGAAAAAAAGGGAAGGTCGTTCAGAGGCGAAGAAATAAAGATTTGCGAGTGAGAGTAAATTCCTTTCCGTCACAGTGAGAATTGACTCATGGCATGTGCAGAGAGTTCATATGACTGGGGAGCAGAATTATTTTCTCAGTTAAAAATCAGGGGGTGAAAAATGGTGCGGTTATTTGTGCCTGACAGAAGTTAAGAGCTTTTCCCCGAGGCCTGCTGTCTCCCTCGCGGTCAGCAAGGCAGCCGTCTCCTCCAGCATCCGCTCACCTTGTGAGATCAGACCTTTACGTCGGCTGCTGTGATGCCGCATCCTGGCAACGTCACTGCAACTTTCATATACTCTGTCCAAAGGGGTTTTCCCTATTCGTGTTATTTTTTTAGTTTTTTGTTGTTTTTGTATTTATTTTTTTTTTGCATATCTGAGTCAAATTTTTTGTATTTGTTCAAGATGTGTTCAGATGTCGAATCTCAAAGCAAAGCAGAGACGCAGGTAAATCGAGTGCAAGGTCAAGGTTTTGTTGCTTGTGTAATTAGTAGTGTAATTGCTGCCTGGTTCAGAGGCTTATCAGAGATTCCTGTGTGGCACAAACAGGGTCCCACAGGACGAGATCAAAGCCGTGTCTGGGGATGGAGTTTAGGTTTTAAAAGGTTCAGGGGAGGGAAAGCAACCCCCCACATCAAGGATGAAATATTTTATCAGGACCCATAACTGCACAGCATATATACATTTCAAATGACAGCAGCCGCGTGCGTTCACGTGACATCTGCGGAGATAGTGTCGCTTCATCTGAGCGTTCCACTCTGCTCATGACGGAAACAGACCAGAATAACTACAACATGTCCGCCCCACACATTCACTATGAATTTATAAATATTGTAGCTTTCAAATTCTGTTTTTTTTTTTTTGACAAAACGGCCACGTCAGTCTTAACAGGAATCGAAAAATCTAGTGTAATGTAGGTCATTTATGTTTAGTTGTGTCTTGAATTTGTATCTTAATGCTTACACATTACACAATTACACACACACACACAAACACAAAAACTATTTTTGCAGCTCTTTCAGTAGAGGAGCCAATATTTTGACTCGTCAGTCAACAAAGCGCCATAGTCTCTCGTCTATACTGCCGAGTGCGATGACGACAACAAGACAGCAGCACGCCGCCTGCCTCATCCTATCTGACAGTCCTCGCCCCGCCGACATTACTGTGCGGTCTCTGATGTTGGGCCGCTGCTAATTTAGCCTTTAGCTCCATGGTACCGTAAATCACAACACTCAGGAAGACAAATGTCAGAACACATGTTGCCAGACTGTGTCTTTGAGCAGAAGATTCCTTTAATTGGGTGTGCAGGGACTGGGCCCAATCCCCAGCACTCTCCTCCTCGTCCTCACTCTCCCTCTCTCAACATACTAACAAAAGGCAGGCAGATGAAAAAGACAGCGCCAACCCATCCCTACTTTGTGCCACTATAGAACACACACACCAGGGGTAAAGAGGTACGATGCTGAACATCAAGGAGAGCTTTATATAACTCTGTCTTTATTCGGCCTGTTTCATGTTTATTTTACTTCTTCGAGCTATCATGTCTGATTGACACCGCTCCCTGTCATAGCAACCACAGCTCATCGAACCAGCTTATGGCATACAGTGATAGCTTCGAGATATATTTGTCTGAGTTTAGGAAAATGTGTAAAGAATCAAAAATGCTCTCCAAAGTATGTTCGGTGTCATCTCATCATCAGTGTTATGATTCCACCCTTCCCCGTCCTCCCCTCACGCACACTCTGAACTCCAGCAGAGGGAATTGAGATCATAAAGAATAGCTATTCAAAGGCTTTAACACAAAAAGACTTTCCTCAAAGCCTGCCTCGCTCTGGCTCCGCCGGGCAAGGGTGGGTGAAATGTCCACAGAAAGGAATCACAGGGCTCAAGTCGAAAGACGTCACTTTAATTCCGCTAAGTGTTATCATTCACAATTTAGATGTCATTAGCTTCTGAGCAGCCAAATGTTTATTTCATCATTTGCGAACCGGATCTCAAAGTGTGTACAAATGTAAAATGAACACTTTTTACAACACTGAAATGTTTGTGGATAAACCTTTGCGTTAAGAGGCGGACCATATTCCCCCATAAGTTGTGAGGGCGAGTATTAAAGCACGGTCAGAGGTTGTAGGAGCAATGACAGATGACTTCAGATGGTGCAGAGTGGTCGCACAACTCATTTAGGACCCAAAACACAAGATGAATTATGAAATATAAGTTGTTTTTTTCCTGAGCAATGCATTAGACAATTATTATTATTATTATTATTACTACTACTACTACTAATAATAATAATAATAATAATAATAATAATAATAATAATAATAATAATAATAACAACAACAACAACAACAACAACAACAACAACAACAACAATAACAATAACAATAACAATAACAATAACAATAACAATATTCATCATCTTTTGTACAAACTAACTTTTGTACAAAAGTTGAGAATATTCTCTCGCCGTGTTCTTGAGATATTGACATAATGCCTGAACACCAGCAATGTCACAGCTGGAAGCTGTAATAATGCTAATGCTCATGTCTAATAATGGTCTAGAATATATTAAAGGGGGGAAAAAAAACAATGCTGGTCAGGAATTACACCATTACATTGTGATCATAAGTAAATCCACTCCACAGTGCAAAGAACAGGACGTAAATGTCAAACTGCTCTTTTTCGACTAAAGGGTAACTGAGCCTGGACCTGTGCACAGTAGCTGTGTAGTTTAAGCCTCTGCCACATGATGTCTGCTAACTCAGCCAATGTTTCTGCTGCCACTGCCAAGTAACCCCATGTAGCTTGTAATTATATTATGCCAGTAAGTAAGTAACAGAACATTAGGTGTCTCTCTGTTGCCATCTATAACACCAGAAAGTTGCATAACACAGTTGCCCAGTTACAAATTTGATACAATTTGAGATCATTGCTAATAATGTTTGCATCAGTAAAACCAGTTCCCTAATATATTTATACAAATTCGTGACATCTGGCCATGTTGTTTATTTTGAAAGGTCAGTATCACCAGCAACACCGGTCCTGTTTATTAGATCAGTGCTGCGGCATTTAGAATTAACATGTACCAAATGAAACACCCTTAATTGATCCTGCAAGACATGACATTAATCAGATTACAAAATCTGATTGGAACATGCAGCAGCCGTGATGAGATATTTTAATAAACCGCCTTGAACCTTCCCTGAACCGAAGCCACGTGTACTATGTTGCAGACCCAGAGCACGACAGAATCTCTTATTTCCCGCAATCATCTGACATGTGATTCACATCATCACTGTTTGTTTAGGCCGGTCCCTGCATAGCAGTGGGGAGCGATGGGCCATGAGCTGCACAGCACCAGTCTAATGAGCAGCGCTGGACACAGACAAAGAGAGTCTGGCTCCTGTTCAGCATCTCTACCCATCATCTGGCCACGGTCCAATACACAGAAATTAAACCCTGTTCCTTTTAGTGACCACAGTTTCAATTGTATTCCTCCTGCCGCACAGGGTGTGCAATAATCAATATGGTATTTTCAGTGCAAAAGAGCAAACTTATTTACTTTAGTTAATTAATTTCATAATTTCATGTTAACCAGAAACCATTGCAGCCGCTTTCAATCCATGATCATTAAAACATTGAAGCACTGTTCAAATATCAACATATTATATTATATCACTGCAAAACAACCACTGGGACATGTGACACTGAGTATAACTGTTGCCTGTTGTCCATATACAGTAAATCCTGGAGGAATGCACTCATAAATTATTTGTTTACATTTCAATTCCCATCGTACAGAGATGGAAGTGTCTTCAATCTTGCTAAAATGCTATTCTTTCCGTAGAAGTGTGACAAAAAGCTTTTTTGAAACGATGAGTGGTTTGCTGAACAACAGCCTGAAATTCGCCACAACTAAAATAGACAGCCTCGAAAGAAAATTACATAGAGACAACAGCCAGACCTGTCGTTTTTTTAACCCCCAACATGGTTTTCTGAAGCCTGAATTGTAATGTTTGTCTTCACCAACAAAACAAGCCTCTCCCCTTTTTCCCTTGGTGTCCCCCCCCCCCCCCCCCCCCTTCCACCCCCCCCCCCCCCCACCCCCCCAGCCAGACCCCATAGTGCGCAGCAGGCACCTTTTATTGATCAACACAAAGTCCCAAATAAATGAGCGCAGAATGAGAGCCATGCTCCAGGGAGTTCGGGGGAGCCGGTGCTCCATAGGTTCCCATCAATTTTAATCACGCCACTAATGAAGAGGCTCCTCTCTGCTGGGTGTCCATAACTCACGGTGCCAGAGCTACCTGCACTGCCTCAATCAAATCACTTTTACGCAGCCCGCTTCTCCTCGCTGCTCTAATGACCTTTTCAAAATAAACAATGCCTGCATTAACACAGCTGAAAAATTGTTAGACATGAATAGAAAAGTTAAGTGTTCTATGAAAAGAATGGACGCGGGAAAGAGTGAGTTAATCAAGCTCTCCGTAACAAAGACAAAAAGTGGTAGTTGTTTTTTTTCCACAAAGACATTACAAAAAGATACACAATTTCATTGCCACTAACAAAAACTAACTAAACCGATTATTAATCTTTGCAGATGTATTAGTTGCACAGAAAAAAAGAAGACACATTTTACAATGATTCATGTGAACAATGACTAAAATTAATGCGGTGGTTAAAATGTATAAAATTTGACAGATTGCTACTTTATTGCTGTTTGAATCATATACCCACTGTGTTTCCTATTTGCAATGCCATGATCTAAGCATTTCACCTGTGCAACATTACACTGCGAGTGCAAATATGTGATGCTACTTTTATATACATGTGGCTTTATTTTCCTTTTTTTATCCCCCGTGCGTCAATAAATACAACCTCAGGTCCACTAATCTAAAGTGGGGGGATCTGGGCCTTCCCGGTGAGAGGCTCCTAATGCCACGCTGGTGTGTAATCTCCTCCCCTCATCCATTTTGTCCCTCCAAGTATTTGAAAAGTTACCGCAACTCTAAGACTATGAACTAGAGTTCCATGTACACACAATTACACGCACGCACACACGCACACACACACACACACACACACATCCGCTCTCATATTTTACTTCTCGTGACATCCAAAATCTTTCTCCAGCATCTGCTCCCCTCACTGTAGGTAAGGGAAAAAATCCATCACCTTCCCCCTGGGTTTGCATAAGCCTCTCAAAGAGGTGAGTCACTGCCATTGGGCTATTTGTTGCCACGTCCTGGGATTTGCCCCGTCTTTTCCGATTTGATACCTGAACTCTCCGTTGTGGGCATGCGAGGGCTCAGGTTTGACCTAGGCTAATGAGAAGCATTAAAAGGCGCTCTCCTCTTCAGAATGCATCTATTAGTGCATGTTTTGCAGCACAAGTGTACGAGGACTTTTTTTATTTGATTAATCAAAAAAAAATGTTAAAAATCAATAAGGGGTTAAATCCTACAGCATAATAAAAAAATCTGTTATTTTTCATTTCATCCAATTCTCCTGTGCAATCGTGTGTGCACGATTATGTGTAGACATTTAAAAAGGAAAAAAAACCCGACATAAAGCACGGTTTAACTAAAGTATTCTCGGGGTGATCTCTCAACTGGAACACATTAAATTCACTGTGATTAACAGCTTGCTCCCAGAGCTATGGTGAACGTTGTTGTTTGGTCTTCCATTTGTGATGTCGCACATGGGGCACTCTTTGTGTGTTGCTGTTGTGGTAGCCTGTGGGCACACTGCGCTGTGTGCGCAGGCACGGCGCGAACGCGCCAACTGGACAGAGGCATTGCTCTCCTCTCTGCAGCTGGACTGACCCGCTCATACATCCACATTAAGGGGGCGGATGTGACCCACTCCAGTGTTATTCTTTAAAGTAAGACCCGGACTGGGAATACTCAAGATACATTGTCCGGTCAGAGAAAAACTGTGGAATCACACACAGTTGGAGAAAGAAGTTGCTTTAGGCTCTCAAATATTTACTTTACGGCTCCAAATAATGAAAAACTCTCTCTGTGCCTGCAATTAAAGAGTAAGATAATGACTACAAGCTGATGAATGAGTTTGTTTGGCAGGCGTGTCTATGGAAAGAGGCGCCGGTTATTATCGATCAAACTAAACAACCTGTTGGAGATGACTGAAAGTCACCTTGCTATAATTCTGGCTATCAATCATATGGAGCGCGCTCTTAGTCATGGCTGGCAGTGCCATTAGCATCACCATGGCATTGTCTGGTGAAGACGACAGGCCTGTTCCACTGTGATTAACACAATGAAGAATCGCACACACACACACACACACACACACACACCCCTGTTCAGCCGCACCATCTATTGTTTCACATTTAGCTCGCTGATTTCCCCCGGATGCATCATCCCTGCATTACACACAGCCTGTGTGTATGTGCGATATATCGGACTTCAGCATTTGTTGTTGATGCATTTCTGGATCACAATGAGAAAATCTCCCGTGGATAATTAGCTGAGAACAAGGTGCGGAGAAGCCAGGAGAGTTTTTTGTTTTGTTTTGTTTTCAGACCTCTCAAGCCTTTTTTAGATTTTGTGCACAACACAAGTATATTAACTGAAGTTGGACTAGACCACTATTAACGATGCATCATAAGCCAACACTTTGACTGTTATACTGTACACCACCATCCAATTATTAGCTGTTCTGCTGCCAGTGTCCACAACAGAAGCACAGAGAAGCAACCTGCTCAACACCTGGCCTGGGTAAAGGGAGCAGAGGATGTTTGCCCTCTTAGTCTCACATGGTTTGCATTCGGAGGCGAGCTATGGGCTTCCTAAAGGTTCTGTGTGGTTGGGAGACATATGGCCCAGCCTGGTGTTATGTAACCCTCAACCCTCACCATCTGCCTTGCAGGCCCAGGTGTGCCGAGCCTGCCAGCCTCCAACTGATTCACTGATTCCAACACCACTGGAGCTCTGTCATTCATGCCTTTTTAATCTCGCCACCATCCCTTCCCTTGTTCCAATTACCAGACATGCACGTGTACAAATAAGCCGCATTAGTTGCTATGGAGGCCGTTTCCCAAATTGGCTCGTGTGGGGAAGAATAGGGGCCGGAGCAGCCTCTGCTGCGGCTGCGTGGGGGAAGATGTGGGGGGATAGCCGTGCCCAGCGTTTGTTGACAGGAGGGCCCGGCGCACCGGGCAGGTTGGGAGTTATTGGAAAATAAATCATAAATCATCTCACCTCAGTGACAGGGAAAGGCCCTTGAAGAGCACATCTCCTGTGTGGCCAGTCTGACTTCAAGTGCTCGCCCGCGCCTGTAACGCTCATGCTAATACAGCTCTAACGAGTATGCACTCACCACACCACACCACACCACACCACACCACACCACACCGAGGATGGATCGTTAAGGAGAAGGGCCGAGACATAGATGAGGAAGGAAAATTAAAGTCCCGCAGGCGGGAAAAACAAGAATTCTTGACCCCTTCAAGTTCATCCCACAAACTCTCTCCGTTCCCATGAGAGCTCTGCGCTTGTTTCCACCCAGAGGTGATTTAGCCAGCGACTCATCCCTTCAGAACATTGTGGGGGGGGGGGGGATCTATAGTGGGGCTTGAATCGTTGTGGGTGGTGATATATTCACAGCTCTGACAGGCTTCTAGTCAGAGTGCAAATGCTGCAAAACCAACAAATGTACTTGCCGTTACAAATACGACGCATGCAGTCAGGTGATCGAGCCTTTAGTAAATATTGAGCGGAGGGGTGTCCCAACAGCGTGGTCTGCAGGTGTGTCTGCAGAGCGAGGCGTACAAAGATGAGCCCCCGCGAGGATTCTGGGAGTGACGGCTCGTGTTTGATCAGCCATCAGGTGTCAGCGGCGTTTCGCCTGTTAGAAACACAGGAGAGGCTGCCGCTCTTGTTTGTGCCAAGCACATCTCTTCAAAGAGCCGCAGAAGCTCTGCAGCTCCTCATTTAAATGGGAAAGGTTCTTTCAGCTGATGATAGCGAGGGCTGGTGCATCTCCTGGGACATTTTTTTTTCCTCCCCCTCCCTTTTTTTTTTTTTGAAAACACACATCACTGTTTTCTTCCACCTCGTGGTGAGGAGGTGATTAATGACCAATTTTGAGATTCTATCAAAGCAACTGCGCCGCTCTGCAAATCCACCCTAATTACTGCACATTGTTACGAGTGTGGGAGACAGAGAATATCACACGAACGCTGAGAGCAGCGGAAAGAATAACTTTTTATACCAAACACAACGCTGAATCATTCCCACCCAGATAATAACTTAATTTTCTTTTTTTTGGGTGATGATTTTCCTTCGTTTTGCTTTAACACCCCCAAACTCAATCAAACCAGAAAGGTAAGCTCCCTCTCAGCACCTTCTTGATCAACTTTAATTGCCACACTTCACCCCTCCAGTATAAGCAAAACAATGAAAGTAAAAGTGAGGGGTAAAAAAAAAAAAAAGGAAGAATGAAATGTATTCCCACATTCTATGATATGGTAAATGTTAGCGCCCGCTGCATCGCACTCCATATCACTTCGCTCCATATGAAAAATAGTTTGCTATTTTGGAACCCCCTGGCAGCCATAGTGGATCACCACAGACCCAGAGCTCATTTATCTTTTGTCAGAGATGAAGCCAAACTAACGCCATCTCCTGAAGCTGCTAAAGAATGAGGAGGGACACAGGGAGGGTAAAAATAAACCCGCAGCCCAGGTAGCTACACAAAGAAGTCACTCTACAAGTAATGGGTGGCTTCAGAAAGTGGAACTCTGTTTCCAACTGTCTCTCTGCTCGGAAACGATGCTATTTGGTCTTCGAGTATATTCAGGCTCCTTCGTATCATCACGCCGATTAAATTACGATTTTGTTTAGTCTCATTCAGTATATTCACAATAAGGTTAGGAGCCAAAATAATAGATGCCTCTGTGTGTGTGTGTGTGTGTGTGTGTGTGTGTGTGATTACCATATCAGCCTTACAGCACCGTAACAATAAATGAATCATGGAATCAGGAAAATACAATACACTGCTGTCTAATAGTAGTATAAAGCACTGCTAATGCATTTGCAATTAAATAATTTAATGATCTTCCTGCGGCTTAAGTTGACAAGAAATTCTATATATGCAAAACACTTATATGTTATATGTTTTAGTGTATGTGGTGTCAGTATTTGACTCATATCATTGATTGTATTTGAAGTCTATGCGGAATCCATATGTTTTCTTAAATTAACAATGAATAAATGCGTTAAAATTAAAATACACTTTTAATTATGCTAATAGAGACCAGTTAAAATTACGGACACAGTGAGATCAGCCTTCCTGTTGAATACTTTTGCTCATAATGCTTAAGAACAATAATGATTTTAAATAAACGTTAAACATTATTAAGGCGTTGTAGCAACAGGTTAAAACACATTCTCATAAAAATGGATTTCGTCATCTTGTCTTTCATCTCCGTCCCTTTGCCCCGTTCCTCTGCCTAACCAGGCGAGTCACCATCACCTTATTGTGCCGACAAGCAGTACACCTGCCCAGCACACACAAGCCAGTGCACAGAAAAGTGTGTTTACACGCACAGAGTAACCTGGCCATTGGCCATACTCAGCTGAAAATTTTACTCGGCTCTAGCTGTTTACCCAAACCTTTGATACCCTGTGAACATATGTCCCCGTCGCCATGAATAAGCCAGTTAAAAGAATATTCCTTTTACACCTGCGTTGCCCCAGATAGAAGAGTCTGCCAGCTGAAAGATGGAGCCACCAGCCAAAGTCTCCCTCTTTGACTCAGCTTTGGTAAATTTCATCTGTTACATGGAAACGAAATTACATTTATTGTGGTAACACAATAATACGAAAAAATCACAGAAGATACTGGAATATACTGTGTAGTCGAGTTAAAGATGATGAGGTACATATTAAAATGTTTTGTGACTTCTTCTTCTTCTAATTAAAAGATGCGCCTAACCAGGCTATATTCACATTTTTCTTTTTCAGATTTTTCTTCACTTCGGATCAACATATGTGGAGTCGTGTGGGATGCTGTTTTCCTTAGGGACATATACAGTGTGGACATACACACACACACACACACACGTTGTCAGGTGTCATTTTCCTTTGTCTCCTGCTACGGGTTATAAGCATACACGGCTTTCATGTGATAACAGTCATTTGGAAATAGCAAATGTACCTGAAGGACAAAATTGCAACCAGAATACTGTGGAATAAATCCCGGCATCCCACATGTTCACAGGCCATATGATTAGGCATCCCATGCATCTTTCCAGCTATTTACAGGATTGAACAGATTTGTGGCGCAGCTCCCTGGAACTGTAGCGCCGTACATTTCTCTGACAAAGCAATGATAGAGCAGCGTTTTCTACTAAGAGTGAGCCATCTACGGCCCCTGGTGCCAGGCTGCTTTGCAGACAATATGACAGTCCTCAGGTATATCTCACAGCATGGTGCGGGCTGATAGTGTAGTGGGCTGGTGTGATACACCGCTCAGTTACTGTTACAGATGAGCGACCCCGATGCGTCTGACTCTTCGTCTGTCTCCACCCGTCTCTATCTGCGAACCTCGGAGAAGTTTCCCCGTGGAGGCAAGCAGACAAACGCGCCCGGTTCCGCCACAGAGCCAGTGGGCTTGTCATTGGGAGAGCACACCATGACTTAAAAAAGACCCCAGCTGTGATTGCCTCTCCATGCCTGATGTGGTCTGATGATGGCTCATCCCGGGCCTGGAGATGAGAACCCGATGAACTGTCAGGAACCAAACGGCTTTAAATGAGAAATCAGCAGACAAGAGCTGCATATGGGGAACATAATAGACTCACTGGGTTGCTTGGACATCTCCTCGCAGGTGGTAATGACTTATAGCTCTCTGTTCAACATGCAATAAAACGCTATTCCCCACCAAGAATATATATATATGTATATATATATACATATATATATATATGCAGTCTCTGCCTTATATGCTCTCTACTTAAGTAAAGCAACTGGCCGTATTTCCACCGCACTGTCTTGGTAATTATAAAACTGCTGAAACGGACTGTACACATTGTTTCATGTTGCACAGCTATTATCAAAGAAACGTGTTCTTCTTTCTCGCGGTAAAAGATTTCATCACATTTGCGGCGCTCGGAAGCCATTTGACTTTGATCTCCAACGTGTATTTTTAATCAAGTTCCAAAAAAGACGTCTTCATTGTTGCAGGCCGCGGCCAGACAGCACTGGGAGACATATGCTAAGTTTATCTTCAGCAAATAGATCAGCAGTGCTTTTATATTTTTGCGCTATAATGGTCTTCTTTCCCATTGCACTGGGCCCATTTGGCATTATTTGCTGCCGGGCATGACTTCTTAATAGAATCGGAATTCCAATTTGACTCTCCTGCTTAGCAGCCTTAATTTGAAGACAGGCCGTCCACGGCCTTGAAAAGTGGGAAGCAGTAATTTGAGCAAACCCCCCCTAGCATTACCACTGCTGCATAAAGCATGATTCCTAGTAATGTTTTTTTTTCTTCTTTGAAGGCTACAAATGAATTAACAGGATTTTTACTGTTTTCACATCATTTACTAAGATTATGCTGCAGACGCATTGTTAAGATCTTGAGCCGTTGGTGGCGCTGACCGGCCCAGTAAAAATATATGTGTTCACATTTTGTTATAACATAAGGTTCCAGTTCGGTCCATAAGCTGGATTTTCCAGTATGAAATCAAAGAAACCACGATGAGAGTAATAAGTGTCAATGAGTTCTCATTCCACTTTGTTATAATTATTTTCATCAGGAAGAGTTAAGACTTAAGAAAAGCTTTTTAAAACTGACCAACACTACGCTCGTAGCCTCTGATTCTATTGTGCAGAGAATGCTCCTTTTGAACTTTGCCAGTTTTTTTGTACTATGACAAACTGTGTCATCTCGTTTTTTTATCTGCTTTCACCTCTCTTTCATTTCTGCTCTCTTTTCCTGCTCCTGCATCCCATCCCGGTTCTTCAGAAATGGATGCTATCAGAGTACACCAACCCAAAATCTGACAAATCATCTTATTTATCAATTTATTTTATCATATACAGGGGGTCCTCGACTTACGACGGTCGCGAATTACGTTGTCTTCGTGGTTACGACACATCTCCCATGAACTCACTTGTTTCGGCTTAAACGGTAAATATGTACAGACTTCGCACGGGAACTAGTTGGTGAGCGCTCTCTCTGTCTCTCAGCGCGCCTGCCGGCTCTCCAACACCTCCACAGATGTGTTTACTTATGTGAAATGTGTGTGTGTGTGTGTGGGGGGGGGGGGGGGGGGGGGGGG
>JAFBJQ010000541.1:115623-151756 GCA_016785345.1 Trinectes maculatus | reverse complement strand
TCAACCCCTACGGTGTGTCAAGAGGGACAAGAGGGACAAAAGGCAATTCACCACAGTAAACTCTTATTGTAGGGTGGTGTTATAGCGACATCTAGTGGCACAACTTTGTAACTACCTTACCTATGAATGTATTTTCCGACTTACGTCGAAATTCGGTTACGACACATTCTCAGGAACGGATCTCCGTCGTAACTCGAGGACCCCTGTATATATATATGGCATCAGTGCTCATTATTCCAAATGGCGCACACACACACACACACACACACACACACACACACACACACACACACACAGGAGCTGTAGCCTTGGACACCCGTTGCCAGGCCTAACTACTGTTATGCTGCACTGTCTTGTGATATTCAAGTGATCTCCGTATGGAGAGAAGTTCATCTGTTTGCTTGCCTGCCCCCCCGAAGAGAGGTCAAGGTACAGGATCACAACAGAACTGTGGGGCCAGAGTTGCTGGAGATTCACACGTTTGCTCAAGGACACTGCATAAGGATGGATGGATTCTGTCAAGGGGGCCTGAACTCAGACCTTTCAGATGAAGGACAGTCTACCAAATCACCAACATCCCGCTTTCACTATCTGATTCCCGTGACACAAAGAAATCCAATACTATTACACAGCTGCATTAGCAAAGGGCATCAATAATAAAATATTAGCTTTAAGGCAACAGACACAAAGAGGGTACTAATTGAGTGTATAATTACCAGAACGTGAAGGGAGGGGGAGTGGTTCATCAGAGCACTAACAAGCAGGAGACCGATGGCTTCTCGAGAAGTTCTCAGAGAAATCAGGCCTAATGGTGCATGTGAGAAAGAAAGAAATATACATTAAAGGCAGGGTTTAAAATTATATTCATGCACTATCATAGAAATATTATCTGAAGTTTATCTGATGATGAATTATTCACTCTACACATGCAATGTATCTACAGTCATATTTACAGATAAATAACCATGTGTAGTTGGTGCGATTGTAAAATCAGTTGTGTATCTGAAAACCGAGGCAGCCCAGGATGTGTAATGTGGATAAGGAAAGAGAGAGAAATGATGAGAGAGAGAGAGAGAGAGAGAGAGAGAGAGAGAGAGATGGCTGCCCAGTCTGCTGGCACTCAGACCCAGCTGGGTTATGTGGAGGCAGTGGCTGCCTAATGAGCCTCTCTTACCCTGGAGAGCTCACCCCGCTCCTCCCTCGGGAGAAGAGGGGGAGAGCTAATATAAGGATGAAGGACTGCACACACCATCACTATCATATGTGTTGCATTTCCAAACGACAGCAGGGAAATGCGACCCCCAAAAAAAAAGAGTCACTTCCTCACAGTTAGTGGAATGCTCATATTACCTCATAAAACCTACAAACACACAACGCTCCCGCGTGCGACCCGACACATTTTTCTCTTAATCACCTGTTTTCGTCCGTGTCAGCCCTTAACCAGGACCCCGCTCATTAAACACACTCGAGGGATGTGTTGTGTAATAAAAGCGCCGTAACGTCATCACTAATGACCACCAACACCACTGTGGCAAAGGTGAACGCCGTTCTGTGTTTGACATCACTGTGAACACACTTTCCTTGGCAATTTTAAAATTCATGGCTTGTCCGCGGAGTCCGTCTGGCTTTCTTGGGCTTGTAAAAAAAAAAAAGAAAAATCCAGTTTAATGGCCTTTGCTTTGTAAGGCCAAAGCCATAGTTCAACCTCCGCAGAGGAATACTCCCCAGACAGTTGTAAATTCCAATAAAAGGTTTGTGCCAAAGTGAGCGTGAGTGAGTTATTCTGTTAAGGAGGGTGGTGGGCAGAACTCCAGTGGGCCCTCTTTCCATTACCACTGCTCCCCGGTGCCTAATGGTCAATGCCTGGCTCCACTAGGTAAATGTTTACCTGACAATAAGGAACGAAGCGGCTCACCACAAACAGGGATATGGAGGCCGGGATGGGCAGGGAGATAATGAGCTACTATCAGCCTACCTGCCTTCCTGCGCCGCAGCCTCAGCCTCAGCCTCAGCCAGCGCTCATTAGAGCCTGGGTGATGGGCCGGGGAGTTGAATGCACTCACTCAAGTGGCTCTCCACACCTAAACCGAGAAACCATGCTTCCTATTCGCAACCCCCAAAAAGAAAGAAAAAAAAGAAAGAAAGAATCAAGAGTGAAAATATTTGAACAATCTATTCAAACACCTTGTGGATTGTGCTGGAGGCAGGCGGCCAGAGAGCAGTTGTTGAGAATGGGCAATGAAGAGATGGAGGCGACTCACAGACAGTGCTTTTCTTTTTTTTTTCCTCTTTTTTTTGTCTCGTTTTTTATTTTTATTTTCGTCAAGCGCTGCCAAAATGGCTTTGATTTACTGAGGGACCTATTGATAATTAATTGTATCATCTGTTTCCTCCTCCGTTCGAGCCAAGAAAAGCAAACCCCAACTCCTCATCAGAGGACTGGGCAAATATGACAGCATCAGAGAGGCTGGTTGGACGGACGCTGGCTGTGCGAGCTGCTGACAGATGGCGGCTAAAGCTAAACACCTTTCACTCTCTGCCCCAAAGAGAACACAGGACTCGGGAGTCCAGCACACTGCCAGGATCTGGAGCAAACAATTAATAGTCAGCTTATAAATCGACCATTCTGGATCCTGTTTACTAAGATTACTGGTGAAACGGTGATGGCTGATAACACAAACGCTGATTTCATTACCCCCCCTCATTCAGCCACTGATACATGACAGTACAGTTTGACGTTACCGTCCACAGTTGTGATCGTGCACTGCTTTAACACTTCCTGTCTGGCTCACTGTTTTCACACGAGCGCAGATCTCCCACACTCCTATGAAGTGGAATGCCGTCTACGGCAAGCCACAGTGCGCGGCCGCATATGGAACATACTTTGAGCTCAATAATTCATAATCTTGGAGGGATGCTGAATAATTGAAGTGAACTTGGAGGCCTTTCAGCTCAGCGGCGCTTCGCGTGTAGCTGATGGATCTGTGGGATTCGATGTGCATTATGGGGGGAGAGGGGAAATATAGTGCTAAGCTGTGTTTCTGTTTTCGCCGCACATTCATTGATCAATTATTCAGCCGGGGCCCTCTGACTGTGACCCGCAGTTCTGAGAGGAGGCCCGAGTCTTCTCCGCGTAAGACGGGTCTGTGACAGCATTCGCTTTTTCTTATTGTGCTGCATTTCATGCTCCAGCCAGCAGCTCTCTTACATAGTGCATTTCATGAAAATAAAAAAAAAATGCTCTTATGTTGTTCAGCTGCTGTGGCCATAGCTTCAAATATTACAGTAGCTGTCTTTCATCCCCCTAAACGAGTCAAAGTGGCGAGGCGGCTTGTGAAATTAGCATCTCTGCTCCGCTCCCTCTTCTTCTCTAGTGCAGGGAAGGAGGTGAAAACAAGGAGGGGGGTGGGGTTGGGTGGGGTGGGGGGGTGCCGTTAGAGAGCTGGGGGGTCCCCCAACTGAGCGTGGCTTTAATCACATAGACTTTCTCATGAGTGCTGGGCCCTTTAATCAAAGACATTATTTCACAGCAAAAGCAGCCTTGCAGCCAACATGACTGCGAGTGTCTAATTAACACAAAAGGAAAAAAGCAAAAAAAAAAAAAAAAACACAGCGCTCGAGCAAAGTCCCTTATAAACAGCGACCTCCATCGCGGCAGCTCAGATCGCCTCCCGTTCCCCCCAAAGACTGCTGCGTTCCACAGTCTGATGAATTCATCCGCCGTGGCTATTCCAGCACGTCGAGCATTACTCACAGCCTCCTGCGCAGACAACAATTATTGCATCGCGGCTCGGCCTGTTGCAAAGCAGTCACGAGCTCGTTTATATACGAGAACGACAAAAAATATAAAATAAAATTCATCACGTGCACGGCGCGGCACACTTCTCGGGTCTGTTTGAAAAGTTGAAGCGCTCGGACCGAACCGTAGATTGTTTGTTATGCAGAAACAGCCCACCGGGATTAGTCGCGATACACTGTTCAAAGCGTGCCCATCAGGGCCAAAGGTCGTCCACGGTGAATCAGAATAGCCTGATATACAACCGTTTAGAGGTCAAGCTGAGCTTTGTCTGCTGTGATTTATGATCCGCTCGCTCACCTACAGCTGTAGGGGAGTATACGTGTCATAGAACATTGCTTTGTTAGAAAAACACAGTTTGATACCGTTTTGATAGATGGATTTGAAGTTGCCCGGGCTTTCTGACATGAACTGAGCGTGTTTCAGACAGAGGTGTTTAATCTTCATCCTGACTGGTAGGCTCCGCACGTCCCCTGAGCTCCTTGTTTTCCTGTATTGATTAAAATCTGCCCTATCCACCTTCCCGGTGTAAGAACTCCTTCAAAGGGGGCTCAGTGGGATTATTCAGTGAGAAAAACTTACCCCAGTCTTTGTTCTGCCGCTTGCTCTACCTTGTTCAATGCGAGTCTGTCGGCCAATAAAAAAGCTTGATTGTGAAGGGGGGGGTGTATTGGGTGTATTGAGTCACTTTGGTGCCTGGTGTATTTCCGTACAGTATATCTGCTCATTTATAATAATGCTGCATCACAAAGCTTATTTGGGGGGGGAAGCCAAACATGACCTTCGTATAGCGTGGACAGGCTCCCTATTATTTCAGCGTGACCCTTGAAGCTGCAGTCTGCACATAGCAAATGAAGCGGGGATCGAAACAAGGGATTAGTTTGGAAATGAGCCCTGCCATATCTTTAAACACGGGCTGGCTGAGGGCCGGGTAGCTTTACCTCTTATCTTTTTCATTGTTGCCAGAGCCGAGGAAGTTATTTGAACACACACATTCGCAGGTCTGTGTCTGTGGGTATGTTCTACAAAGGTATGATGGCAACAACCACTTAATTCGTGATTAGGGCTTTATTCAAAGGCGAGTTTATTCTCCCAGGAATTCATTAGATCCAGAAGCTGCTGCGTTTTTTTTTTTCCTTTCCCTTCCCTGCGACTCATTCCCCCAGTGAGGTGATTTAATGCTCGTCTCTGGGTGATAAAAAACTGAAGAGCATGACCACAAATACACTGAATACATTAGTTCTTTTTCTCCCCAAACACAAGGAAGGTTATTCTATCATGCAAATTACCCAGCGCACCAACACATTTCTCTTGTGTCTCATTCCAAAGACATCAAATTATTTTAGGTTTAGTGCCAGGTGACTTACCTGTGCTGTTATAATGCTGCCATCATAAAAAATGTGTATATGTATTTTTAATTAAAGCGGTTGTAGGCGCTAAAACCATTTGAAAAATATTCCGTACCATGAACTTTGTAGTGATGAATAATACAGCATACCAGTGTGAACGTAAACACTTTAAATATCCTGATTCTAACATTATAAGTTTACTATATATAACTGTAACAGTAAATAAACTTAAAACAATTTTTACAACTTTTTACTATCACTTTTTTTCCCCATATTTAAATAAAACGGATAAAATCGCTGCAACTGTGTTGTTTAGTGGTGATGCTAAAATATTTTGTTAATCTTGTCAATGTTTTAAATAAAAGAAAACAAATGCTAAATGATAAAAAGTGCAATCAACCAAATGGAGACTGAAAGAAGTCTATAGATTCATAAGAGGCACACATGGTAATACTGAGGGGAAAAAACAGCATTTAACACCTGACTAACTTTTATGTACGTTATAGACCTAACATAGAAATCATGTAGACATAATATAGAAATAATCTATTAGGCATCAACTTTGATTTAATTTAAACAAGTAAATCCAATGTATTCATATATCACTTCTTCTAAATCTTGTAAGACATTTAATTTTAATTGAACCAGAGCTCATATCCAAAAGAAATGAAAGAAAACACACATCCCAGACAGAATAATACACCTCTCATGTGAAAACTATTCCTGTCTTAATATACACTGAGATCCAGGACAGTATCTGGGAATGTAATTCTATCTAATATAATGGCATGCTGTGAATTTCTTGATAGTATTTGCAGAGAGAAAGACTAGAAGTTACTCGAGGTCAGAACATTTGGGACCCGTCACCGAGAGGTCCCTCAACTTTCCCGAATTTCCCTTTTTTCCTGCGTCTCTTCCTTTTTTCGGCGAGCAATATTTTTACCTCGCCTCGTCCTCGTGGATTGGTTATTTTTAATTTGCGTCTGGATCAAAGTGTCACGAGATGTCTCATTTGGAATATGCTAAAAGTAAAACTGCTACTCCCCCCCCCCCCCCCCCCCCCCCCCCCCCCCCCCCCCCCCCCCCTAAAAGTAAAACTGCTACTCCCCCCCCCCCACCTACCCCCACCCCCACCCACTTCTTCTTCACTTCAGCGAGGAACCAAATTTGGAAAGAGTTCAGTTTGCACCTGTACAGCACTAGAGGCTGCCCATGTTAGCTGGCTGATACGTGTGCTGTTAAAGCTGTGTTTCCGGACGGCTTTGAGCGGAGCTGCACTACGCCATCTGTAGCAGCCGAGGGGACAACTGTTGCTCATTAAATTAGCCAGTTCCATCATCCTGATGCATCAGAGGAAGACCTGGGATCCCTGTGACCTTTCTCTCCGCCACTACCAAGCCCTTTCCTTCACTAATATAGATGCAAACTCAAGTAGGTCAAACACCAGGTATAAATCTTCCTTGGCAAGCCGCTGCAGAGTTTGCCAGGTATGCACTGCAGGCTGGCGTGACGGGCTGTGAGTGGAGGTGTGGCTCTTGCATGAGGTGGGCACGCTGTTGCTGCTGCCAGCAGGCTGGGACCAGCTTGCCGCTGGCCGAAGGGTTTGCCTCCTACATGGGGACCAGTTGGCTGCTACAGTGTGTTTCTGAAAACAGATATTTGTCATCAGTGTATTTCTCTGAGCAGCACCGGGGATACAGTTAGCGGTCGGGGCTGCAGTGAGAACAAATGCTGGAGTTTCAGTAATGTTGAACTTCTGAATCGTGATGCATTATTCACCTGGACGGTATCAGCGGGAGTAAGGTCAAGGTTAAAACTCTGCGGTGTTTTTCATAGATATAGCACTTAATATGAGGAAATGATTAACCGCCATGGCCATAAAGGTTGTTTTTTATGAGGTGTACAGTCGAATTTAACGCCACGGCCATCACTTTTGGCCTTTGAAGTTTTACTGCAGACAGAGAGGGCTTGCCCTTACAGGATAATAAAAAAAACAATATGGAGTCCATAAGGTTTCTGTTGTAATCGACGGTGCTGCAGCTCTTGTATTATTCTAATCGTACAGAAAACAATTGAGGTTTTGTTTTGCATTTATTTCTGGCGATTTCGCAAGTCGGCAGTCCTCACATTATGATTCTGAATGTGACGTAGCAATTCACTGGTCCTATCTTAAACATGGCACCAAGTGTGACACAAGTGTCATCACTTGTATCTGTCCAGTGTTTAGGTGCTGCATTGCAATCTTAATGTTATTGTCCTTAAAACCATTAACCCTGGTCTGACGTCAGTGATGCAGTACTGACAATGAACTGACAAGAGGGAAGCACTACAAGGACGCACACACTGTTTTTATTTCAGTTGCAAAACCTGCTCGCTGGCGTTTCTTGTGCACACACAGTCTATCCAGTCGCACACTTCCCAAAACTCGCTGGGAAAACGCACACCTGTGGCAAATATATCCTCTCCTCCCCTTTTCCACTTACATAAGAGACACTGCAGGGGGCCTCAGTGGTGGTGCATGGTGAAGCTTGTTGGAAAAGTAGTGAAGTGTCCTCACTCTGTGCTTGCATGATTCCTCTGTCACTGAACGTAAGCTATAAATCAAACACATATTTCCTATCTCTTAATTGGAAAACGCTAACAGTAGTAATTTCAACTGTGAAGGCTTTACGTCATTGCGTTATTTTACTTACGTTTAATTTAGAGCTAGTGTAGGAGAAGACGTATTTTCCCATGTCAAATCAAATGACTTGTTGATTTTCATGACTGGGTGACATTTATGAGCTGGTGGTGGATTCAAATATTAGTGATTGCAGTTAAAAAAAATTTTACATATTCAATTTAATAAGAAATACTTCATAATTTTTTTTTACATGTGGTACTCTCCTGACAGAAAACACACAAGGGTTGGTTTACTTTTATTTATGGAACAAAAATGTGATAGATACAGATTAAAAATGCACATGTGAATTTATAAATATATTTATGAACTCTGCATCAAACACTCAAATCAAAATGTAATCATGTAATCATACTAATAACTATATAACTAAATCTCTATTTTCTCTGTTACTAAGTCATCCAGGATGATACAGTGTTGATTACAAATGTATATGATTTCATGTCTCATGGAGTTTGGGAACTACTGTATCTTCAGAGTGGAACAGTGGCACATATAGGAAGCAGTGCACCCTGAGTTTTGTGGAGGTTGAGGAGAGTTACCAGAGGTTGCTGTGCTTAGCCAGTATAAAAAATGGAGGCCTGTATTGAGTTTGTAGGCCTGCGGCTCCAGGCGATGGTGATAAATCCACCTGTGAGAGAGCTTGTATCAGACAGGCCCAGGCCACTGGCAGATAAATCGACTGGCCCGTGCCCTGACTGGGAGACGCACCCCTGTGGGCTTCCCCCCGCCACTGGGAGTTATATTTCCAGCTCTGTCCCTCCTAGGTTGGAGCAGCGCTTCAGGATACAAGCAAACTAAATGAAATACTAATACAGCAAGTTTCCCATCAGAAATTTCCATAATTCATTTCCACACATTTCCTTGAGAGCACACTGTGGGATTTGAGGGAGGGGCTGGGAATCTAAATGCACCCGCTGCGTGAAAAGAGGTGTCTGATCAACAGCTCATGTTGAAATCCAGTCAGCTGACCTTCCAGGTGTATTCCCCATCTTTCGTACACCACCATCATGCGGGCTGAGTTAGTTTTGTCAAAATGGGCCCTACCCAGTCTCTTTGGATTTACAGTTCGTACAGTCGAGAAAATCAATTATTTCATGTTTCGCATTTCAAAGAATTCCCCTTTCTCAGCCACTTCATTCCCATCAATAAATAAGCCAGATTCTGCTCTTTTATTCAGCGCTTGAATCCATGATGAATGATTTTAGAGGCTTTAAACTGCCTCCACAGTTCTCTTTGTGCTCCCGGTTAAATGTTTTTTTTCTCCAGTTTGTTTTTGTTGCTGTGAAACTACTTACTCAAACTATTTGTTCTCTGGAAAAATAATCCTGTCTCCCATTGCATGGTAATGGAAATATTACCTTAAAAGTCATCCTCTCAGGCCTTATTCATCTGTTGGTACACTGAACCAAGCCTGAGACGATCGGCGCATAGAAAAGTTCGGGAAAATGTTATTTTCCGGCTTCAGGTTCATCGTTCCTCACTTAATCTGAGCTTTACTATGTTTCAATCCAACACGCAGTCAAAAATATTGTTATGTAACGATAACACGAATGACCCTTAATAGTCTCTCGTCGTGAATGCAAATTTAAAATGTAAATACTAATGCGTTTTATAACAACAATATTTAGGAGGGGTGCAAAAAATCCTCCCAAGAATAATGGAGCAGTAATGAAGCTTTGCAAGCGTTGTTGGATGGAGAACAAATGGTTTGTACCAACAGTGTTTAGAACACAGAAATAGTCTGAACACCAGGTGCTGGAGAACAATATTCCCTGCAGTGTGATGAATTGGTTGACTAAAGAGGGTATTCATCCAAAAGCACCACAGTCTGCAATATGTGATTGCTAAACCTGACAAAGTCCAAGAGAAATGGCATGCTCTTACAACTTGCAACACATTGCATATAGAGAATATAGATTATAATGACATCAATTTCACAGTGTCACGAGCAACCAAAATAATAATTTCATATCAGATCGAGACAGTCTAAGTAACTGTCGCCATCAATTGTCACCATCGGACCCAAATCCAAAGAGTAAGAGAAAGTCATGGGTGCAGTGCTGGGTGATGGGATGCCAGTACAATACCTCTTCTTTTCTTTGTGCCCAAGACACACATTGACAAAGGGCTTTGGTATTACAATTAAGATAAGTTTATTATTCTGTGCCATTGTGTGGAAAATAATCCTAATGGCCTTCTTCGCTGGGTTGGTAAAGACCAAGGAAGAAAAAAAAAATCCTCCAGGGGACGGTTTGCCCGAGGTAAGACACAGGTGGCTGGAGCCCAGAGCGGGGTCACAGTAAAGATTTATACTATGTACAAAGTAAAGAACAGAAGAAAAATGGCTGTTCGTGTAGCGTCTCAGTGAAGCGAGTGAAACAGCTGTTCACGGAGTGAGGAAGTGGTCAGGTAAGACAGGCCTGAAAATAATAATCACAGGCCCATCTGCTGACCTGGGACTGCATGGCCCCCAGGCTCCCAGCACAGGCCCTCCGTATGGAGCACAGCACAGCCCTCGCCCCAGGAAACCTGGCCACGCCGCACTAGGCCACTGACACTGCCACATGCTCTCTTTTCGAAGGCCAGTCTCGCCAGCAAGCCTGCGCGCTCTCTCTTCATGATGCACTCAAACCGATGTGCCACTGCAGACACCATCTATAACTAACTGACTGCTGTTCTCCTCCCGTGCATCCTATTTATACTGTACGTGTACCTCAGGGAGGATGTTTAAACTTAGAGAAACAAAAGATCCCAAACAACCCTCTCCTGTGAGTGATGATATACTGTTGTTTTACCATAAGTTCCATTTAAAGAACTGGGCTCATTACATATGGGGACAAAGTTTTAGAGCGGAATGACCAAACAACTGCGGCCGCTTTTCTTCCAACTGCCAAACTAGTTCATTCTGATCATTAATGTAATGAGTAATAGCGGCGTATGATGGCGTTTTAATGTAATGTTGGATTAAAACACATTTATCACATTAGGAGGTATATCAGTGATTTCCCAGCCGTGCATCTTTGATGGTTTCTCCGGGAACAAATCAATATTGTGCTGTAATTGAGCGATGAGGAGGGTGAGGAGTGCGAACGGACTAATCATAATTAAAGAGAGGGCTGCCCGACGTGAGGATGAGCCAAGCCTCTGGAAGATTAACAGTGTCAGGACTAGACACTGTACCACAAGGCTGGCTTTGTTACAACTTTAATGTGACGACTGAACGTATGCAATTGAAAAAGAAAAAAGAAGAAGATCCAGGCTGCGACCACCCAACAATTCGAAAAATCTGGAATCATGGAATCAAAGGATAATAGCATCTCCTTAGTGTTGTACACACAGCATTAAACAATCAGACCCCTCATTCATCTCAAAGTCTGAAATGTGATTCAGACCAACTTCAAAACCACTTAAAGGAAGCAGATGCTTCCTCAACATCCACCTGCTCACACTTAAAGCAAACACATATCAACAAGCTCCCTCTTAATCACTCCCGCTGCCTTTCTGTTCCTCTCGCACAAACACGCACACATCACACACACACGTATTCTTTGCTCCGTGACGTGCCGTCAAAGCAGGCAACACAAAAGCACCTTTAACGCATTTGAAGGAAAGTGGCAAACAGATTTGCATCGCCACCCCACATTATCTGCTGACACCCTGAAATGATTTGTTTTATGCACGTTTGGCCTTGAAGTTTGCGAGCAGCTTGTCACTGATGATAGAATTGAGGTAAACGGCGTAGACGGTAGAAAACAACGACTTTGCTGAGGTCCCCACTTTGAGTCGAGAACTGCTTAACGCAAAAAGGCAATTTTAATTGTATCGATTCAGCCATACAAATGTAGAATTCTCTTCAAAAGTGCACAAGTCAGCAGAGTTTCTGTCTTCTAATGCAACCAAAGGAGCTAGTTTATTTCATTCAGCCCTTCAACCTCAACTAGACAGCACACAATCAGAGGATGGGGTTTAGTTTCGCATGATCCAACACAATACTCAAAGGTTTATTTGACAGAAAGGAGCGCAGATTGTTCAAAGGCCTATTTAAATATGATCGGCATTGCAGAAATGCAAACAGCAAGATAAATGTGAATTCTCCAACTTGCAACTTTATGTCATTTGTCAGGTGGGAACAAGCAAAGTGGCCCTTGCAAGCGTTTCAGTCCCTGAAAAGCTTTTTACTGTTACGGAACAAAATGAGAAAAGCTTCAAAGACGTATTATCAGAAAATAAACCTTTGCAAGGAAAAAAAAAAAGAGTAAAGGCGCACAAATAACCCACAATTATTGGGTAAACAACTCCTTGTGTATTACAGAAAATAAGATTTCTAGTTTTTAGATGTAAACAATTGTTGTTTGAGGCCGACTCATATGATGATGATGCTAATCTAGGCCTTTGTTCCATTACATATATTGTATTAGCTGGTTCTTTAACCTGCTTATTGTTCACATACAATCACGACAAATTATTACCCCGGACCACGCGGCTGCCTGGTAATTCACTAATAAAACAAGCAATCAACACCCATCAGGAGTCACACATCACTTACAATTACCTGCTGTTAGAGGTGTGTATTGGACGAGATTACAAAATGTCAATTTCACCTTTTTCCCCGAGTGTAAGTTTCTTTAATAGAAGATTTTGGATTCTGTTGAACAAACTCTTGACAGACACTTCTATTAGGTGAGAGACAGTGATACATGTTATGTTTTATAAAATAATTATGACATGTATAAATCACACTGCCATACAAAATTGTAAGAACTGCAAATTAAACCAATGGCCAAAGAAGAATTAAACTGTTTGAAATAAATAAATAAATAATTTTTTGCAAGTAAAAGCTGGCACACCTTCTGGGTTAGTGCTACTATTATGCAAACACATGAATACTGTATTGTTCAGCTTCAATTTACAGAATACATTGTTGTAAAAGTAGTGAGCATTATTCATAATTATTGCCCGATAGAAAAAAAAGAGGATTGATATATATAAGGTTTATCTGTCTCTATGTTTTGATGCTTGTGCAAGTATTTGCATTCCTCCACTGTACAAACAGTTTGTTTGTGATGTTAAAAGAGCACACTTCCCTTCATGTGTGAAGGCACGCGGGCACACGTGCAAGCCTCGAAACGTCTGTGTCTTTGTTTACACATGCGGCCGCCCATCTAACCGCATAAGGCTGCCGTACACTGACATGCAGGAGATGACAGTGCTGGCCTGATGGGGATGGTCATTTCCCAGGTAGGTCTGGGCACACCGTGAGGAATGGGTTCTGTGTGGCTGTCACAAGATATTACAAGACAGCACACACAGCTCCACACACACACACACCACACGCCCATGAAGATGATCACATTTGATACACAGATGACATTCTATCCCTGCTGTGACAACACGGGCTCATTTTTCTGCTGTGACATCCGATGCTGTGTGGGTGTTATTCAAGTCAAATCTATCATTTTAATGGAGAAGTCGTCAGACCTGAGGATTATTTGAGGGATAAATATATCATCTCCTGCTCGTTCTCTATCGACCGGGCGTCGCGGTGCCATGACTGACTCATTCAAGACGAATGCCTCAAGACGCCGTAAAACATCCATAGATTCAATGGGCCCCATATGAGGCAAACATAAATTGAGCAAGTGTAGAACGCTGTGCAACCATGTGCATAGGCTCTAACAGCAGGCTCTTTAACATAACCACAGAGGTATGATAAGGAGGGTAATTATGTTATCCTCTGTGAGTACAAAGAAACAATAGGCCCATCAATTAAAAATCCTCAGGACTGCTCTTGTTTAGCGCTGCGAGTGCAACAAAGCACACTGTCCGTTGCGATTTTTGACTTTTCGCAAACGTCTTAAGCACAGCAGATGTGAAGAAACTCCAGTTTGCCAGTAACCAGTGCACAGGGGCACAATGGACTACTCCAGCATATTGCCTAAAACATGGCCTCTGAAAGCAGCACTAATTGCATCTGGGATTTGGTTATCCAATCCCACAGTGCATTGCAGACGGGCAAGGAGCAGGCGGGTGAATTAGAGGCTGGCGGGGTGAAGCTTCTGCTTGCTGAAGCCTTGACAGTGCTTTGTACTGAATGATTGTTCTCCAGACAGCTGATGGAGGTAGCGGCGCGCGCAGAGTTGTTTGAAAGCCCAAAAGGATACGCGGCTGCATCATCAAAGTCCAGCAAGTCTTCCATGTGTCAGGGAGAGATTAAGCTCTTCCAGAGAGGGCAACGCCTCTGATCACTCTATTCAATCGATGGGATTTGAATAAAGGAATAAAAGATCAGGCATTGTGTATCTGGGTGCTGTGCAACCACTAGATCGGATGAAGGCATGTTGGAGCTGTAGCAGTGACAGACGCCATCAATCACAAGTTCCCCACACTAGTTAGATAAAGTTGATATTAGGCCTAAATAGGACACATCTGTTTGTTGCTGCAGACTCTCTGACTTTAATTAATTCTCAAGTCATTTTATTTTTAGGCACAGGGTTTTTATTTGTTGCTGCTCCTGTACATGTGCACAAAAATGTAAATTGCATCCTTCCTTTGCTCACAGTGAGGGGCTCACGTACACCGTGATGCCGCAAATTAAGCACACGCACACGCACACACACACACACACACACACAAACAATATGAAAGTCGCTATGCAAACAAACTTTGGTCTGGTGGTCGGCTTCAGCCTCATTTTCCCCGGCTGAGCTCTCTATCATCGCCGCGCGTCTCCTCCACAGGCTGTGACAGATAATAGCTTCCTTTCTCGACTTTCCAAGAGAGAATGAGTCTATTCCCTGGAAACTGAGTTCAAGGGCAGGTCTGTGTAACCCACAGAGACAGACTCTTGCCAAGACCTTGGCTTCAGATCCTGGAAGTGGCCGAGCACTTTTTTTATGCCTGATCTGGACGTGCACACCACAATGGCCAGGAGTCCTGACGCTCCTGCATCAGGCTGAGGTGTGCTGATCCAGTTCAGGTATATACTTGGACCGTCCTTGCCATTTCACCACTCACCGTTCTCATTGTCATCCTCTTGCACCAGATAAAACTGCAGTTTCTTGAGTTGCAGTGTTCTTAGCCATACTAGTTTACCCTCTTCTTTTCACCCATCATGTCCCACAGTGGGGTATAATTACTCGAATCCCTTGCCTGGCTTTGCGCTTTCCTATTATTAGCCTAGGATTTAAAGCCCTATCCCTGGTCAGATGGTCAATGCTTTAGGGCAATATGTCACACTGCATGGGCACAAAAGGTAGCCAAACAATGCCTATTGAGGACCAGGTGCCATTGCAATAACGCCATTTGGCTACCATTCGCTATTGTGGCGCACTCTGCTTGTTGATACAGTACATTAATTGCTTGTGGTTTCAAGCCACCATCTTAATTAATTCACCCATGGAAAAGGTGCGGGCTCTCAGCTGTCCATGACTAGAGACTATTATGATAGTTCTATGGATCAGCTAGTTGACACCTCTGAATGACAAACAGATAAAAACAGAATAACAGAGAGGAGAAAGTATGACTGTAGCCCACGTAAAGGAATATACAGTAATATAGTTTTAACATCATTACTTTGGCTTTTCATCATTATGCTACTTTTTTTTTTTTTGCAACAGTATTCTTGGCAAATCAAGCCAGCCTCTTTAATGATGTTTTGGTTTTTAGTGTTCACTGAAAAGAATGAATTTGATTGGTATTTCTGACATTGCGTCTGACTTTCATTTTTAAATTGGGCTCCTCTGTCTCCAATATAACATGATGCAAAGCATCAAAGTGCACTCCACTACGCTGTGGAACAGAACAACTGTTTCCCCTTCTTTGTATCCAGTTCAGATGAGAAGTGGAGTGATTCCACATCCAGCGATACTGTGGAGTAATGAAGCGTGTCTATTTGTTTATTTGTAACAAATGAATAATCATAACCAATTTACGATGATGCAGAACAGGGAAATAAAATGGAAGCCTCCTGAGGAGTTGAAACCAGGCTACGTTCAACATTATTGGTTCAAGAACAACTTCCAGAATTGTGAAACGTTCGCAGAAATTGCAATTATAGTTAATGTTATTTTTCAAAGTGCTATTGATACGATATGAAGTATTGCAACCAGTGTATCGGTTTGTTTTTGGATGGTGAAGTATTAGTGGATATGGATTTACAGTGCTGTAAAAGTAAAGGTGCGATGAGGGGGGTGAAGGCCTCTGTGGGTCTGGGTCAGGCCTCCTGCAGCAGTAGCTTGCCTCCTGGACAAGAAAAGCAGACCCCGGTCTCTTTACTTACAGCCCGCTGGAGCAAAAGGTCGACACACACCTGAACCCTCCCCAGCACTCAGTGGGCCGGAGGGCCCCGGCAAACACACAGGACGGACGACCTTCTTTGACCTCTCCTTTGCTCCGGGCCCCTGGGACCCCCACCAATAAGCTCGGGGACCACTCACAACCTCTCTGTTAGCACACGCTGCCCCCTCAGCAGCTCATCCCACTCAGGCACGTACGCCGCACAATGTACATAAACATAGAGACGCACAGCCTCAGACATTATACAGGCATCACACACTGCCTCGTGCAAACACAATCTGTCACAAGGAGCCGTGTAGTGCATCTCCCTCTCTCACCCTGCATCTCCCAGACACTCTCTCTCCTCTGTCTGCAGCATTAAACTGGTGAATATCTCCATCTTGTGGACGGTGCTCGTTTCATTATGAGAGATGCTGTGGGGCAAATGTTTACAGTCTGTTTAAGCACAGACGGGGGTCACTGATTTTCCCTTTGTGTTTTTTTTTTGTTGGACAAAAATGTTACTTTTCACAGAGCGGACACAGTGTGACACGTGCATCAGAGGCATATCGGTGCGTCGGTGTGGTAGCACGCGATCGTGCTGGAATTAGCGTTTGAGCCAAGTGCCACAAACACGTTAGGTTGGCGAGTGAGCTCATCTGTCCACATCCACAGACTCCCAGGGTCAAAGAGGCGACAGGGTGACTTTATCTTGAATGTCACTTTGTTTTTGGTTGGTTAGACAGTGCCCTCTCTTGGATTGGCTTCTCGGATGAAGGCACAGGTGAGGCCCACAGAGGAGCAGCCCCCTCTCTCTCCACAGCATTTCCTCTGCTAAAACAGCCCTACATTTTAATATGCAACATCTGTGCCGGGAGAGCCTTCCAAAATGGCTGCTCCTTGGAGGATGACGGTAGAGTCTGCTCAAACTTGGGGTAGGGGCATTTGGTACTGGAAGGTTCTGCACAGATGTTAGCATTCACAATGTCACTCTGTCCTTTGCTCGAGTACCCAGGGAGGTCTATTTTAAGGGAGGGTGGTGTGTTTTCTTCCTTAGTTCCCTGAGATCACTTTATCTGTAACTGTCAATGGAACGGTTCTGCACAGACTTGTTCACCTGAGCTGGGGCCAGTGTCTCTGATCAGCAAGGTATGAAGGAGCTTTCTGCTTGTTAATTCATCATTTGGTCCCAAACTACTTTATTCTGGCTGCCCCACAAAGATCGGCTGGTTCTGTGTGGTTGCAGTATGACGCAACACATCAGGTAATCACATTAAAAAGCCTTCAACGAGATAAGGCAACTTGTTAGGGATGCCTAGACAAAGCTGCTGTTTTTTCCTCTCTGGCCATTTCGGTTGCACTCGGTGAGAAAGATTAGCTCAGTAACACACAACGCTGTGTTTGTGCTGTGCACTCGCAGAGACGCAGAGAAGCCCTGACCTAAAGGCTGCTTGTCAGTAAGATTATCAACTGATTCTCAAGCAAGACTCCAGACCAGAGAACCATGGACGGATGCAGAGGAGCAAAAGACAAGAAAAAGAAAAAGCAAGGAGGGAGAGACATGTGGGGTGGCTAATGCCTCGCTTACACAAAGATGTTCATATTTAATGCTCATCATTAAGGCAGGGTTTGAGCATGGAAGACGCTTCTGCTATTTTCCCACACCCCTTGAGCCAAGTCCTTGTGACAGCCCTCCACTGCATCCCGGCAAATTATCCGCATGAGCTGCAGCGAACAAAAACAGCCCAGTGCGGGGGAAGTGAGGCCCAGCCTCAGCTCCACTCCTGTGATGGGAAGACACGTCACTTTGCATCAGCTCCAGCCCTCCCAACCACATCATCTGCAAGTGGGGAGAACAAGACCCCTCCGTGGGGAGAGGACGATTCGAGAGAATAAGATAATAAAGTCGATAAGAGGTGGCGCTGGAGAAGAGAAGAGAAGAGAAGAGAAGAGAAGAGAAGAGAAGAGAAGAGAAGAGAAGAGAAGAGAAGAGAAGAGAAGAGAAGAGAAGAGAAGAGAAGAGAATCACATGTTCTGCAGCCAATGATAAATAATCAGTCCAGTGGAAAAAATAAAAAAAGCAGAACCATGATACTGATATCTATAAAATGCTTTGGCCAAAAATGATTTACCATAGCCTTAGGCTTTAAACTGGATGAAAAATGAATCATTTAGATTTGCTAAGTGAATACTGTATTCCCCTGAGCACCAATGTACTATAGATGTGGGGGGAAAAAAATAATTAGACACACAAAAATTAATTGCGGTGCATGAATAAGCAAACTGCACCTCATATGTAATTTATCTTCTTTTCCTGCATGCTCACAATACAAATCCAAACATAAAACTCCCACTACAGACACTCAATCCAAAAAGCAGTGAAATACACTGTGCATCCCCCGCTAGTTTCAACAGACCATATGTTTTGTGCTAAGCAGCATGCAGAGTTAAACAGAGTCAGGGCACTCTCTGCTGGACATTGCTAAACTTGCAGAACCTTTTTTTTTTTTGGTTGTTGTTTTTCTTGCTAAACTGAGCACTACAGGATTTTAGATGTTTAGAAAAGTACAGATGCCTGTGGCCTCTTTCTCAAGGATATTTCCCGACGGCCAAGGAGAGCTGAGAAAAATTGAGTTACACCAAAATAAACCTGTCTTCCAAGATGCATGTGCTCCAAGCCTAAATTGGCCTATTTAAAGGCATAACCATGGACAGCCTTTGAATAATATTGACTTGCAAAGTATGCTGAGGTCAAGGACAGGAAGCTAGACCATGCTAGTTGGCACAAAGAGTGTTGGAAAGTAAACCAGATACATTAAGGACTGGTGCAAAGCAAAACGTCTGGGACTTTTTTTGCACTTAATGAATGACAAAATTTCTGGGAGGAAGAGCAGCAAACAGGAAAAGGCATTAAGAAATTAACTCATGGCAGTATTAGCAAGATAAGTAGTAAAATTCAATCAATATTTGCCAAAGTTTGAGAATGAATTACATTTCATATTTAACTGACTTACAGTCCACTCCAGCATCATAAATGCATTACTTTCATTGTGTGGTGCTGCTATTTTTGCAAGCGCTTATGATCACATGAAAAGCGAGCTTTGGAGAGGATAAAAATATTGCAGTATGCGGGGGGGGGAGTACTGTAGTAGCAGCGGGGGGGGGGGGGGGGGGGGACTACTGTAGTAGCAGCTGAAAAATCTGCTGTTAAAGATGGTTGTGATATACTGTGATTGTCATATTGTCATTTTTTTTTTTAATCATTTGATCCATTTTAGAAAGAAAGCAAGCTTTCTTTTTAGGATTTGCAGTTAATAGGAACTATGGGAGTCCATAATCTTCGACAAAGTACGAATAGAGGAAATCTAGTGACTAAAAATAAAATAGTGAAATGGGGAAAACAATAAGAATTTTCACCACATATTTAAAATACTATGCTACGAACGATGGAAGCAAATATTGATTTCTACATTGACATTTTCTCATAAAACAGCACTTTAAAATACCTGTTCAGTGCCCAGTATTTTATGCCGGGAAAACCTTATGATACTCCAGCACCGGTCTAGTATTTATTGAACACACACACACACGGTGTATGTGCAGACTGTCTCTCTGAATCATTGCTCTCTTGCTGCAAACCACTCTGTACAGCCGAGCACACTATCCATATTCATGTGATTTTTGCCGGAAGGCATTGGTGTCTACTAAAAATAGCATGGAGAGGGAGAGAAAGGGTCTCACACTGTGTATCCTAACATTCATGAGCCCAGGCCTGGTGATTGGTTGTAAACAAGTGTCTCTGCTGAGAACATATTTCATGTTGTTGAGTAAACACGTGGCAATAATTGGTGTGGGCCACAATAGAGAGATATTAAAGGTGCAAAGTGTAAATCAATAGTCACGCATTCCTCGTTTTTCTTTTGTTTGCACTCCTCAATGACGAAATCTCTTGATGCCAGTGTTTTTGTGTCCAGGGGGAATGTTGCTATATGTCTATAGATGTCTATATATGAGTGCATGTGGCTGTATGATTCATGTGTGAGTCCAGTAATTAAAACAATAATTGATTAAATTAAACTAATATAGAATAATTAATGAGCATGCTCTGACTCTCCAATTCAGATGCATTGAGTGCTTATTTTCCATTAAGAAAAACTGGGTTTGGTTAAGACTGAGTTAAGGCAGTGCCACCACCAGATGGCGGCGCATGGTAAGCTGCTGTTACAACTGATCTCAGCCTTACATTAACGTTCACTGTGGTAACAACAGTGACAATTAAAACACTAGTTAAACCTAATCATTATTAAGATCATTATTAAGAACAGGCCATGGACTCAGCATACAGCTACTTACATTCATTTCCCCAACAGAAAGCAAAACAACACATTTCAATTACGTTTAATCTAAGCTAATGATAACTTTTGTAAAGTACCTGGAGAACCGGTATTTCTCTTTAGCTTGGTACTTAACCATTAACATACTCACACATACCTGAAAACATTGGTACCCACTGAGTGACGGAAAATGTCGCGCTAAGTTTGTGGCTGATTGCTATTTTAAGTCGAATGCGTGACATAATGTTTTCCTTGGACCAAAAGGAGGTGTGTTAAAGTGTATGCAGGCATGTACTAATGGGGCAAAGATGCAGGTCATTTCCGTTTTGAAGAAATAAAAGGCTGCGGTGCCTGAGGCCACAGTTTTCACTTCACAAAAACAGGACATGGAAACTGTGACAATGTATCTCCGAACCTGCGAGAAGGAGGTGGGGGCCGCGTGGGTGTGTATTCGTTAAGCACCTATCAGAACACAGAAGGACCACGTATACATTCACTCATATCACTGTTTGTGTGTAACAGTGTTAATTCACCAACACCCCATTCCAACTAAAAGAAAACGATCATCCCGTTAAAGTAAAGGCCCCCTGCAAATTGTTTAATCCTGTGGCCATTACCATGATGACTTATATTAGATAACAGCTGATCACTGACAGCTGGAGCACTGCCAGTGTTAATGATGTCATTATTGGTCCCCTGCAACGACAGCTGTAGGTCACTGACATTCATTTCTTTCTGAACCTAAACAGTTTTGCCTGCTGTTTCTAAAACTTCCCCTGTTCATGAAACAAGAAGCACTGTGCATTAGGAGTCCTAGGAATCCTACATATCCTAAAATCCTAAATAAGCCTGCATAATCGAATGAGCTAAATACTTTTTCCACCGTTATTTGCAGCAAAAGGCAACATAAAGCAGACAATAAGCCTGTAGCCATGCTGACAGTCCTGAAGGTTTTATTAGTCACTACATGCCAAAACATTGTTTTGCATTATTCAGTTTTTACCATTAGTGTGAAGAAAACATCTGTCTTGTAAGTCAGCATCCATCATTCTAGGCTGACAAACGATGGCTCCATCTCTCAACAAGTCACAACGTTGTGACTATATTACTACTATGTGGTGTCAAAATGTTTTTCGTAGAAAGGCCTCTAAAAGCATCATTGGCAGCCATTTTATCTGAAATATACACAAAGATACAGGTACGCCATTGATTTGCTTTCATAGTTAGACCTCACACAAACGCACACAGGTCCAGCACATGTGTGTTGACACATGATGCTTCACGTGGTTTAAAACGTGGGCCCAACTGAAATCTAAGCTTTGTGGCCTTTCAAAGTGATGCACAAGGCTTGGCGCATGAGGAAGTAACTAAATGTTAACCACCACTCATAACTCACTTCATAACACGGCTCCACGAAAGCATCTCAACGCATGTGTCACTCAACAACCACAACAACCAGAGGAGGAGCATAGCTTAGCTAAAAGCAAATATTTCACTCCGCCACACACGAAACAGTGTAAATGGACAATTAGCAACAAAACCTGGTGCTTCAACATTAGCAGCATCTTAGGGCGAAGAGCTAAAACACCAGCAGCACACAGATGTGACAGTTTAACACAAAAGGCAAACATTCACCTTATTGTAGCAGGAGTTTATCAAAACAATTGAAAACTCCTATTTGGTGATGAAACATGACAAACAATGAAACAGTCTGGGAGTTTCTCATGAAGTTTGCTAATTAACTGCGTATGTGATTTTCATCAATAACATCAGAGTTGAGTTTGCACATTAGCAGCTAGCGGCTAGCCAACAGGTGGTCTGAGCATTATGTTAGCATTGTTTACAGTACAACAGTGCATCATAGCAGCAAAACATGTTGATGCTGATATGATGTTTCATCATTAGACTTTTCACTGTTTATGTAATATGTCATAAAATTGGTGTAGGTAAAATTATTGAATTATTATTATTGGTTTTTGCTCATAGATTTGGGTCATTTTCTATTAAGCAGATTAAATGTCATTCTTTGCTTTTATTCACCAAACTTATTAACTAACTGATTGATTTATGTGTACCTGAAAACCTAAACCCCACAACAACAGCTACTTACCAATACATGTATAGAAAATGCACACTGCCAGTAATATTTTAAAGCACAGCCCAAATCAAACTCATATAAATTCAGAGGCAAACTTTTCTGTTCTAAAATAGCAAATCTATTTGAAAAACAAAACAGAACTTTCGTTTCATGACAGAGCACAGAAGATTTGGTTGTCAAAGTTACCGTCATTCTATTTGTCCCTTGCGACAAGACATAACTCATGAACACATGTCTGGAGACGCCTAATTGAAACAGAACTTGGATTTTGGCAGCAAAGCTGCACACGAAGGCTTTAGTTTTTATTTTTACAACCCACTCCGCCTGCGCACTACTACACCGGCAGTAACACCTTGCTTACAACCACAGGCTGGAGTTGTTCATGTCAGATTTATGTCAGCTGTGGTCTTTGGCTTTGATTGCCATGGAAATGGAAGCTTAGATGCTAACTTGAAAGTTGCAGTGTTAGAGCCTGCAGTGTGAATGTTTAATATGGAATCTCTCCCATGTCAAACTCTTCTCTCAGCTCCAGCACACAAACTGACACCGCTAACCCTGCTCTGTATCAGTCCGTTGCCCAGTAAACCAATTTGGCAATGCGCCATCTCCCTAGCTTCAATATTTACTCATCACCATTTGTCATCTACCATCCCTGGTGCATTATTATATTTACAGCCCTTTGTTGAATCATAATGATACAGCCTGTCCATCTACCAGTGCAAATTGATTTTCACAGTGTGTTTTCAACCTACACAGTGTTGAAGATGTGAAAATCTGACATAGCTTCTGACGATGTCATTATAAATACACTAAAATAAAATGTTTTTTTCTGTTGTATTAGTTAACACAACTAAGCATCAATAAATCACAATACCAGATGTTACCCATTTGTGCTGTGGTTGTAAGCAAGATTAGGTAGAGAAATCCTTATTGCATATCTGTGAGAGACAAAAGAGGGTTTCTATATCTTTAAGGGGCAGTTTTGTTAGATCCTAGTGATAGAAATCATATTTAAACACCATAAAGTGGCCCTTCCCAAATAAACAACTGGCTCTATAGACCACAACTCGTGTAACATGTCAAAGTCAAAGATGAACAAAGTGGAAGGAATCTGGACTGTGACGTTCCTCTGTGGTTTGGAAGATACTTGTGGAAGTGGATCAGAGAAAGTAGGACAGTAAAAAAAAAAATGACACAGACAGACCTGGATGTGTCTCACTGCCTCTCCCTCTAAGGGACCCTGATCAAGCACCAGACTGTGTCTGGACTGGACAAACAAAACGTAGTGGCTAACTACCATAACCAGGGACACAAGGGGCTTTGTTCTTGTAAAGGACATCAAAACAAAAAAAACTATCAGTAGAGGTGAATTCATTTCCCTGATTAATCACAACAATTAAAAGATATTTCATCGAAGTGGATTTTTACATTGTGATACCTTTAGAAGGTTTCAAAATATTAAGTATTTATCAAATCATTATTTTAAACCTAAACACCATCATAGGTGTATATGAGTCATAATCCATACCTTCTGAATTTTAGATGTACAGAGAGGGTGTATTAATGGCTGCGAGTAGCAGCAGCATGACTGAAGCTAACACGCATCTGAATCAAACAGACAGGGACGGCATCTATCAACTTATGTGTCGAAATAAAAGCATCACACACATGAAAGGCAGGATCTCCATGGTTTCCCCTGGAGCTGGGCCACGTTGCCATGGGAATGGAAGGTGCTATTGGAAGAGGAAAAACACAGAAAGACAGACAGCAAGACAGTGTCATCTTTCCATTTACCCAATATGCCCTCTTTATTTTTACCTCAATTTTAAACACACATTCATTTTCATTTTGCTGCTATCACATTCTTTTTCTCTTCCAAAGTAATTGTATCAATATATTTAGTCATTATTTGATAACATATATTTTTGTATGTAATATTCTTAAAGGATTAAACTCGACATTAATAAAACAAATTTAGCTACTCCTGTGTCCTCTGTCTTTTTCCAGATGACCTTTATGTGGCAGACTGTTTGCCTGGCTGCGTAAGGTCTAGTCAGACAATACTGTGCAAGTCCTGTCCTGATTGTCCTAATGCAATTAACCATCCCGACAGCACGCTTCTGCTCCCAATGTGATCAGACACTGGGGCAAACGAACACGCACAAGCGGTGTGTTACACAGGGCCTCAAGGTGAGTTATTATTCGGCTTTACCTCGAACTGACAAACTGTGCCACTGCTCAATAACCAAACATCCCTGCTTGGGAGTAATTGCTTTCCAAAGTCTGATAACCCCTGTGCTCAGGGGGCCTCATGTGGTGTCTCAGCACCTACAAAACAGTGCTGGGTTGAATGAGTTCAAACACCTTTCTTCTGTTTATATATTGTAAGTGTGGTCAGATGTGAGGAAGTCCAGGCTGCAGTATGTTTGGTTGTTATGTACCAAACAGGTCACGCTTGGACTCAGCTCCACACAGAGCCCATGTTGATTGAGGAGGTGGTGTAACACGGGGCAGGTGCACAGCCCAAGTGATTAGTCTGCTACGTGCAGATGCAGCATCATCTGTTTTTGGCCTTTTTGTAAACTCAGGATGTCTACAGAGATAACAATATGTCGCGACAGGGGTCACAGGAAGTTGACCCCTGCCGTGTCATAAATAAATGACGTTGTAAGTGTCAATTCGGAGGGAGAATGAGTGACCCGTCCAATATATTTTACTGCTCATCACTTCCACTTATCTTGTGCAAAGGCGAACACTGTGGGTACTGTTTACCCATTTTCAGACCGAGTCATAAATAGTGATGTCATGGCCCTAAAAAAAACATCACTGACACCACAGAGCCTCTTGATTCCCTAACAGCTCTATGATATTCTATGATATAACAACATTTTTTTTTGCATCAAGCGTGCATCAATCACTCACAAAATTTAAAACAGGCAATTTTGATGTTGTAGCAATTTGTTATATTGAACATGTATGCACACAGATGCAGAATGCCCAACTAATGAATGACAGTCAAAGATGGCCATTAGTGGCCACTTTTAATGGCCATTTAGTCCATGCAGTAAGTCAGCTCACCTTCTTTTCTCATTAACTGAAAAAGGCTTCTCCTCGCTGCTTTGTCAGTATAGACATGTGAATGCTTTGTCCCGAGAACATCATGGCAACTGGACAATGCAGTCACTGAGGAAACTGTGGTGAGGTCAATGGCTTTTACGCAAGCTAAAGCTACAGCTAAACCGAATGACTGAGCGTGTGGGATAAAGCAATTAAGGTACGCCATATAACGAGACAACGGGAGAAGACTGCAGACGCATGTCACCTTTTGTATGCATATAAAAATTACAGATCTGAACCTCTTATTTGAGAATGAGTGCAGTTTTGGCCCTGTAGAAATATTTTGCGGATCATAACTTTGCTCAATTCAAAATAGAACTGTCCAGAGGCATCTTTTAGTTTGATGTATTAGAACCCCAGGTTGGACACCTAGCCCGAGGCTAGCCTGATGGGAGGGTAGGCATCTCCCACCAATGGCTGGATTGCAGTGAGTGGAGAATAAAAGAGTACAAAAGGACCCACCGGTGACGACAATGGTCGCATGGGTTTACAGTGGCATTTTAATGCATGTTTTTCTTTCTTTCTTTTTTTTTCTGGCACCGTATACCAGCCTGTTAAAACAAAAAACAAGATAAGGGAACTGGTTTGAACAGACTCATTTACGTAGGAAGCTGTAGAAAAAAAAGACATAGGAGATAATGCTAGGCCAGGGGATCGTTTTCTTTTCATGGTAAAAAAAAAAAAAGAAAGAATGTTTTTTCTTTGCTTTTGAAGAAAGTAAAAGGATTTCATAGAAACAGAGCTTAATGTGGGACCCTGGAAATTATTTAAGTGTATTGGATTACACTCTGTCATTTCTAAATTTAGTTGTTGTCAATGTCAGCTTGGTGGCCAAAGGCATCCTGTGAAATGAAGGTAACCAGGCAACTGTTTTCAGACACTTGAGATGAAGCCAGTGCACATCGCCTGTCGCCCGTTTATATTCATCATGAATATAGGGAGACAGATGTTTCCTATATATAGCAAAGAGTCATTTCTAGTAATCAATGATTTAAAACTGACAACAAAACCGTTGTCAAAGCAGCCCACACTACTGTTTGGTGCTGTATATTTTGCAACAACAGTGTGTACTCTCATTAGCTGATGCATTTATTTGGTGCCCATTAACAATTGCATTTTCGCGTGAGATGTAGCAGCACCGATCGACCACTGTGCTCTACGAAGCCAACATTTCTGCTCTTTTGAATGGAACGCGACCAGTGGAAATCCCTTGTATAATTTGATCTGCTGCTGACCAGCAAGGGGAATCACAGGTAAATCTCATTTATTACAGGGTCTTTCACAGCTGAGTCAACACTCAGCACAAAAGTGTCCAACACTATCAGGCTCCTTACAGGATCTGAGAGCACATCCTGTGCCGAGAGAGGCATTGTTGACAAATGTGGGTTGTGTGCCTGGGATTTGCGTAGGTTTCTTTGTCAGAAATTAGACGCTCCTATGTAGCAAAGTAACTTAGTAGACGCCAGTGTATTAAGCCCCATATTGTGGAAAACACAAAACCCTTATTTCCATCAAAACAACCGAGCTGGGATTGCAGGTCTTTGTGGCCCTGCTGAATATTTAGTTCGGCCTGAATGTGGATCATGATGAGCTAAATTTGTCCAGAGGCTTTTCTCGGTGGTTAAAGCTCGTAAAATATTTGCATTATAAAGCATGCGTCATTACAGCCATTGAAAAACAATCTCTTCTGCAGCATTATGTTGTTGGCAACAGCTATTTATACAGTATTCGTGAACACTTCCCATCTCGTCATTTTACTCTATGGTCTTTTGTCATATGCTGTATAACCAGCAGCTCTCCCCTATCAGAGCTTTTCTGAGCTCAGTGGAAGCTATTAATCTTTAACTAAGAGCTCTAGTGGCAGTCAGTGCTTTTAAGCCTGATCTTTATTGCAGCAAGCAGCAGGATACTCTTTCCTGGAGTCTACATTAAGACCTGCTGCTCAGTTCAGTTGTGCAAACATGTATGGATATTGCATGTGGTGTTTTTTGGTCTTTAAGTAGAGTGTGTTTGGTTCTGCAGTTGTATGCAATTGTGAGTTTATACTCTGATGAACTCTACTCTAATTTTTTTCTTAGCTTATTTATTATCTGTTATATCTCTATCAAAGCACCAATGGATATTTCCAGTCGGTGCTGTATTGTCATACCTAAAACAAAATAACATGTTTTGCAAGAGAAACAATCAAACAAACAAAACTGAACTAAGTTAAATTCAAATTAAATCACCTATCTCATCGGCAAACTATCTGTAGGTTTTAATGAAAAATATTCTCTTCTTTTTTTAAGGGAAAACCAGAGGGGGAAATATGGGCCATTCGTCCTGTTGAGTAAGGTCTGTACAGCTTAAGCTGAAATAAACCACTAAGTGACTGTATCACTGTGTATCGGTGTATTTCTCAGATACAGCTTCTTTTGTGCACTGATTAAAATTTAGCATACGGTGAAAAACCCCATCTAAGGTTTCTGGTTTCAAATTATATTTTTAATCACTGAAAAGGTCAGAAAGAAAACAACAGGCTTAGGAGAAATATGAGATGGTGGCTGGCTCATCCCAGCTGATGCTGCAGCCACATTAACCCACCAATGAAGGAAAAGGCTGAAAATGATCATCAAATACATGTAACATTTTTCTGTTTGTCTATGAGCAATAATAAGGTAAGGTAATTAACATTTTGTTGATGGTGCACTTGTTTTTCTGGTATTAAGTTTATCCGATTGACTTTAATTCTGAAAACATATACTGTATTTATAGAAATTCGTTATACTGTAATGCCAACATACATTTTCTGAAGTTACCATGTAATGAACGTTACAGTAATTAAAGACAAACAATTCTATTGTTTTACATAATTTAATCATTATAAAATCTCCACGATACAAAAATGAAAATAAATAATTCATTTCATAAATAAACTGATGAGGAAGTACTTGGGCTTATAATGACACGATGCTAGAAAGTGGCAGATCGCAGTCACCGAGGAGATAGTCTCGTTTCAGCGTGGACATTTTGTTCACCACTTTGAAGCGAAGGGACCGCTGGCTGAGGTTTTCCTCTGAGATACCATCAAAGAAGAAATCCTCGTTGAAGATGGGATTGCGGCTCTTTCTGATGACTGTGCTGCGCTGCTTCTGGACCTTTCCGGGGACCAGACAGAGGCTGACACTGCAGTTGATAATCTTGGGGTCTACAGAGAGAGGATAGAGGCCCTCAACGCTGATCAGGCGAACTCGCAGTCTTTGGTTATCCGGACAGTACTCTGCGGAGAGTCTCAGGCTGCCGTCTTTCCCGATGGGTATCATTCTCTCCTTCCCTACCCTGTCTCTGTGCAGAGTCAAGTCCATGGGGAAGATGGTGGGTGGTGCCAGGCTGTAGCTGCTGGGCAGACCTTCAGCTAAGCCGTCCGATGCTCTCCTCATGATGTTGGGGCTGTTGTCCGTGGAACTGCCCTCATCTGTAGATAGGGAATTGTTCCTGGACACCATCGCTTTCCTTATGTTCCTTGACAACAGTAGTTCATGACTGAGTGCTTTGAAGAGGGAAGACTTAGCAGGGCACCTGGTTAGCAGTGGTGAGCTGAAAGGCGAGGACTCAGTGGAGGAAGTCGTATCGCTGTCAAGAGCGGCCTGCCAGCTCAGGGTGTAGCTTCTTGGGGAAAGTCTGGACGTCAGGGTGTTCAGACCGAGAGTGGAGGGAGAAGAGGAAGGCGAGGTGGACGGGGAGACTTTGGTGGACAAACTAGACCTACTCCTGGGCAGCAGAAGGGGCGAGGAGCCAGGATCAGAGTGGAAGAGTGACTCTTTCCTTCGGGTGTGGGGGCTCTCCAGTAAAGTGCAAAAGCCGTAGCAGGTCTGGGCTTTGGCCAGATGAGGAAGGGACAAGGCAGCCTGACTCTGTGGATCTGCATTGGTGGTCTCTTCATCGCTGCAGCCATCATGGGGGTTCTCATCCACGCTCTCCACCTGGATAATGTGCGGGTTGAGAGGCTCATGCTGTGTCACCTCGATTTCTGGGCTGGCCCTCTCGCAGGGAGACACCTTGCTGACACGGGCGACTCGGCTCGAATCCATATTCTTCATCTCCTGCAGGGACGGAATGGTCGGGGGGATGCAGAACTCTGGGATGTTGTCAGGAGTGATGACATTAGGGCAGAGTAACACCCTTTTGGGTTTTTCACCAAACATCATATCGCTGATTTTAAAGCTGAGTTCAGTTGATGGGATGGGCAGGTTAGATCTCTCCACTGACACACGGATCTTCTCCACCATCCACATGGGTTCTCTGTAAAGTTAAAATGCTTTTAAAGTTTTGCATTGTGTTCTCCATTTAAAAAAGAACCACCACTTGACAAAAAAGTAAAATTATTAGGACTTTCTTACCTTATATTCTGAAGATATGAATAATCCACACAGTTGTTCTAAACAGGATGAGCTGGTAGCTCCACGGTGTTGGTAGAAATCTCTGAGGCTCCCTTGACAGTAGATGGAGGTCCTCTCTGTCAGATGTGACAAATCTGGGGCTATTTGAGCGACGCAGGCAGTTTAAATGAACCAGGAAACCAGTGGATCTAACACACGCCCCTCATGCTGCTTGAACAGGATCCTCCCTCTCTCCTCGGCGCCCCGGTTCCCATGGAAATATCCAAACCACAACAGAGCTCAAGGCCCCCGTCATAGCAATTGTACTAATACGCCAGTAAAAGTTTTAACACTTTGCAAGCGCGCAGCTGCTTTCACACAAATGTCAGCCTTTAAACTCCCGTGTTTGTTTTTCCACTTATTTGAATTAGATTGTCTCTATGACATTGTTCCATGATGATAAACAAAGTGATCTGATAAGGTTGTACTCCTGAACTGCTTTAGACGCTTCTGAAGAGAAATTATCTTTAATGGTTCAATTGATAAAGTTGTCCTGGCAATAACTGTTTTAAAAATTCAGATCATATTTCCATATCAAAACTTGACACCAATGTAAATGCGACATGTGCTACTGCTTGATCCAACTGGTATAAGTATATTCATTGTCTAATTATTTTTAATCATACTCCAATATTTCTAATGTCGCTAATATTTCTTTCACTTTCATTATTTTGTTGTTGTGTGTTAAACACAAATTTATTTATAGATGCGATGACCTGAGTCTGTTGATCCTCAGCTGTTATTGAAAGATTTTAACATCAGTGCTTCCCTCTTGTGGTGGGTCACACAGCAGCTGTCATCTGTATCTAAACAGTTACTGCTATTAATATAAAAACCCCTTTTTGAAGGCACATTCATACAGTGGCTTTTGCCTGTTACTGTGTGCTCGGTATCCTGCTCTCCCTTTGTTTCTTGAGCCGTCCTTTCTGAAAAATAGCATAGAGGGAAAAAGCTCCATCATTCACAGGACAAGGTTCAAGTGGAGCAACTTGGTTACCAAGTGTTACCAGGCACTTAAGAACACAATGATGTCAGTGCTAACTATATACCAGGAAACTGTCCTAAATGGGGTGCTTCTCAGAAATGTTTTCCAAGACGTGCGGGTCACATCAGGAATTCGAATGCACCTCTTAAACATTGTCTTCCTTGCACATCAGGGTGTAATGAAGTGATACAGTTAAAGATAACAAAGCTAATATTATTTCTCTCAGCATATCACCTAACCTGCTCATACATGGAGTACTTGCATGTACACTTGTGTGGTTGTACTTGCAAACATCAAATCCAACAACACAGTTTTACATACTCATGAAAATGCCTCCAGACTTTTCAGATTCATTGTTGTCAACATAATAACAGACTTAATGGCGCGTCCATACAGAAACAGATCACTAGTCCTCTTGACAATATTTACATACTGTATATATAGTATATTCTTAAAGCATGTCCTTGCATACTTACAAATCTCCATTAGGGGGCAGTATATGTTTAGAAACTCGCAGCACAGCCAGTGAGACGGTAAACTGAGAGGGAGGCGTTAGTCGGATTGATATATTAAATACACACTCTATTACGCACACTGGAGTATGTATTTAATGCGATGTGGTATATGATGAATTCATCTTTGAGCCAGCAACCATTGCCCCGTCTCACACACACACACACACACACACACACAGAGAGACAGAGCGAGAGAGCGGCCATGTATCCAGATCTTGAACAGACCTCTGAGCAGGTTTCTCTTTCCAGGTGGCACCAGACACACCGGTGATCGTTAACGATCAGCTGACACGCGCTTGACACGTGCACGTGACCGCAAGAAGCCCCCCCCACACACACACACACCCAAGACATTATTTCAAAATAAGAGCGAACTCATCGAAATGTTTGCGTGCGTTCATCCTCGTGCATTTCCGTCGGGTGTGTTTTTATTTATTTATTTGTTTGTTTGCGTCATGTTTATGTCAGGCTCTGCTGATCCTGCTGCTGTAGGATACTACATCTCTGTGACTGTCAGACACCGCGGGTGAGTGTGACGCTGCTTCCTTTTCTCGGCGCAGAGAAATGTGATGGTTTCTATCCACCACCTCCCCCCCACCATACCCCCCCACTGTACGATCATCGAGGAGGGGCTTGATGCCGTGGAGGAGGCAGGCAGAGCAGACAGGCTGAGCTGACCCGCTTCTCTATGCGTGTGCGGCGTGCGTGCGGGTGTGTGCGCGCGCGGGCGTGTGTGTGTGTGTGTCGCCGAGCCCGCGTGCATTAAAGAGCCGGACATCAGGTAGGATTTCCACTACATCTCTGTATGATATCAGCCCGTGTCTCTGGTGGTTGGAGGTGCTGCTCTTCACTGCGAGGAGGAGGGGGGGGGGGTGAGAGGGAGGAGAGTGGGGACCGCTCGGTGTCGGCTCAGCTGAAGCGCTGAACACACTCCACATGACGACCTTTCCACATGATCCGTCCTACACCGTCTCCTCCATCTCCGTTTTGTTGTTGTTGTTGTTGTTGTTTTATGTATCGGGGATGTAACAGCAGTCGATCTCCAGCCCGCCTCCTCGCCTGATGTGTGACTGACTGACGGCTTCTGCTTTTGACATTGACAGATAAGAGGTAAAAAGAGAGAGAGAGAGAGAGAGAGAGAGAGAGAGAGAGAGAGAGATGGATCGTTTCATTGACCTACTTGTTTGGCGATGTTGCTGCGTGTGGAATATTCGGGCTGGTCGATGTGTATATGTGTGCGTCGGAGTCGGTGAAATGTTAAAGTCATGCTGTCCAGCTTCAGCATCATTGGTGCTGTACTGTAACTTGGACAGTGAATGTAATCTGGATCTGCTCAGCATGAAGAGAGAGAGAGAGAGAGAGAGAGCTGGTGTGAGGTGTGGGTCTGTAATGGGCACGCGGGGATGTAAACCCAACCACTGATGATTTGCACTGGTGCATGCGTGGACATTAGAGGCAGGGTATACAGTTTATAACGATCAGTTCTGACAAGCTTTTGACAAGTTGCAGATTTTTTTTTAAAAAAAAGGAAAAATCTTGTTTTTGCCTGTTTGTAGAGATCAGAGGGCACAGTCACCTGGTTGTGGTGCTGCTGCTTCCACCAACACACCAGCAGGGAGGCTGTGCCACTGAAGGACATTGCTTTAGTGGCCTGGTCGCCCTGCTGCCTCGTGCACCTGCACTTGTGAAGACACATTTTCTGACCTGTGACACGTGGTTGTTTCACGCAGATACAGCCCAGTGAGTGTTGCTTCAACAGAGCGACTGTGGGTTGAAAGGGGCCAAATAGTATTTTTTTTTAAAAAAAACTGCATTTCTTTTAATGAATGGTTTTAACATACTGTTCATCGGTTTGTGGAGCAAGGCTGTGTCAAACCACACTATAGCTCCACATCAAGCCTCTATTGACATCCTCATTATCCAAGGACGCCTGTGGCTGAGATGAACAACTGTTTGAGAGATTCAAACCTCCGTCTACAGTATAAAGCAGCTGGCCGTTTACTATGAGAGGCATCTTTGAGGGTGAGTATCAAATCTAGGATGCTTGTGCCATGACGCAGGTTTCAGACGATGCAGAGGAGTGACATATTTTGTTAGGGTGATGTAACTGGAAAGGTCAAGCTGCCTCAGCATTGTGCGGACAGCCAGGATTCTGGATAGCTTCATACAGTGACACACTGAGGGCTTGATTCCAGCTGGGAGTACCCATGCTAAAAATGTATTGCTCCCTGATGATACTATAAGGCACCGGGTAGTGCAGAATAAAGACATCCACCAAAAACACAGCAGGAGCTTCTCTGTATCATGTGTGGTACAGGAAATGCAAATATCCTTATATTCTGCACTGTACAGCATGTTGTTATGCACAGTGAATTAATACAATTTATACATATGTTGTGTTGTGTGTTGTGTTGATGATTGGTTCCATCCTGGTTTGAGATTATAGTGGAATGTGTGCTGTTTATAGGGTGTTTTGTGCAGTCTGGTTCAGGCTTTTTTCATAGTGGACGTGAAAAGATCTGTAGCCAAACGGAAATGTCAACACTTCACCTTAATGCAAAGACGTATAGTCTTTGCATTGTGTGTGCCTTGCAGAGTGTAGAAAAACAATTTGTTGAATAGCAGGTTGTGTCAATAAAAAACTAATCTACTGATTACATTGCTGGAGAGGCTTTATCTTACATGGTAAATACATCTCTAGCTGTAGGATTAATGTACATAGGTTTAGACGAGCTTTCATAGATTTGCTCATTTAATGCTTCAGTTGTCTGTGATTGGACACAGCGTAAATATCATTGTACGTTCAGAAATCTAAAGTCGTAGGAATATTGACGCTATGGAAATCTGAGCAGCTGGAACCAATGCACTTGTTAGTCCATCATATGAGCATTTGGCTCGTCCATGTTTCATACAAAAGTGCACACCCACCGCGACCATCAGCAGTAAGTGCCGTATACCTTCCCACAGCACACTTCACAGATATAATTAGATCACAGCACCACCAATGTCACAAGCTCACATGCAGCATTCGTCTGCCAGTGGCAACTGATAAAGGCTCATTGTTCCATCAAACAAAACACTAGACACTATTCACAACACCCAAGGTTATAATACCAACATATCCCCAGCTTTATATACAGTGCCAAAAGAGACCAGAAAAGTTTTCATCTGAAAACATTAGAAATGACACAGATTGATTGATATAGTCAACACTCTACACTTCTTCCTGCAAGCTTATAAAACATTAAACAGCAATTTCACATTGCACTGGTAATTAAAGCCAAGCGCTATTTAAATGGTGCCTTTTTCCCACTCATTGCCAGCTACTGAAGAGGCCATCACCCCAGTGATTCTGTATTATTGAAGGCTATTAAGGTACGGTTATCTCTGCCACAGCAACTTTAGTTCAACACCTTCAGCTCAATACGTAATTTACCAGGGATGACACGTTTCAAACAGGAACTAGAAAGGCTTGGTCCTTATATAAGGTGCTTTTAGTCTATGTTCACGCAGACACTGCAACCAAGTGAAAATATATGCAATAAATAAATATGCAACCCTCAAAAAGTGCCATAAAAGTGTCATCCGCTCCCAAGCAAGTATTTTGACCCATGCAGCGGTGTCAAAACCTCAACTGTATTTCCGTGCCGCTCGACAGAAAGTGATTTTCCTGTCAGCTGTTACAGTTGCTCCGTCATCAGGAATACATTCCTGCTCGGAATTCCCCAGGAAACGTTCAGTTGGAGGATGGGAAGCCAGGATTTTTTGGAGACTCTCGAGCGTGTGATTGTTCAACGGATATTTAATGCATGAGAGTGTAGGAGGTGGAAACTAAAACACACCCCATGCTGTGGCTGTGACCCTGCCTTTGTGTTCTGTGTTTATCAGGGAAATGGATCTCCTCCACATATTTTTTCTTCGGCCTCTTTAGGCGCTGGCTCGCCTCCATGGCTGAGGTAGACGCAGAGGCTGCTGTCTGCTGTTCCAACTTCTTCATCAATCCGAGTGTGACAATGGACTTGAGAGTGAGCGCTATGATGCAGATGGGCCTTTTTGGCATTTGCGAACCCTTGGCCATATTCCGTATGTGTTTCATGTTTGAACCGAGGTTGTTCTCATCTGTAATTAAATATTTAGTAGGATCTGACTGTGTTGGCTGCATGGAAAACTGTTGGCAGCTAAAGCAGGTCATTGTGAGGACACTCAGATCACCTTGGTATCTATCCTGTAATTTGGGGCGGTTTATTGTAATACAGTTGAATTTGGGTACTTATTTGCAAATACATTACGACTGTGCAGAATGTGAAACAGACAAACAATCTGCTGGTACTGTGTTGTGCACAGCCCTTACAAACCTGGTGGCAGTGGCTGATACAGTGCGTTTACTGTACATGCGGTCTAAACAACATGCGGATGTGCCAGCGATGCGTAAGCAGACTCAAGAAGTAGGTCAGTGGATGCCAGCAGAGGCAGTGGCACAGCATCTATCTATCTATCTATCTATCTATCTATCTATCTATCTATCTATCTATCTATCTATCTATCTATCTATCTATCTATCTAG
>JAFBJQ010000541.1:35925-115591 GCA_016785345.1 Trinectes maculatus | reverse complement strand
ATCTATCTATCTATCTATCTATCTATCTATCTATCTATCTATCTATCTATCTATCTATCTATCTATCTATCTATCTATGTTGTAAATTAAATCAAAATGAATCTGTAATTTTTACTCTTTCGCTGTTAACAGGTGTTAAAATTAAGGTTGGGGGATTTGATGTGATGTACATATCTGGTTTGGTTGTAAAGAGAAACGGTGGAATGATCAGGAACACGACCCACTCTGTTTGAGCTAAACTGATTATCAGTGGAAACGATCATATGACACCTGCGCTCAGACTCATGTGATATATAGCCTCCACTGAAAAGGGAGAGCAGCTGAACTAATGCTGCTTTGCCTCAGACATATCTGTGTCTCCGTATTCATCTCAGCGAACGTGCTCGTCTCTTTGACTCACTGGTTTCTCACAGCACAAACTGCTGGATGTGAACGGAAACCATACAATACAGGTTGTGTCCTTGTTGTGTCTGTTCAGTTAAAATGGCTGCTCGTCCTCAGAGATTTGCCAGCTTGCTGTAACCTGCCCGGCTTCGTTTGACTCTATTGTGACTATTTTCAGCATCAAACTGCCAGAAACGCTTTCTTTGTTGAGAAGATTACACAGTGTTACGTTCCAAAAAAAGACGACAAAGTAAGTGATATTGTGCGTTCACCGTGTCATTATCTTTCATAAAAGGAACTATAATAACTCGATTGCTGCATTATTGAGGGGGTGTGTATACTAAGTAGCTATTATTATTATTATTATTATATTATGGGAGATTTTCTTTGTGGACAGTGTCACAGAGTGAACGCAGTGTGCTCTCGAACTCCCAGATGGTTTTGGCTCCGTTCATCAGGATGCTGGGAGTGTTTTTCACTGGTGTTAGGGAGGGGGGTCTCAGGAGCGCCACAGGAGCCAGAGGTCAGTGACAGTGGGGCTGAGATCCCAGTGATTGAGCCACTTTCCATTGATCTACATTAATGCCAAATGCAGCTGAGTGGTTGGGGGCCGTGCGCCACAGGATAGTCCGGACATTTATCACCCGATGACTTGATGAACACAATACCAAAAAAAAAAACCAACTGTCAAAAACAGCTTTGTTTGAAGTTGTATCAGTCAGCGCACACAATAGATGCATTACCCATGTTCTGGACAGTGAGAGGAAAGGTCTGGTGCACCGGGACAGAGGCAGGGCGGAATAACAGACAGATGAAGTCAACAATAGTGTGTTGCTGCTGGATGGGGCTGTGGGTTTCTAGGTTTGGGGAGAACCTCCAAAGCCGGTGGTGACACATCAGTGTTACTTGAGGGCCATCAGGTCCTGTGTGTGTGTAAGTGTGTGTGTGTGTGTGTATGCCAGCTGTTGGACAGTTGTTTGGGGTCCTCTCCTGCCTGAAGCAGCACTGAAATGACTGCTCTGAACGTCTGCAGACAGTGAGGGTTGCTGACCAAGCAAGAACTCTCTCTCTCTCTCTTGCTTGCTCGCTCAACCGCCCGCCCTCCTCTCGCCCCCCACTTCCCACCCTCCCCACCCCCACGCGGCTCAGAGCTATGTAGTGTCAGCACCTTGAGTCTCAAAGAAGAACCGTGGACTGCACTGACACATTCATGTCGAAATGATTTCTTATTGGCCTGGCAGGGGTGCATTTAGCAACTGGAAGCTGTACTGAATAAGTGATTGTGTTACTCTAGCCTTGTATAATCAGCTCTTTAGCAGTGCGGTGACCTTGTGCTGAGGGCAGAGGGAATCTCTGGTTACCCGTGGTGGAAGGCGGTGTCTAGGATTACGTCCGTGGCTCTGTTTTTTGGAGATTGAACGATAACGTTGACTCAGGAGTCAGTGGCATGATTTGTAGACATACAAAAAATATTTTTTTACAGAGACCATGTTAATCCTGGCCGTGGGCGTTAGCACAGCCCAGATATACCTGATGGTGTAGGCCTCTGATTGACCGACAGTCATGTCCAAAAGAAAAACATCTGTCAAAAGTTTAACTTTTTTGGTAAACCGAAAGGACAGCGTTTATAAAAATGCATTTACAGTAAAAAAAAAAAAGTGGTATTGAGTTGGTGTAATTGCCAGACAGAATACTTGTGTATCATAACATAGCTCATAGCATCTTTTAATGTGACAGTATTTACATTCTTCTGTCCTCGTAAATGTGTTGACACAGCTTTAGCTGATCCTCTGGGTCGAGTGTGTACATTAATTCTAAAGAGTCGCTGTGGGAATATGTTTGTCTGCCCTGATGGTACATAATCATAAGCAAGAGAGAATATTTAAATTCAAGACAGCCGTTAATTATTCAAAACCCTGATGTTCAACTCTGTAACCTTGTTTGTCAGTACACTGTTGTTCTTGTCGCTGAACTAAACCTAAATTTAATATTTGACACTTCAGAACATGCACTGTCTGGGAAATAAGACCCGATGAGCTGATTGAATTTGTTCTCGGGTTCTTGTAATTGTGTCAATCCAATAACGACAGAAAGAAATCAACATCTTCCTAAGCAGATTCTGATACAGTATAATCTGTCTCCGTATAGTTTTTTGCCATAATGTACGTCTTGCTGTGTTGGTGTATTGAAATCTAAAGCTTGACTAATTTGATGTAAGCACTTGGATCAAACCTTCATTATCCTGAAATGTCTCCCGAATCTGATCCTGGATCAGTTTTTGTGCATAATTATATAAACCATTGAAAAATAATAACCAAAGGACACCATTTTAATTCCTGAGCGGTAAACATCATTATATTATCTGACCTCTACAGGGGAGGAGAGATATATAACTGTTTTCGCACAGTCAACAAAAATAACACTATGTCCACATGAACTAGTTTGAACTAGATTGTTTACCTTCCATTATTCTCTCTAATTTATTCTGCGGTGACCCTAAAACATACGTATGAACATGAACAGGTTGACAAAGGCAGCATGGCCTTCCACGTCGGTAAGTATTGTTTTGATTATGCCCTGCTTTACGCTGTGCTTAGTAGTTAAGGTAATTATGCAAAAAATATGATTTTTTATTTATGTTTATCTGCATTTTTCTGCGAGCTGTTACTAGAAGTTGCAGATGTATCTTTTCTTTGCTCAAATGAAGATGCTGTGTAGATGTTTAAAATGATACGGTGCTAATTTCCTGCCACCGTTACCATCTGCTCAGTCCACTATGTGGCAGCTGTTCTCTTCTCTCTCCATCGGTTCTTCAGTTTCCTTAGAAAGGAGATTGATGGATCTGCCGTTAGGGGAGCGGGGCCTGCCCGCTCGCACTGGACATGCTACTCCTGCTAGGTTATAGGTTGAGATAACCCCCCCTAACCCCTCCAAGTCTGGCTCCAGTGGTGTCCTGTAACATACTCAGGTGTGAGTGCCAGCCTGAGGTCAAGGGTCAGTCTAATACTAATGACCAGGACTGGTGGTCTTGTACGAAGTGGCTGCTGTTGCAGCTCGCTGCCTCCAGTAATTGTTCCCTGACTCTGAATCGTTTCTGCCGCGTCTCATTCATTATCCATGCTCTCTGCCCTTTCCATAATCCAAAATCAAATGTAGCGCCGCCACATGTGGGATTATTGATGCTGTTATTTAATGACTGTCAGGATCTCTGGCATTTATTTGTGATCTATGGTCTGTGTGAGGAGCTCATGCTGGGAAACATGCACTGTATTTACAGTCTGATTTGATTCCACTGTGCCTGAGAGAAAAAAGGCTATCATAAATTCAAGGAATCTCGTGCAGTGAGATACGGTGAGGCTGGATAAAGGCCCGGCCGGGAGGAGGGACAAAGACAGTGGAGGAGGCTGTGCTCTCAAAGAGTGATCTGTATGCAACTTCAGTGGAAGACGGCGTCCTCAGCACATGGCACGAGCTCAGAGGCATTGCTTAAAATGTCGCTGGCTTGTCATGTAAGGCTTGGCTTACTCTGCTTTCTGTTTGCATTAGTCTGCAGACCCTTTACAGTGTGAGGGACTCTTCTGCGTTTGTAGTGCAGCGATGCCTGGGTTGATTCATTCCCGGCTTGTCTTTTAACCAGTTAAATCATCTTTAATTTAAACTAACAGCAGTAATGATTTGCTGCTGGTATCTTCTGTGCAGGCACCAGGTCCACACATCCTGGATGTCTCAATGAGATGGCTCCGTCTGCCTCCCTTTGGTGCAGAACCATGGGACTAATTGAATTACACATCCCCCTCCTTAGCTTCTCAGTCCCATGGGGGTCTACAACTAATCATGTGGATTTTCTGTTTTTCAACTATGGGGAGGGGTGGCTATATCAGTGTTTCGTCTATAGACAACCTATTGTGTATCCTCGGCCATAGAGAGGCAACATATTTGACCATAACATCACCGTAGCTGCTGTTGTATTAGATGTTGTCAACCCAGGTTCTTAACCTCTTGACCTCTAAAGCCTGAGGTCACACCTCAGCTGGTGTCCAGATGCAGCCCAGTGTTGCATTGCTTGCTAAAGAAATGAATATTCAATGCAGGAAGATTGACTTTTCCCCCAGATCAGTACGTCAATTTGATTCACCATAACAATGTACATTACATACCCAATGGCTGGTATGTTATTTGGTTAAATGATTCTGTGTTTTGGAAGATGAAGTTATTACCGTAAATTCCGGACTACAACACAGTGACGCGGTTAATCTATGAATTTTTACGGGCTAACGAGCTTCACGCCGCCATAACATTTAGCCTCCACCAACTTTTTCCTGCACAAAAACAAGAGCCACAGCCCCTGTCCCACATTTAGTAGTAGCGTCACTGTATTGGCACTCAGACACTTTGTGACGCTCTGTGAATTGTTATATTCTCTTTTTATCCAAATGCTGCGGCTAAACTGATCGTTAAACTAGATACGGCTCTATCCCCTCTCCTCTACTGCCCTCTAACGTCCTGGGGTGGAAATCCCTTTCAAGGCGCAGACATCAACTGTAGCCGTTGAAGAACAGCTGTTTAGACCAATAGGAGAGTGCTTTTAGACTTTCACTCACTTCCTTTTGCAAGTTGTAGACGTTTTTAAGATATAATTTAAATATAATTTAATTATAATATAATTATAATATTTAATATTTAATATAATTTAAAAATAAATATGACATTTAAAAAAAATCTTTCTGTGTAAATATCTCATGTTACTACGTGGACACCTACAGCTTATAGACAACTGCGGCCTCTATATGTACAAATCCTGTTTCCTTCTTAAAATATGTGGGTGCGGCTTATATTCAGGTGCGCACCGGAATTTACGGTATATATCGTTTGGTAAACTGAAATTTTATGTGTAAATATCTGGGATAATGGACCTTTCCTTGCACAGTGGTGTAAAGGAGAGCTATGCACTAATGCTCAACAACATTAAATGTGAAACCTGACAAAAATCCTGAGCTCAGAGTTTCACCTTGTGACAACGGTTACTATATAATGAAGATTAAGACTGAAGCCGTTTAAGACCAGTTTGTTTAACTAAGCCTGGCTGATATAAAGCATTGGTGACAACATGCACATTACACTTTATAGCAGGTATTATGACAGTGTGAGGTGCACAGGGAGGAAAAGCAACCCAACAGATAAACACGCTGAGCGCAGTGAAAATTATTGCACTGGAGTTTTAATTGAATTTTGTGTAATGTATGCGTCATGATTAACAGTCGCTGGAGGCCCTGTACCCTACCCGCCTTTTCTTCTAATTAATTTAATTTGATATACAGCACATGGAAATCAGGCAAAAGCTTTGAAAATCAGTCCTTTGTAAAACGCAACTTTGGATTTAAATTAAAAAAAAACCTGCTCTTTGTTAGATAGGAAATTGTTCCTCTTTTTGGCCTCTGTCAAACAAGCTGTGGCGAAACAGAGGACATTGGATGTCCCTATCATCTGCTATTATGAATTCCTCCGTCTGTCTGCGGCACTTTTATTGTCACCCTTTCATAAATCAGATTTACTGCTACATCTGTAGTGCCCATGCTAATGAAGTAACACCCAGTGCAGAGACACAGCATTGATTTCATTTCCTGCCTCTCCGACTGCTCCCTGGGCACCTAGACGGAGATTACATGACAATGTCATATAAATGGAGAGATTAGAGAATCTGGATCCAAGTGGAATGTCACAGGTGTGTGCTCAGCCTCACAATTAGATGTACAAGGTTAACAGAGAGCAACAAAGACAGTGCTCGGTACCATGGGCTTCTGCTCTTTTCCTGCAGACCTTTGGAGCATAACTTTTTGTCTTGTTAACCCAAGGCTGGATATGGAGGTTGTCAGGTTCTCCCACTCATCTCCAATGAATCGGGTGTTACCACCCCTGTCAGCTATCTGTGGCGAGGCAACAGGGAAATGGATGGGTTGTCCAGTTATTAAAGAACAGAGGAGGGCACAGTTCATTGCGCGTCTACATGCTTGCCTGCCTTCATGCCCGTGTGCTCATCCGGTTGCTGCATTTTCTGCCTCTCTTTCCTAGCAGCGATAGAATGGAAAAACAATGCCTGTAGAGTCAAGGATTCTTGCCCCTTTATCAAGTTAATTATTTATCCTTCTTCTTGACTGTTTCAGCACCGTTTATTAGATTAGATGGAACAATTAGTGGATTTATCAATATACCAATTGACACAAAATAAATCTCACCAACAGTTTTAATAAGGAACAGTTCACTCGAACATTATCTGCTCTGTGTCATTGCTTTCTGCTTTTTTTATTATCTTTATTTAAAATATGTATGTTGTTGGTCTTGGCATCTTTAAGACAACACAGTGTTCACAGTCTGAAATGGATGTTAGTGCTGTGGTATTTAATTTTATAGATTTTATTGAATATTATATGTGTGTGTTTGTGTGTGTGTGTATATATATATATATATACAGTATACATGAGAATAGGGGTACGAGAGCAGAGGTATAACATGGAGTCAGTCTCTTCTTGGTAGAAGAGACTGATAACGAGCACTTGCTGGGCTTCTTAATGAGGATACATAATTTGTACAGGATAAAGGGCTCATGTATAGAGGTATAATCACCTCTGCGATGTGCTGGGTATGGAGAGGTTTATGATCCTTTGCTTTTACCTGGTGTAGTATTTACCTGGAATTGAAACTCATAAAAATGTCTCGGTGGTAGTTAATTGCCCTGTTCTCATACATGTTATCACTGTACATTAATGATAACCGCCAAAAGCTGTGAATGAAAATCACATGTATTATGAATAGACTGTTGATAACGGCTATGTGTGTAGGTGTTGTGTTGAGTGCAGATAATGAAATGTTATTATAGTAACTCAAAAAGAAAACATAAGTATTCAAGCGATCAGCTGGCTGAATGCCCCCCGCCAAACTAATTAGAATCTGTGTCAGCATTAATGAGTTGTGTGCTATGGTGGCAGAATCCATTGAGGCAGTTAATGAATTTCAGAAAGCATGAAACACCAGTGGAAAACCGCTGTGCTATACAGTACTTAGGTTGCTAATAACTGACAGCAATCAGCAGTACGCAGCCCTAAGAATCACCTCTGGTATACTGACAGCCAGCCACATGAAAATGTTTAATTTATCATTGTGTTGTCATGCTTTGCAAAATGATGATGTGATCGCATGATGATATGAAGTAGGAAAATTCTGCTCTGCAGGTGAACAATTTATTGGCCATAACCAGGTAATGAGAGAATAAAACATATGCAAACCTCAATGCTTACTTTCAGTCAGTCATCAAACTATTTTGGATCCGAGTTGTTGAATTTGAATGAGCTGTTAATCCAGTGTGAAACGTTTAACACAGGCTTGTTTCTGTGAAGCGACATTAAAATGTTATTGGAGAAAATGCTATAGCCATGCCAGTGGCTCTTTGACGCTACATTTAACACAAAGTGATGCTCTGAGCTGAATCCCAGTGTCAGTGGATGAACATGCTCCCAGTTTCAGGTCAACCAACCTAATGGGCTTGACTTTCAGTAACCTCCGTGCAATGTCCCAGTCTGGGTCTGGACTCAGTTTTGTGTTACAGTCAATAATTGGACACAACTACACACAAACCCCAAAATGGACAGTGTTTCTGTGCCTCTTTTGTCCCTGTTGGAAAGAATGACCTCAAACGCTGCTGTATTAATGTACTGTCATTTTGCAATGGCAAGTAATACTATAAGCCACCTATCTGACTTACCATACCATAGGTATGGTATGTTTCAGCTCATCCTTTTTAAATAAATATGTATCGTCCTAACTCGGTTGTTACATGTTTTGATACATGAAATGGTACATGATTTATAAATTGATTAGAGCCTCCTCAGACATTATACGAGAATGAACTCTAATTTTATATTATAGTTATATCAATATTTATTTTATATGAAATTGACTTTTGGAGCAAATATCTGTTCCGTGTCAGCTGTTTTCAGCAAACTAATGACTAAGTTGTTTTTACAGTTCTATCATTTAATACAACCTAAACTGTGCATATACAGTACATTGCACCTCATGGTGCAACAGGAATGAGACATTCCTCTTTTTCCTTTTAAAGCTGGTGCACACACTGTGATAAGCCTGCATTTGGTACGCTTGCAACTAGTATTGTGTATTTACACAGTGGTCTTTAGTCAACATGTGCGTTTGAGAATTACTTTAATGACTCTACTTGTTATAATTTAGAGGTGCACATGGATGCAAAAGGCAGAAAAATCACAACAGTGGTACACACTGTGTCTGGCAGCATTGCTTCCATGTTACTCCATCGAACATGCACCTTCTTGATAGTGCTGATAATAGTGTTATCTGTAATAGCCTGGCAGGACTAAACCATTTCCTCCTTGTTTTGTATCCAGTAGATGCTGACTTGTCTCCTGAGAGCAGAGTGGTTGGTTACATCCTGATACATTTGTTGAGGAAGGTTGGCAGATTGTCTCTGAACAACTATTCATTAGACGCATGAGAAGCACTGCACGGCCAAAATAATAACGTCCAAGTTAAACGACTCAATCCAATCAAATAACAATAACTGAATTACTCCCAGAGATAAAGGGTCTGTTTATAAAAGATATAGCGAAATATAAACACACACTGAATTGACGATCTTCTCACCTGTTTGCATGAGGCACACTATGAACTGAATTGGCTCTTGGGGATGAAGTGTTTGAATCAAGGCCTGGATCTCTAAACTGTTTATTTGAAAAAGAAGTGATGGCTCACAAATGACACATTTCCCTTCCTTCGGACGTCATTATTTCCTTGGCATTTTGACAACTTTCCTGCGAGCGTCCCCTTAAACCTGCTTTAGCGTAAAACAAATTGCAATCTTCTGTTCTTATCCATTACCTTAACGATTTCTATGGCCCATAAGTCTTTTTTAGCAATACTGGGCTGCAGCCTAATGCAGCACTTGGTATTCTGCAGCCGGAGAGAGTCAATGAGTGCAGTGTGTTTGTCAGCATCCACATTAGATCTTGTGCATGCAGCAGCCTCTAAGCTCATTAAATTAATCAGGTTAAACAGAAGGGAACTGGGGAGCACTCGGCCTGCTGTATGTTTCCTCAGGACTTCCCCGGTGAGACGAAGAACCTCTCACGCAGGCTCCAGCTGAGCTACTGGGACCCGCCTCTGCAGACGCCTGCTCCTAATGATCGTCTCCCGCTGCTCCTGTTTGAATGAAACCCACACACACAGGCTTATTCAACGGCGCCCATGCTCTCATCATGACCAGCTTGTAATTGTAAAGAACCAACGCGGTTGGTCAGCTGTGTATTTGCTCATATTTGCGTGTACAGACGTGGTTACGTGTTGCGTTCGTTCCACTGTTGTTGTCGATTTTAGATTTTGTCGCCTTGCTTGTGCGGGGTCACAATAATAATAATAGTAATAACAGTCTTGCACATTGTTGCACGGGCCTTGACGCTATTTTGTACTTTCAGTCGTGAAATATCTATAGAAACCCTTGAGCGCTCGCTGCTATCCAGCCACTCAGGAAAGTACAGAACAAGCTCTGCAAAAGTGATTCAGCCACACATCGGCTGATCTATAGCCGTGGCAGCTTGTCTCTTTACACGCCGTGTGTGCGTGTCGCCGCTGAAAGCACTTCAGTGACTGTCTAATGAAAGTCAGAGCCGTTTCTCATTCATTGGTTTCTCTTGCAGACTGCGCAGCTCAGAAGAGGCCACGTTTGTTTCTTTGGAGCTGACAGAGGCCACCTGACCTGGGAATTGCCCAAATTGAGGGTTGCTACGGCAACGGGCAGATGTGGAGCATGAAATAGCGAGGCTGCGAGAGCCTAACTGAGCGCAGCAGTATCCCCTACATGCTCCTCTACTTACCACGTGGCTCCTCTGTCTCAGTAAAGGTCCAGCTGCAGGCCGCGTCCAGAGACGTGCGTCCCCCTCTGTCCATATGGCACAGGGCTGAGAGCACAGCAAGCGTTTCAAGGAGTCAGCGTGGTTCTCTCAGTTGACCCTGTGTGCACAGTTTGTTAAGGATATCCATGCTGCGTGTGGGTGGTGGTTAGCTGACCAGATGTTTATCATGCAGATTTAAGCCAGAGATGTTTGTTTCCAGTAATCAGAAACACTTGGACGTTTAGAGGTTGGGAATCGAAGCAGGCTCGCATGAGCTTGTACAAGAAATTACTTGGATGCAGAAAACCTGAACGCTGTGTAATTTATGTGTGTTGTAGATCTTTTCTCATTCGGCGCTGCATTGCATGTTTTATACGTCCTCAGCAAGTCTCATGGGGTGCAGAGTAATTCATTACAAGAGAGAGTTTAATTATACCACATTTATTTTTTTAGGTATTTTCAGACTTGAGTGTAAAGTAGCTATTCAACAGGGCATTTATCTCATCCGGACAAGAATAACACACCACGCCTTTGTGCTAATGGAAAAATCATAACGTTATTATTATTGTTACGTCTCACGGAGAAAGGTTTTTGTTCCTATTAGTGTTTTTAATCAAACGTAGCAGCTTTCTTAAAGTGGCGCTCTTATCTGAATGGGCACATAAGCAATAGATTTGTTTTATGTTTCAGCTCTCTGTACCTGGAGACTGTAGCAGTAGAATGTACCAGAAAAAAAAAAGAAATTGTCTTGTTAAAAGCATGTTTGTCTCTGAATTAGGAGGGAAAGGCTCCTAATGTCAGCAGGCGTCCCACAGACAGCCTCCTCTTGAAAAAAGAATAAGACTTTCTGAAGTCGACGGTATTTGTCTGAGGAAACGTTGGTGTGTACAGCTTCTTCGGCCAATTTAAACATTGGATTCTCCAGTGCTTTTAGTCCTCGCCGAGAGGAAAACAAAGCTGCGAGCAGTCGCACACTGATACCGCCATAGGAATGTCCTCTCCAGTTAACAGAATAACGAAGTTTCTCGTTTGCCTCGGCCCTGCACAGTTTGCTCTCTGCTTTTATTGTCCAGCCTGGATGTTGATCATTCTGGGAGGGAACGGGCTTTGGTCATCTGTTTGGTTAATTGAGTGTTGGGGGAAAAGGTTCTTGCTTCAGTGCGTTGTGCGTCTGCCTGTCTTTGTACTCGTACGTCTTCGTCACTGCACCGCGGGGGATCAAGCCACTCTCGTCGCCGCTTTCCCTATAAAAATATAATATTACACTCGTTTTATCCCCCCCCGCAGAACCTCCAGCGCGACAGTGAAAGTGAAGCGACACTTTCACAGGGATGTATTTTCCACTTTTCCGACGCGCCCCATCAAAGTGAATCAAAGTCAGCTCCATCAATATGCTGAACATTTCCATGTACTGCTGACGGGATAGCTGAGAGGCTACCTCTGGATAAAACGACTGACTGTACCGTCATGTACACACCCCTATACAAACCGGCCCCACTAAACTCTCTGACCCATATCACGGCAGAGTGTCCTCTCTGACTTACTGACCCTGGGAGCAGTTCAGATTCAGACCTGAGGGTTGAGTGGACGTGGCTGCTGCTGCCCAGCCTTATATGTCCAGGAAAAGGTGGGCACCGCCGCAGCCATGGCAACCGTGGGCCGAGCCGCTGATCTGGAAACAATGGGCCGAAAACATGGCCTCTCCCTGAACCTCCTCTCATGCAACAACATGGTTTCACTCACCATTAACGGGGGATTTTTACTGTCATGCAGACCACTTTGATACAGTTATAGATCATGTGGGTAAGTGTTTCCACTAAGCTTATGCAATAACACAAGACATTGTGCAGGAGAAACTTAGAGAAGCAGCACTTAACAGTTAAATTGAAAGTATATGTCCACATGTGGTGTTTTTCTTTTTAAGCTAAATGTTTGGCTGTGCCAGAGCAGCGAACCTCTGCCTGTGAGTGTCACATTTCTTCCTTGCGGCATGCCAGAGGATATGAAACGCTGATAGAGTGGATCTCAGTTTGGAGTGACGCCAGTGCATGTTCCGTTCCACTGCTCTTGATACTGTAATCAGCATGCAAGTGGTGGTGGTGGGCCGTCAGCGACTGAGGTATGAGAGAGTGGGAGCCGGAGTGCTGGGGAGGAAGCAGGAGATTGGAGTCACCTGATTCACAGAACATGACACTGTGGACAGTGAGAGCCGGGGGTGTGAGAGCGTCATCTAAATGTGACTGAATGCCGGATGATCCAGCTATTTGAGTTTGTTGTGATTGCCTTCTGCCTGTGTGCGTGTTGATGTGTGTGATGTTGCGCACGCAAACTATAGGGGCGCCACAGAGTGGAACATTTCCCCGCTGTGTAATAAACTTGTACACTGGACAGTTTACAAGAACAGACGTGTGTTGTGGAGCGCTTACTTTCATCTTTAACGCAAGATTCCACTGCGGTCAGCTGTGTGTGTGTGTGTGTGTGTTTGAAGGTGTGTGTGTGTGGAGCAGAAGTGTTAGCTTTACATGCTGCCATCTACATCAGACAAAGTTTGCTGGTTCCCTCATTAATTTTGTCCGGTTCCCTTTCAGCATCAGAAATACTGCCGCGTAGGCACTTTTGGCTTTTTTTTTTTTTTTTTGCTTTCACACCAGATCCTGTCTGTCAGCTCCAACTCTCATCACATGATGCCGTATAACTGTGATGCAGCTCTGCTCTGCTGCTGACACTTTCGGTATTGATGGAGGTGATAATCAGTAATTTATAAACTGCAGCTGAGCATAACATGTAGATTGAATATGTAAGAAAAAATAAGTTCAATAGGCTGTAAGACCATTGGCGGCAGCGCTAGCCGGTAAGGAGATGCACACGGACACAGATGCGTTCGGGATCGTGGCGATAGAAGGTGTGTGTGTGTGGAGCAGAAGTGTTAGCTTTACATGCTGCCATCTACATCAGACAAAGTTTGCTGGTTCCCTCATTAATTTTGTCCGGTTCCCTTTCAGCATCAGAAATACTGCCGCGTAGGCACTTTTGGTTTTTTTTTTTTTTTTTTGCTTTCACACCAGATCCTGTCTGTCAGCTCCAACTCTCATCACATGATGCCGTATAACTGTGATGCAGCTCTGCTCTGCTGCTGACACTTTCGGTATTGATGGAGGTGATAATCAGTAATTTATAAACTGCAGCTGAGCATAACATGTAGGTTGAATATGTAAGAAAAAATAAGTTCAATAGGCTGTAAGACCATTGGGCAAATGATGTAACCAGTGTGTAGCTGAAACTCCCACATCACCCCACCATCTAATTAGTTAATAGTATTTTTTCAATATGCTAAACTCTCTGGCATTTGATGTCCAATAAATAAAAGATTGTATGTGTGTATTCTCTCAGTAATGTTTCGCAGAGGATACTTAAATATAGTTTGATAGCTTTAGCTTTAATACAGTAATAATGCTAGTCTGGCAGTGTGATACTGCAGGTTTTGCATTGTAACTGTGACCTTTGTAATTCTGACAGTGACATCAGGACTTGTGTTTGCGTCATACTTACATTCTCTTACACTAATTACTGTCACTCCTGTGCAGTCTTCTCTCATTTCTTAATTTCTCTGTGCCTGAATGTCGACTTTTTGATAAAACTACTTTTCATTTATGTCATTCTGTACTGGTACTGATTTGGGTTCGTTTTTGCTGACTAATCAACCATGTGTCTTATGGCACGTTGTGTTCTGTATAGGGTAGATTTGTTTTTCTGTGCTGCCACAGGACTACATAGAGCTTAGCATATGAAAGTGTCATTGTAAATTGTTTGAGTGAAGCTGAGTTTTGTCTGAAAACAGCCATATTATCATAGTAATCAATTTGAATGTGGATGAGAGTACAGGTCTTTAAACAATAATAACACAGCAGAAACAATCACCAGCTGAGAAAATGACATGGTACTGGCAAATTAATGATCACTCGTAGTTATAGCTTATTTAATCTAACATTTAATTGTTTCTCCTCCTGTTATTTGTGTAATGTAACCACATGTATAAAACACCTGAGGGCACTTCACTAATTGTACACAGATTACATCTCAGTTAACAGTTAAGCTGTTTGATCATCAGTAGCATAGAGAGGGTGAAGGAAATCGCAGTTTGGGTCAGAGTTTACCATGTAATCACATTATATGACAAACTTGCTGTTTTCACACATGGTGTAAATCCAAGTAAATTTGTTATATAAATTGAATGAATTGTTAAAACAAGAAATAGAAATATGTTGTGCGTTAATCATCAAGAAATTATACTCGGTAAGTAAAGGGAAGAAATACTTTCCAGACTGAACATACTGACTAACCCCTGCAGGCAAACCTGACTGAATAACATGGTTGAAACCACTTGACAAGCACCTGTTCAGAATTGTATAGCCATAAATTCAGATAGCATGTATTATCTCTGGCATGTATTAAATATGTTTTTTTTAAAAAGGGGGCAACGCGTTAAAATGTATGGATTCATAGAACGTGTTCATTATAAAACTTTTTTTTACTGGATTCATATTATTTTTCTTTGTTTGTCTAAAACACACTGAACTATTGACTCCAAACATTTTCCCCATGTTTCCCGTCTCACATCATTGAATCACTTTGTCTGAAATAGATATTAGTCGAAAGCCAGATGTAGGCCAGTGGACCAGAGGCCACTCTTTAACTGCTGTATCAGAGATTGATGGTTTAAAATGGGCTTGATAATGATAATGAAACCATCATGGGCCGAGCCCTTTGAGTTTTTTCGTTTTTTTTTTTCAGGGCTGATCTCCACCATCAGCTTATGTAATGGAATAAAAATGTTTGGGCAACATCTGTCTGGCTGAGCCACAGTTAACAACCACCACAGAGTGAGTAAGTGACTATAGCACTAGCTCATTGACTGACTGCCTGCAGATGCTGGGTGGAGCAACCCCCCACCCCCACCCCCACCCCCCACTTGTACTTTCTGTCGGATTCTATCAGGAATCTCATTTCTCACAGCTCTAAATGAGGGCTGGTTCTTATATGAACTTTGCTAAGCAGGTCAGTTGTGTTTTGGAGAGCAGCTTTTACCACCCAAGAAATTAAAGCTGTCTCTATGTAAGAAACAAGACTCAGAAACAGTCGTGCATGTTTTTATCATGTCACATCTGGAATCACACACATCTGTGTGTGTGTGTGTGTGTGTGTGTGTGTGTGTGTGTGTGTTTTGTGGCTGACTAATGCTTTACTAAAACAGCTGACTTTATTCATTTTATATCATTCCCGCTCTGACAGACCTGAAAAGTACAGAACTGCGTTTTTGAATTTGACTCTTTGATTATAAGGCTCTTAATGTTTTAGTCTCTTTCAGTTCCCCACTCTCAATCAAAGGAGACTGCAACATGTCTCTGCCCCCGAGCTTAGAAATAAAGCCCTAGACTCCTACTACTGATAATCTTAAATCAAATGTACCTTTCTTTCCTTACCTTTTTAAAAAAAATCCTGCTTTAAGTAAAGTCTGGCCTTGTGTGTCAGTGTCAATCATTTTATTTTTATTTTATTATTTATGCCATGTCTGTTTCTCTTACCTTTAAATTCCCTTGCAATGACTTGGATTTATTGATGCAATTGTTAGTCCTTTTTATTCTTCTATTGCTCATTCCTTTGCTGTCATTATAAAGCACCTTGAGTCATTTTCCGGTTGTTTTTAAATGTGTGAAAAAAACTAGTTGTGAGATGAATAATGCATATTATAAGATTATGTATTGACTTTAGTGCCACTCGACTATAATAATATCTAAACAGTAATGTAGCTAAGTGCCTAAGCAATATATATACTGTACCTATACTTACAAGTTGGTTACAGTTTGGTGAAGAATTTGGATTTTATACTTCAGAATTTATTCTTAATGATTTATTTTAAAATATAGCAATATAAGATGAGCTTTTAGTGCATGGCAGTGTCTTTTCATGATAAGGACAAAACGGTTGTTTTTTTGTTGTTGTTGTTGTTGTTTTTTGCGATGCATCTGCTGTGGATTCTTTTTGATTCGGTGCTGCTGGAGTGTGTTCTACTTTGCATTTCTGCCAGTATCTATCAAGTTGCATTACAGGAGGTTGTGTTGTGTTTTGGTCGTAGCAGCAAGGTGAATGTTAACAAAAGTTACAAAAATGGAATTCTGAGAGGAAGGTAAGCTCCTGACTAAAATCCAGAAAAAAATAATTATATTCGCATGAGTGAAATAACACTGTGCAGTCCACTTATAACCTACGTGTTCATACTAATCCTGGTGAACTTTAAATAGCATGGGTCAGTTTTGCTGCATAATGCTGTCCGGTGATAGCCGTTTCCTGCAGGAGCGATGATTAATTATTAAATATGGAACATATTGGAGGAAATGACGAGGGTGGAGGTGAAAGCCTTTGACTTATTCATTATTAGAATTCTATTCAGGTAGAATCCAGATTCGGTGTCTCTGCTCTCTGCAAGGAAGTGAGCACAAGGATATAATGATAGAAGAAAAGGCAAGCGGAAACAGTGATTATGGTACATGTAATGGATGGGAAAAAATGTGCTAGTTAATAATACGATATATTATAAATCTGCTTCATGCCTATAGTTCTTTTGGCGTCTAATGCATATGTGCCTTTTTCGCTTCAGTGCACCGCATTTATATTCTCCTCAGGTTTCCAGTGTGCCAAGTTGATAGAGTGATGTCTCTGTGGCCCTTGCGCTGTTTAGATTAATATATTATTTAGAGTAGTTGTAAATCAAAACAGGCCTCCTCCTCATAATAAAGATGTATTTATGATGGCTGATTAATGTCTACCTCTTTCAAACTCTCTGGTTTACCAATTCAAATTAGGCTTTGAAGTGCTCCGAATGATAGCCGAGCAGTCATTAAATGTAGAAGCAACATCCTCATCTGGCAGAATAACAACAATAAAAATAGTACTAACATAAATGACCTTGACTCGTCGTCGTGCACAGGGACCGAAATCTAGTTTCTGGGTTGCAGGTTTATTGGATTTGAATACACAGAAACGGCAAACCTTGTTTTGTTGTTATGTGAGACACAACTGGATTGCCTGTGTTCCAGGAATACGTAATGGTCTTTGGAGACGTACCGTGGGTCGTGCAGGAAACTGACCTTGCTTTCAAACAGACGGGGATAAAAGGCTGTCAGTGCGGGAGGATGTAAAGAGCAGAGGAAAACGACCCGTGCTGCAAGAGCAGTTCAGCCAATTAGCATTTTGTCAATGCACACATGCTTTAATCCAGCTGTGCGCGCAGGCCTAATAACTACTCAGGTCAGAATTACTCTCAGCCGTGCATTCAGTGTCCCTGACATATTACAAGCTTAAATTACACAATAATAATAGCCGTGCAGGCTGGAGAGACTTTGGACTTAATGCCAATTGTAATGTATTTGTGTGGTTAGTGATTTTCCTGCTGCTTTACTGGCTCTTTCATTTGAGCTTGGGGGTCATTTTCAGTTGCATCACGGCTTGTTAAAAGTCTAATTGTCAGCCTTTACAGTAGCTGTGCTTTCTTTACAATCGCCATGCTAATCTACCCTCTATCCCATAGTGACTCCCGGTTGCCTCTGCTGATCGTGTAAGCGAGACAAGCGATGTTTACATTTGCAACACTACATTGTATTTCTGTTTCCCGCCATAGATGCTGCCAGAGCAGCAGGAGTCATTACACTACCCAGTGTGATCTCAGTTTAATGGGCTGACCTTGAAAACCCTCATTAATCTGCATGGGGGGGTTTAGATTAGATGCTTTGACAAAAACTAATTGTATACACTGTTAATTTGTTATTGCTTTCTATTTGCATTTATATAAAGTTGTTTGCCTCTTAATGTACAGGTCAGGAAGGTTTTACCGATACTTGTTTTTATGCTCATAATATGCACTTTTAAGTTCTTTTTTGTTTGTTTGGTTAGAGAACATGTATTTGAAAACAGTACGAATCCTTTTAATAGGCAGCTGGTAGAAGGCATCTGCTGCGGTTGCAGTGGACAGGCTCTTGCAGTGTGAGTGACACACACACACACACACACACTCACACACACACAGTAGAATAATTGCCATATGATTGCTGCAGTGAACATGTTCAAGGCAGATGTAAAGAGCCTGCGCGCTCGTCAACATTGGAAATCGCTTAGCATGACTTTTGTTGTACTCGACACAATGTGAGAACAACACACAGACGTTAAAAGTACAAAAAATGGAGGCACAGCAATTATGCATTGTGTCCTTAGAGGAATATTTATTCTCTTCCACACCCTGTTCTTAGGATTTGTTAGTAGCATTTGGACGACTGGTCCGAACAGACTCGTCAGACATGGAGCATCAGCAGAATTAGTCAGTCATAAGACCTGCATCCTAACCAGGTGGCATCTGCCCTCCCTGGTCTCAGTTGAGTTGCCCATGTTTGGACTCCTCACACAAGTTGCTCTTTCGCCATTTCCGTGTCCTAATATTGATTCGTAAACAAATATAATTCAATGCAAGTTGCTCCTCTCACGGATCCAGTGATCCTCACGGGAGACACGGCTTTGAAATCACATTTTTGCGACCGACCTGGTGATTTCGATAATACGAACACATATGAGTCACATAAGCGAGTTTTTCTTTTTCCTGTTGCTCCTTCTCCAGACATGGATCCATCCATGCTTTAAGAGCAGCGCTAATGAGGGGCTGGCTGCATTGGAGTGTTTGCACGAGGATCCTAGTGAAAAATTGTGCTCTCCCTCTACTGTAAGCTCAGGGATTAACATTGATCCCCCTGGGTTTCATCATGTGGTTTCTGTATTACTTTACTCTCCAAAGGGAGAGACGCTGCCCACAACTGGCAGCCATTGCTGCTATACCTGAAGCAGTGTACCTGTCGTCAGCGTTGGCTCATGGAGAAACACCAGAAATTGTACAAAAATGTTGGCTGCACAATCACTATATATTTAATGTGTGTGTATTGGCGTGGTCTTAATTGTGGGCCCACATAAGTGCCCATGCGGCCCGCTGTGTTGTCAGTCTGGGCTCTCAAGCTGTGTTTAGAGGAGAGTAACTGAGGAGAGAGCAGGATGACAAAGACTCAGTGGGGCTTCTCAGCCGCTCTGTGTAGAGGCGAGCTCATGTGGCGCCATTAGCCCTTCTTCTTTGTGCGTGTCTTTCCCACTATGTGTGAGGCGAAATTCAGCGAAGGGGACCCACAGCCATGACAGAAGTACACGCACAGGCACACTCATTCACAACTAGATTACAGAAAATTTCACTCCACAGACGCTGGTCTGCTGTGGCTCAAAAAGAGAGGATGTGGATGAGATGTGAATCCCGGGCACAAAAAACTCTTTGTCTCCCAGTTCCGACTGAGATCTGAATCGTGCCAGTGTAAAGATTTGAACTTTCGACCTCCCATCCAACTACGCTGAAAAAAGCAATTCTTTTGGTGTGACTCTATTTTTAGAATTAGGATCAGAAATAATGAATTGAATGGTCCGTTTCCAAAAATACTTGTTAACTATTAAGTTCAAGTTAATCATTTAAGGTTACTTTTAATAAAATGACCAAAAATATCATTTGATTTTAATCTAAACAATATTATATCAATATGTGGAACTTGAATCTATGATTATATAACCTATCTTCAACAGGAGATGGCCGATGTGTCGTCATGTCATTTTTGTTTCATAAAAAATAACCACTCGATTTGAGATCTATATGGAGGGAGGGATCCTCCCTTGTATGGATGGCCCCATTTATCACATTCATCCCACAGCCTGTTAAAGCCAAGGTCAAGGAAGAGGAGAAACGCTCCGCAGTATCAGTCTCTTCCCTTTTCTTTTTTTTCCCCACATATGACTCTCAGAATATCATGAGCTGATTCACCCTAATCGCAGTTTGTGATAACACACCCACTGATTTGTGGGTCACAGTGAAGTCTGCTTATGTTCGAGAGCGCAGGCCGGGAGAGGAGGAAATAATGATGCACAGGCGGAATGCCATTTTTCTCATTTTGATACGGCTCCTGTTATTTTTGCCGATTAGAGAGATTCGCTCTCTTCTCCCCTGTTTCTGCTGAGAGATCACGTCAAATTCCTTGGTTCAGCTAATACCACATCCTCCGCAATCAGGCAGGTGCTCACCGTGCATGTCACCCTTTAATATCAGAGCAGCGGGGAAGAATGAGGAGCGCTGAAACGTGGGGTCCGGAATAACATACATTCAGTATCACTGGTGAAAATGTCCCCTAGGTGATAATTGTTATCATTTGTTCTGTGTAAAATTCTGCCTTTGAGATTTCCTTTCCACGATTTCAAGTATGATTTTTTTTATTTTCATATTAGGTTGCCGATGGCATCCGAAACACAGAGCGGTGTATTAACCGGCAGTATGACTTTACATACTTCTTATCTTCTCTAAATGTCACTACACTTATTATCCTTCTTTCTTCTGTCTTTCTGTCTCAGGTGTGTAGGTCCGCAAGGACATTATACAACACATCAAAATGGTGGCCTTGTCGCTTAAGATCTGCGTGCGCCAGTGCAATGTGGTGAAGACGATGCAGTTCGAGCCCTCCACACCTGTGTATGACGCCTGCAGAATCATCCGAGAGAGAGTACCGGAAGCCCAGACGGGACAGGGTCGGTGGACTGACTGTGAAACGGTCTAACATACAGGAACTCAAATTTATATGTTGTGAATATAAAAGAATCTTCATCCTCATACCCCTTTACTTGACGTTTCAGCCTCAGATTACGGCCTCTTCTTGTCTGATGACGATCCGAGGAAAGGAATCTGGCTCGAGTCTGGAAGAACTCTGGATTACTACATGCTGCGGAATGGCGTAAGATTAAGTTGTGTAGTCTGAGGTGCATCATTGTCAGTGTCGCTCATCATCTCGCCTACATTTGCTAGAGAGACCTGAGAAATGTGTGCCTCCCTTCTGGCTGGGAGCGACTCCAGTCGACTGTCACGAACAATCAGACAGGTTGTTAGATGTCATTTTGCTTGTTCTCCCCTTTTTGTTTGTCAGGACGTCTTGGAATATAAGAAGAAACAAAGGCCACAGAAGATCAAAATGCTTGACGGTGCAATTAAGACCATAATGGTGGACGACTCGAAAACCGTCGGGGAGCTACTTGTCACCATTTGCAGTAGAATAGGTAAGTGATGTGTGCCAGCGCCACTTATACGAATCCTGACGAGCCACCAGCCGAGGCTTCATTTATTCATTCTTCATATTATTTTTTGTCGGCAGAATACCACTTGGCTTTAAACTCGAGTTTCATTATGTCACTGTGCTATTATGTGCTATTATTTCCTATTTGAACAGCAACGTTCGTTAAGCACTCGAGAGCATTGATGCACGCTGGACAGAAACCCAATCATGTTTTTCAAGCACAGTGAACGTGATTTATCGAGCTCACACGAGCTTCTTTCTAATAAATAGTGAAGTGTTCTTCCCAAGGAGCAGACCGAGCCGTCCTTATCTGCCGCCGAGGTGTTTCCTAAGCTGTATGTTCCAATTATGATGGACTGCTCATTTGTTTGCGGGGGAGAGGGGTGTGTGCCTGGCAGATAGCGTTATTGAAGAGTGCTTGTTTGGGGTACATTTTTGCTGCTTGGCTTCTGCCCCCGTTAGTTTTTTCGTTTTGTTGGCTGCGTACCAGCTTTCCTTCACTTCTGTCTCTAGCAGAGCGAACGAGATCAAAAAGAAGAGTTCAAGGGAGTTGCTTTCTCTTTCACGGCAGAAACAGTCGTCCCGGTTTGAAACAGTCTTCCCCCACCCTCCCCGGCTAACGCTTGCCCCTTTTCAGGAATCACCAACTACGAGGAGTACTCGCTCATCCAAGAGGCTACGGAGGACAAGAAGGAGGATGGAACGGGGACGCTGAGGAAAGACAGGACGCTGCTGCAGCGAGATGAGAGGAAGATGGAAAAGCTCAAAGCCAAACTCCACACGGATGATGATTGTGAGTGCGAGCTTGCCAGAGCCCCCCTGACATGTTGGTGATATCCTCACATTAATGGATCTGACATTACACCATCATCTGGACACGTGTTTTACCACTTATTGCAAGGACACGTCAAAGTTCTCTCTGACGTTTCTCTCTGACGTTCCTCTCAACCTGTTGTAACATCTCTGTAAAGAGGACGTCTATTCATTTTGGTCGCATGTGGTAAGAGTGTGTTTGTGTGTGCATTGATTGGGCAGTGAACTGGCTGGACCACAGCAGGACGTTCAGAGAACAAGGGGTGGAGGAGAGCGAGACTCTGCTGCTCAGGCGCAAGTTCTTCTACTCGGACCAGAACGTGGACTCACGGGACCCCGTGCAGCTGAACCTGCTCTATGTTCAGGTAAACTCGATACACACACACACACACACACACTGCTGACACATCAGAAACCGGTCGAGGGCGAGATGACCGTGGCTATAAATGCTTTCCTGTTACAGCCCACTCTGCAAAACAAAACAATGCTGGAGTAGCAGCAGAGGTTGAGCACACATCTGGAGTCCCGATCACTAATAACCAAAACAATGAGCTTAAAGAAGCTAAAACGCCTACAGAGCTAATGAGACCTGCAGAATAGCGATGTTTCTTTTTGATTTGTCATTGCTGCTCCTTTTACTTTTCAGTTTGTTTGAAATAGTTTCTTCTGCACTTTAACAGTTGATCTTGAGGCCTGGTACATTTGGGGTTAGCGGGTGGATTTGTCCTACTGTACATGCAGCATGGGACTCGGTGGGATTGATGTAGTTTGGTTTTATGTGAATTAGTTTTCTTTCTCATTTGGTAGTTTTATCATACAGTGTATTGTGAAGCTGCTGGCACAGGGGGCAGCTGCCTGTGTGCAGGAGTCTGAGTCTGATAGCACACTAGCTGTGGTTTGCTCACTGCACACATCACTGACTCCATTGTAGCCCCATCAGCCGGGGGAGGAAAAGCTCCCCGCTGACACTGCTGACAAATGCATACAAATGTAGGCCGTGAAAACAAGCCACACAAAAACTACATACACACAGGCTCTGAAAACACTATCAGAGATACTAATGTGAACAATGTAGTGTTTCACTCTCTGCATCTTCTCAGTCTCTGTTGCCCCCTGAACGTCTTCGTAGAAGACACACACCCCCTCCCTGTCTGCCGCCGCCGCTGCTCTCCACCCATCTGTCTCTCCGTCCCCTCTGTTTTCCCCTCTGTTTTTCTTCCCCTCCGTTTCCTTCCTCCCCAGTTCGCCTGTCTCCACTCCGGCTCCATCTCCTACACACTATGACATAATCGCACACATCTCCACCCTCCCGCCCTGACACACATTACACCAGCGTGCATATCATGCTCGCCTCTCAACACAGACTCATATTTCCTTTCACAATAACATCCCCGCCCCCTGCAACAACCGCCCCCCACCCCCCCCCACCCCCTCTACCTCCTTTTGCTTCTCCCATGCCCTTCCCTCTCTATCTTTCCCTCGCTCTCTCTTTCTCTCTCTCACACACGCACACACACACATACACACACGCACACACACACATACACACACACACACATACACACACATACACACACACACACATACACACACACACTGTTGACTGTCACACAGGCAGATCACAGAGATTCTTCACATGGCAGTGGCTCTAATTTGTCACTGTGTTAAAAAGGCCACATAGAGCCAGAAGAGAGGGCTCAAACAGAGTGGGACATACCCCAGGGTTCTTCCCCTCCTTTTTTCTTGCCCCCCCCCCACCTCACACACACACACACTCGCATATTTTACTCTTTATTTACTCTTTATTATCCTTCATCATTCACAGCTCCTGTGACTCTCTGAACCTCAGCAATATTGAGTAATTGAATTCAGATTTAGCCGATGGCGGTGTACTTTTGTTTTGTTTTTTGTTTTTTTGACAGAACCTCCCTGTGAATCAGCAGCAAAAACAACCTTGTGTTCATTAATGATTTGAAGCTTCCACAATTTCAATTTCAAACACACACACACACACACACACACACACACACAATGCCAGTAACAGTCTAATCTCCTTTACTACTCGACCACTCCCTCTCTGTCATGTATTTGTACATGTACAGTATGTACTATACATGTATAGTACATTTGTTTGTATTTGTATTTCTTATTTTAATGGGGTGTTTTAATAAAAAAAGATCTGATATGATAAAATTGGCTTGGATGTTGGGCATCTCGAATTGCATGTGTATGAAAAAAATTGACTGTGCACATAACATAAACTGATTACACATGAATTTTCCTCAGCAGCAAAATCTTTGTTGTCCAGTGTACTCTTTGTAACATTCTGTGTTACTATAGATAAATCACCCATCAAAACCCTATTAACCAAGTCATGAAGCGTTACAATAATCTTTAAAATAATCCCTTATTTAAAGATCTATGTTTAACTGTTCTGCTTAAACGCTGTAAAAATCGGTTGCCTTTGTGTATCCGTATTCCAGCCTTTATTTTTAAGGCTGTATTGTACACACTGTGCTCTGCCGGGCCTCGGTGGACTGGTTGACCTCAGTGTTGTAGCCGCAGGCTGTATGTGTCACAGCTTGCGATGTCTTGTGCTTTACTTCCACTCATGCAGCGCTTTTAAAATGGCCTGTAACCAGCGTCCGTATCACTTGTCATATCCGCTATGAGAAATTCAGGGCCTGGCCTCACTGTCTTGCCTGCTAATAACTGCCGTGGAATTGTCCTGCTGGTCACATGACTCAACAGAGACACATGCAGTACCTGTCGATTCAACCTGACCCGATGATATGACTCTTACCGACTCACCCACAGCTGTTTCACTGTCAGCTGACTGGAGCCCTCCAATCACTTTCAGGCGGGCGCAGCCTGGTCGTCATAACCTGACACTCCACACTTTATTCTGCTGATAGGCACTTGACGACACTCTGAAACACATCTCCACACACATTTTTCCAGCACCAACAAAGATCAAAGCGTTTCATGCCAAAGCTACCTGGATAACCGTATGCGAAAAGTGTAAATGGGCCATCACATTTATAAGGAATATAGTAAAACAGGATATTTACCTCCTTGAAAACATTATTCTAGCACAACTGTATCCAGGTTGCTGTGTGTCCAAAAATGTAGTTAAGGCTGTTGCCACTGTTGCATTTGCATTTACTGCAAAATACTGACTCACTTTGTCATCACTACTGGAAAATTAAAACACCCAAAGTAACAAATATAATTCTTGCATATTTGTTTGACCAGGTGATCAGGATACTGGGGGGACCCCTGCTGAGGGTGCATCTGTAGACCTTGAGAATGTGTTTACATATGCTATTCTTGGTTTCTATAAGTGAGCTCCAGAGAGTGTGTTAGAGTTTCTTCAAACCAATAACTGCCAAATTCCAACAATAACAACACATGAGTGGGTGCGGTTTATCTTTTGGTCAGGTTTTAAGAGTAATGCAAACCCAAATATTTGGGGCCCACCACTAAGTTCAATATATAATCAATTTGTGTCAACTAGAAAGAACATCACAATTTGCCCGATATGCCCAAAGACTCATACTTCGGAGTAAATCAGAGTAGTAACAGCGTGTGTCAGGGTGAATGGAATGTGTGAGGGCTAATTTTAGTGTGCCTACCACTGTTTAGTGAGAGCTACTGTACTCCGCTGTGAATGACACTGGGTAAAGGAGATGACTGTGGGTGGAGGAGATTATTGTCCTCATTACAGCAGTAAGCTGCTGCCTAGTTTTCCGTGAATGTAATGGGACGTCAGAAGTCGAGTCCACGCTGTGCACTGATATTCTAATGCTAGAGGCACTGATGGGGGCTTCCTTACTGTCAGCAAGGCCTTTCAGCTTTTGGAGCCATTAATTTTGCAGCAGTGCACGAGAAGAGTGAGAGGGAGACAGACAGAGCTGACTGGCCCCCGGAGAAAACAGCACACTCCGACAACCATTTGAATGATGTCAACAAAGGCTTCTCCCTCTCCATCTACCTAAATGGTGAAGATAATGTAGACAACGTGACTGAAAATGCATTGAAACATAAGTGATGTCTCAGCAGCGGAAAACTGGCAAAAGCCTTTTTATTCTGCTCAGATAAAAAAATTAGTCATGAGTTTTCTTAACAGCGTGTTGTCGGCCATTCTGTAAGGCAGCTCGGCTATAGTGATGTGTTTCTGTAATGTGTTTTCTTTTCAAATAATGTATAAATAGGGCTCTGATGACAAATTGCAGAATAGCGTTTATTATCACAAACATCTTTTCCGGCTCCTCCGTGTGGTGCAGTCACACAGCTGATGTTGTCCTTGCTCTAGATACACACATTTCCCTAAAGTCGCAATGCAATCAGAGCACACAAAGCACACACTCCGCTCATAATGGAGCTCTGCTGGGTGAATTTTGGATGAGTCCCATGCCTTTGTTGTTGTATCGTCTTCCTGAAAGTGTGCGTTTTTTTTGCTTCTCTCACTTACCTACTCCCCTTTCCCCCTCATGTCTCTTTTAGGCTAGGGATGATATATTGAATGGATCCCACCCTGTCTCCTTTGATAAAGCTTGTGAGTTCGCAGGGATCCAGGCACAGATCCAGTTTGGACCCCACGTGGAGCACAAGCACAAGCCTGGCTTCTTGGAGTAAGATACACTCGTCACAAAGAGACATTAACACCCACATTCACAATTACTGCGTGCCATGTTGTGCTTTTATTATTTCCCAGCTAAGCATATACAGTGTCCTCCCCTGCCTCAGTGCAGGCTTGTTACTTTGGGGATTTCCTCCAGTGGAAAGCTCAAGGGTGATGTCAGCCGTTACAACTGTTTTCTGATATGTAGGGCAAGAATGACCTCATATGTAAAGGTATGTTAATAGAAAAGGAAATGCCTGTAGCTCAAAGGAGTAACCATGTAAAAATGTCATCCATCTGCATAGCCTGAAGGAGTTCCTACCTAAGGAGTACATCAAGCAGAGAGGCTCCGAGAAGAAAATATTCCAAGTATGTACATTAAATCACATGAATGTCACGTTCAAGTAAAAATGTTGTGTTTGACTTTGGGGGCGGACCAGGGGAATTATAGTCATTTGTTCTCCGCTGAGGAACAAATTGACAAAATAAAACGTGAAAGTCGCACAGGTGATAATAACGCAGGTATGTAATGATCTGTCCGTGGAGGTGGAGATCTGACTGCTCCTGTTTCCTGCAGGAGCATAAAAACTGCGGAGAGATGACGGAGATTGAGGCAAAAGTGAAATATGTGAAGCTCGCCAGGTCCCTGCAGACATACGGAGTGTCCTTCTTCCTGGTGAAGGTAGGAGCTAAACTGGCAATATAAGTGAAAAGGACGGAAACATGCATACATTAGTATCGTAGATAGATAGATAGATAGATAGATAGATAGATAGATAGATAGATAGATAGATAGATAGATAGATAGATAGATATACTTTATTGATCCCAAATTGGGAAATTACAGAAGAACAGATACTACACTTGATCTTAGCCAAAAGGCCGAGAAGCACAAGAGACAGTATCTTTGCCATTGCCAATGCAACTTGGATATTTTTGTTTCTCATAGAGCACATTTCCGTGGTCCAAAAGGCTGGAAGTCCTACTAGGTTGTTGCTGCACAGGGCACATGTTCTCATGTAGGTCACTTGGCTAGGCTGACATGTCTGTTAGTCACAGCCATGCTACATACTCACCATGTAGATTGCATAAGACATTGGTAAACAGAAATGTCAAACAAAAGTCTTAAGAGGTGAGATAATCACATAGGCTGTAACGAACCCCAAATGAGGGAAATAAATATCCCTATAAAGACCATAATTTTCCTTTAATAATCGCTGAGCCAATTCAGATTAACGATACATGTGGTTATGTAACGTGTCTGTGCTAATGAGTGGCAGCTGGGGGAGAGCTGCTCAGATATACGCTCGATGAAAGCTCGTTTAAACAACTACAACAACAACAACACCAAAAAAAAAAAAAAACATTATCACAACAAATCAGAAGATTTGACGATGAATGCAATCAGTTCCGAGCGGGAGCCTGTGCACTTACTGTTTAGCAGCGCGCTCGGAGCAGTCAGATACTCGCTGCATTAAGCCTTTCTGTTCTGGTTTGGCAAACACAAAAGTAGAATGAAAGTGCTGCTGCTTGTGAATGGGGTGAAGTCACACTGGCAGGTATTATTAAAGAGCTCTCGGACAAACGGCCCAGTTAGTTACGAAACCACGCGGGAAAGGAGGGGAAAAGAGGAAGAGCTCAGTTGTCTGCTTGGTGCTTAATGGACGATCACTGGAATGTTTGGCCCCACGGTTCACGGTGTTCACATTATGTCTTTGTGTATGGAGGAGTGCATGTGCGTATACGTGCACGAGCACTTTTTTCCCCCTCCGATGAGGAGATTTACTGATGGAGATTTCAAGACCGTTAAATAATTCACTCCAGCTGCACTCGGCTCTTGATGCTAACAGAGCAGGAGCACAGACCTGGCCGTGTCCAAGCACATCTGAGAGTTTCTGGTAACCTCTCCATCTTTCATTAATCACTGCCCGTTTTAGGTCGCACGCAAATTCTCTCAAACAATGATCAAGGTTGGTCATTTACAGCGTATAATACCTCAGGTGCCCACTTATGATGAGAAAACTCCTGCTTCCTGCTTGATAATTGGGACTGTTCAAGTAGCGTGACCTAAAACAATGGAAGTTTTAAAAAAAAACAACCTTTGTGTGAAAATATAAATCGCTGAGATAATGTTATCTGTCCTTGTGCTTAAGAGCCGTGAACCTAGAGACCGTTCCACTCACTGGCCTTTGTTCTATTCTCGGAGCTCTCCAGTTCAACCCAGTGAAAAAAAACAACAAAAGCCTGGAGATGTAAAATTCATAGATTTTTTTTTTTTTTTTACTCCCCCATCTCCACAACCTGCTAATTTCTGTATTGTCCTCTGCACCTCTGGAACGGAGCCAAGTGTGGGCTTGGTCTCTGAAGTGAGTTGTAATAGATTTTCAGTGGGCAGAGTGTGGAGGGCTCTGGAGCTGGTCAGGCGGAGAGCATGTGGAAGCATCACGCTGCTGTGCTGACAGTGACTAAAGCCTGTGGAGACCCTGCTCAATAAAGTAGCCGTTAAACAAGGCTGAACTCGGCAGGGTCACTTCACAACCGCCCTTCTCCACCGTCCGGGGCTTTAAGTCACCGGCGCGCCATGTGTATTACAACTTTACCAACGAAAAGGCCCCCGCAGTCTTGTGTTTTTGCGCCTGGAATGAATCATCCGCGTGGGTTTTTAGCGCTGACATGAATGTTGCCTGTTGTGTTCCTATCTGACAGGAAAAGATGAAGGGTAAAAATAAGCTGGTCCCGCGGCTGCTGGGGATAACCAAAGAGTCGGTGATGCGGGTGGACGAGAGGACGAAGGATGTGGTGCAGGAGTGGCCTCTGACGACAGTCAAGAGATGGGCTGCGTCCCCCAAGAGCTTCACCCTGGTACCGTTCGACTGTCTGCATCAAGTCCTCAGCACTGCTTAGTCAGATGTGGTACCCCTATTCAGTCACACTGGGCACAGCGCTTAATCACATGTATATGCAAACTCATAACAAACTGCATCCTAAAGAAGACCTCAGTCGTCCAGTAGTGAATGTTTTGAACAACAGCTATTAGTTCACCTTGTTAACGATGGAGAGCTTTTTCTTTACCAGCTGTTGGAAACAGTGCTGTCTGTTTCCACCCAGTACTGGAGAGAAGTACTACATTTAAAGATTCATAGATTATGCAATTTTTTAAAATATATACTCTCAGGTTTATTTTCCATCATTGATTTACCCTAAGAGGACTCAGTGTTGCGTTTGTGTGGGAAGCTCACCACCAGTAAGGCAGAATGTAAGGCTCTTATTGTTTATATAATGTTTTGCCAAAATACTGCGTCTTCATTACAAAGGACTTTGGCGAGTACCAGGAGAGTTACTACTCAGTCCAGACCACAGAGGGGGAGCAGATATCCCAACTTATTGCTGGATACATTGACATTATTCTGAAAAAGGTGAGTAACTCAGAATAAAAAGTAAAACTTTCTGAATGGAAATAAAAGCATACATCCATAGTATTCATTGCGGTGTCTGTGGTGCTCTGATGCTACAGAAGCAGAGCAAGGATCGCTTTGGCCTTGAGGGAGATGAGGAATCCACCATGCTGGAGGAATCAGTTTCCCCGAAGAAGTGAGTGGTGCTTGTGTATTTACCCGCTGTATTGTCTTTGCACTGCCATGTGCAGGATGACGCTGACAATTCTAATTCAGTGAGCGCAGTCCAGTTATTTTTCATTATTTCAAACATCGCTGTTTAATTGTGCATGTAATTACATTTCTGCCTGTCCAGCATTGTTACGCCAAGAGAGGTATTGTTATTAAGCTTTAAACACAGAAACAGCGCTTTAAAAAAAAAAAAAAGCAACACTAACACCATTCTTTAGAGTGTCAGACATTAGGGTTTTAGATTTGCTGGTATTAAATAAACTAAAGCAAAAATAAAGATAGAATACAAGTTAAGATATCATATACTGTATTTGATTTTCATTCATTCATTCGTTCATTCATTCATGCGTTCATTTTCATTTTTCCCATGTGCTGTAGTTTAGTAACTGATGGACCAGAGCTGTGTCACAGAGCTTGGAAATTTGTTGTCAGTAGAAATCCACACGGCTCTTAGCGAAATCACTCTCTGGCAGAATGGGGCATTATATTCCTGCTGCTCAGGGGCCAATTTACTCATGTCGTGGTTCTCAGCACAAAGACATAATTGCTGCTTCTCAAAACAAGCCAAAATTAACCAGTGGAGTCAGGAGCATCTGTCGAGCTCGAGAGCAAAACAGACATTTCTCTGTGCAGCCTATATTTTTATGGCAATACCTACTCACCTTGGGAACAGTTGCTAACAAGGTTAGGGTGGTGGTTGCTTTACAATTTGTGATTCTTGTCATGCAAATTATAAACAGGAGCATTATTATGTATATTAGGTTATACAAAGGTTATATGGCTACACGCATATTTAGTCAGCATGCAAAACACAAAACCACTATCTACAATCAGAGATACTTATTCTAATATAGAATATTATTAAAGGAGCTGATTAGTTTTATGAGGATAGAAGATTAGATTAATAGAAACATAAATATAGTTTCACCAGCCCCTAATTACATTTTCCATCTCATTCCTACACACGCATTTTCATACAGATCCTTAGTTTTTGCTTTGTTAGTGGGCTATAGGTTTGAATGCATCCGCATGTATACTTAATCTGCATGTAAATGCAGAATGAAGTGAAATGACTTTATAATTAAATACACTACATCATGCACTCTCTGTCTCCGTTTCTCCTGTGTCAGGTCCACAATTTTGCAGCAGCAGTTCAATCGGGTGGGTCGCGTGGAGCACGGCTCCGTAGCACTTCCGGGCATAATTCGCTCAGGATCCATCGGTGGCCCTGACACCTTTAACGTGGGCACCATGCCCTCTGCCCAGCAGCAAATCACCACAGGGCAGATGCACAGAGGACACATGCCCCCACTGGTGAGTGAAAGCACTTACAAATGCAAGCAAAACGGTGTCCCTGGCTAATACACAAAATAAAGACTCACACCCTCTGTGACACCATATTTGATATTAACTTGTAGTGTTCAACCTGTGCAATAACATGGTGCGACAGAACAAAAATCAAATCAGCGATCTCATTTGCATAACACCATTACGCGCCAACACTCAGGAACATCATTTTCGCAGTTTTTATGTAAATCGGACGTGTGATGTTTGGAATTGTACTTGTGGTTCCTGTTGTCAGCAGTGAGCCACAATATGTCTGTGAGTGAGACGAGAGGAAGAGGCGTCCCTTCTACTCACAGTAAAATCTGTGCCGATCTGTCTCCTGCAGTTTATGCACATTAGACTGAAAGACTGAGAGCTCCTAGAGACAACGCGTGTGGCGTATGTGGATTGCTTTTGTTCAGTTATTTGAGCACTGTGTGTCTGTGTTGTTTGCTGTTGTCAGAGTCTGGCCCAGCAGGCCCTGATGGGGACCATCAACAGCAGTATGCAGGCTGTGCAGCAGGCCCAAGCCGACCTGGGACACGTTGATAATCTCCCTCCACTGGGCCATGACTTGGTGAGCCTCTGGTCTACTTACAGCACAGTCAGCGTGCAGGAAACCAATGTGTTTTTGCACAGCCGCAGCACAAATAAATACAGACCCCCTTCCACACCCCATTATTTTTCAGCAATTCTTCAAAATGACTCTTTTCTAACATGACAACATGACTGTGCACTTCCTGGTATTATAGCCTATAGTTTTGGTAAAGTTTTGAAGAATCATGCGATCTCCTCAAATCAAAGTCCGTCATATTCCTTGAAATATAATTAAGATGTAGAAGTGGCTGTAAGTGTGGAGGCAGTATTTAATGCTCAACTGTTTCCAAATCTGTAGGTGTTACAGCCAGAGCCCTTTAATCCTGCATACAAAAAAAAAAAAGTTTACATGAGCTGAAAATCACCCACTGTGATGAAAGCCAATAGCTCTCCTTTTCCTCCTCCACCGAAAGGCATCCAGGGTTTGGGTTCAGAACAAAGTGGATGAATCCAAACATGAAATCCACTCTCAGGTTGATGCTATCACCGCTGGAACAGCGTCTGTGGTCAATCTCACTGCAGGTGAGCACCCAGGAGAATACTAAACAGCATTCAGCGTGTTCATTCAGCAGCATATCATTTTCGGTTCTCGTTTATAGCCACTCCAGAATTTTGCTTCATGAGAACTGGGCTGGACAAAAAAAAAAAATTATAAGAAATATTGTTTGTCTGTACATTGATTCACAAAAAAAAAACTGATGAGGTTTTTTTTAAACATTGCTGTATTTACCATTTTTAGTGATAAATAATAAATAAGTGGGGAACTTCTTGTCCTTACTTACTGGCGGTGTCCCTCTCTCTGCTGCCCATGATCCTCGGCACGACGCCAGTTAAGTTCCTGCCAGACTCTTGCAGGATTTTAATCTCACCTCACCATCTGTTTGTTTTAACTTGTGCTCCCCCTAACATCAAACACAAAATCCTCTATCTATCAGGACCACTTGCTGCATCAACACGCTCATCTCCGTGGAACTGTTGCAAATTAGCTCTAATAACGACACTGACATTGATGTGTGTGTTGCAGTGCATGACACACTCGGTGCCCTGTGGGTTAAGGCAGCTAAATCAATGTGGCAGCTGCACAACAAATTAGGATGCAGAGTAGAGGTGTAATTTCTAATGATGGCTGTCCCACCTCCGCAGGTGAGCCCACAGACACTGACTATACAGCAGTGGGCTGTGCCATCACCACCATCTCCTCCAATCTCACGGAAATGTCCAAGGGCGTCAAACTGCTGGCAGCGTTAATGGATGATGAGGTTGGCAGCGGACACAAGCTCCTGGGAGCTGCCAGGATGCTGGCAGGAGCCGTATCAGATCTGCTCAGATCTGTTGAGCCTGCAGCTGCAGAGGTGAGATGCCCATCGATTAATGTACTGACATGGACTTCATCCTCCACTGCAGTCCCGGTAGCCACATATAGCATCAAACTGCATGTTGGCCTTGTTACGTCTCAGTGAGGCCGCGTACGGGAAGGGATTTCTGGGAAGCTATCTGACCCAGAAGTCTGTTTTAGATAATGCAGGGAGGCCTGTGTGAGAACCGGGCCAGGCAAGTGTAATGAATGCGGTGATGTCATCTTCACACAGCCCAGACAGACGGTGCTAACTGCAGCAGGAAACATCGGTCAGGCCAGTGGGGACCTTCTCCGTCACATGGGGGAGGGCGAGACCGACGAGAAGTTCCAGGTTTGACACCACCCACTCACTACTCCTATGACACCACGGGCCAAACAGGAAGACGCACGCATAAAACTGACTATACTTATGTAATCACCAGGCTTTATTATTAGACTTTATATGGATTTTATAACAATGTGGAGAGTTTTTTTTTTTTTTTAGTAGGATGACAATAAATTGGACATCTGTTAACACCAGCTTATCTATAGCATCCAACATCTGCCTCATTTATAATTTTACCTTTAAATTCATTTACCTGCTACGTCTTCCCAGGATGTCTTCCTCCAACCTTTAGCGCTAATCCCCAGAGAACAGGGCTCATCCATTAACTTTTATTCTCCGATTCAATAATCTCACAGTATTGTACTGATAACACTGCAATCGCTGTCCGGTATTCACTATGTATCAAGTATGAAAAAAAAGAGTGAAAAACATTTTCCTTCCTGGTCCCTTCAGTCACATGTGCACAACTGTGCCGTGTTTCAGTGAAGGACATTGATTAATATGTTGCAGGACACTCTGATGACTCTGGCCAAAGCAGTGGCCAACGCAGCTGCTATGTTAGTCCTGAAGGCCAAGAACGTGGCCCAGGTGGCCGAGGACACCGTACTGCAAAACCGGGTGATCGCAGCTGCCACTCAGTGCGCCCTCTCCACCTCGCAGCTGGTAGCCTGCACCAAGGTACTGATCTCAAACTTGTTCGTCTGTGAGAATTTATGGCACTAATCATATATAAATTTGTTAGATGTTAGTTTGGGAAAAAATGAAATGTTTTTAAAAGTTGGACCTCCTCCAAGGCCAAGCTTTCATACACATCTGTTCAGCTCTTCTGATAGAGGTTTAGAAGGGAAACGGAAGTAGTCTGATAATTTGCTCCAAGGTTGTGCAAACCCATGGCTCCAATAAATCTGATTTCTTACATCACGTTTTAGCCATTATTTAGGAGTAGACGAGAATCAGGTTTTTGGCATAATCCTGCTGACAAACAAACAAAGAGGTAAATACACCTCTTTGATGGAGGTAAGACATGACTGTCGATATAGTCTGTGTAATACCATACTAGCATTCAGTCTTGTCTGTGTGTGGCGCAGGTGGTGAGCCCGACCATCAGCTCCCCGGTGTGTCAGGAGCAGCTTGTCGAGGCTGGGAAGCTGGTGGACCGATCGATGGAGACCTGCGTCCAGGCTTGTCGCTCAGCCAGCGACGACGGCGAGCTGCTGAAGCAAGTCGGGGCGGCAGCTGGTGTGGTGAGCCAGTCTCTCAGCGACCTGCTCCAACACGTCCGCCACTACGCCAGCTGTGGAGAGCCCATCGGACGCTACGACCAGGCCACAGACACAATCATGAATGTGACAGAAAACATTTTCACTTCCATGGGCGATGCTGGTGAGTGCGATTGAAGTAAGGTTCAGACAGGAGACTTAAGAGTAATAAGCCACAAGGTCTCTAATTCATACCTTATTCCACTTGACTTTCTCTAATGTGTTTTGACTGCATCAGAGGGACTTAGGACATTGTCTATAATTGTGTTCCTATTAAGTCATCCTAAAAATGCAGCTGAGAGACTTTCTCAAAGCTTTCCAGGGCTATTTGTTATGGTTCAAGCCACGAGGAAGAACGAAGAATTTCTAACCTCAGCCAATTCTCAAGGGTTTGTAGGAAACATGTCATCCAAAACCACTACAGAGCCCTCAGTCTGGTCCCAATCAACTTCAGGGAGGCTTTGAAACCTAAAAGGAAACACATGACCTAGGCATTTTTGGAAGTCCATTCTTTTATTCCATAAATTAACCGGAATCAGGCAGAAAAGAACAATGTCAAGCAATAGCTCAGCATTCGGCGATTGTAGCTCAATCTACAGGTAGAGTATGTGTTTATTCCCAAGGCCAGAAGATGTAGCTTGTAATGTACCTTGCTACATTGTCTCCCATTGACTTATCCAGGTGAGTTATTTCAAGCTGCTGGTGGGTGTTTGGGAAACACAGGGTTTTTTTTATAGAAGGTGTGTAGGGGGATGGCACATAAAGTATATTCCAACACTTTCATTTGGGCCAGAGCTGATGACTCACTAGCCTTAAGCTGTAAGAGTATATGAAGGTGAAAACAATAATGTGACTGCCAAGACCAGGAAGCACAGAAATGCCTGAGTGATGCCCTGCAGGGTGATATGATGATATTGTCACTGCCCAGACACCCCATAATTTCTACAGAAATAGACCTGCTGTAACTCAGTGCTAGGTGTCTGGAGTTTGTAGTTGAATTTATCAATTTGTCTTGTTTGTTTGTTTTTAGGTTAGACACATAATATGTGTATATACTCCAGCACTAATGAAGCACTATTGGCCGTGAAAACACAAGAGTTTATCATAGTGCAGCCACACGCATCCATCAGTGACCTGACAGTGTGTGAAAACACTGATCGTTAAACTGATGTGCGTGAACTTTGACACAAACCTGCAATAGTCTGCACAATTCCATCCTCGCTGGAAAACACACTCTGTCCTGTAGTTCCACGTATCATTGCATCTGTGTGTGTGTGAACAGGTGAGATGGTGCGTCAGGCCCGGGTTTTGGCCCAGGCCACCTCTGACCTGGTCAATGCCATGAGATCTGACGCAGAGGCGGAAGTGGACGTTGACAACTCCAAGAAACTTTTGGCTGCAGCCAAACTCCTGGCTGATGCCACAGCTCGGATGGTGGAGGCAGCTAAGGTATGAGTGCAGCTGGTTTGCTATCACATTGTAATGCAATAATGACAGAAGAACTGAAAACTACAACACTTCAATTTAATATGTCTAACAGCTTTATTACATTATTACTCTATTTCCTTTCGTAATTTATTCCAAATGAATGCACATTTTTCATTGCTTTAAAACAAATTGCAAAACAATCAGTTTGATCCACAAATGTTTACGTGGCTGCAACTCATTTTCTACCAGCACTGCTATGCTGCATTTCACTCAGTGCAGCGTTAACAGATAAACTGAATTAAATTGCTTTCATTTGATTAAATACACGTTTTGGCATCCACTAACCACCAGCATCATTTCACATCCAAAATAAAAGGGTGCAGCTTCGCCAGCTGTTAATAAGCGCCTGGCCCTGTTGTTATCAGTGCAAGTGAAACCCTGCTTGTGGCTCGTTAGATGTTTTGACTCTGTGACACATTAATCACCACATCACTGCCATTATCAAAGTGTGAATCTGATACTGATGGTTTCCTTGGAAACAGTGAGGAAGCAGACAGAGCTCTTTGCATCCATTTTACAACATGTAAAACCAGAGTTGTTAAACTTTTCACGACTGTAGCCGAATAGTTGTTGTTTTAAACGGCCTCTGTGCGTTAATGTGTATATGGATCTGTCTTTGTGTATCAACATGTGTGCGGTGTGTTTATGCACCCTCAGGGGGCAGCAGCCTACCCAGAGAATGAGGACCAGCAGCAGAGGCTCAGAGAGGCAGCTGAGGGGCTCCGTGTCGCCACTAATGCTGCAGCTCAGAATGCTATAAAGAAAAAACTGGTCAACAGGCTGGAGGTGAGTCACAGGAGTCAGCATGTTCTCATCTTTGTGTTAGTTGACTTTGACCCACCATGCCCTCCTCTGTGATTCTCCTTAGCAAGCATCATCACACAAACATCTTGCCCCCACATCCTGTCGCCGCTGAAGTATAAACATTGTCAAAGTATATTAGAGTTAAGACATTAGGCAAAAACAGAGTCATGCCAAAGTAATGAAATGCTTCAAAAGGCATTTGTACAAGTACATCACATTTTGGGTCTTTTTTCTGTTGTTTCTCTTTTCTGTCGCAGTGAAGAATAAATCCCATTAGGGTTGTGAATGAATTATCTGTCTGTTAAAATCTGTGTATAGCCCTCGGTATCAATTTACACCTAATGTCTTGCCACTCTCTGCTCCACCACGTCCAATGTTCAATTTCCCAGGCACATAAACTGCGAATTACCCAGAGCTGGGATCAGTCTGGTATCAGACATATATCTCAGTCCGCCTCCCTGCATCTGATGGTCACAGTAATAGTGCTAACGGTCGCCTCCATCAAGGATATGTGTGAGCCAGTGAAGACCAAAGTGTAATTGATCACACATTTAGTATTAAGAACTTCTCAAAAGTAAAATCAAAACCATGAGTAGATACAAAAAACTACTACTCCTTTACTTTTTTCAGTCTTGTCATCTCTTTAAAGTTCGTGTTGTATGATTTAATGTTTGCTAAGGAGTATATTTTTAGTGCTTTAGGTTTGGGAAATAACAAAAGAAAAAGCAACACTGAGCTCGTCACAAAACATTCGGGTGTTTGACCCCTTTTAGTTTGATTATAGCGGATCCTGAGTGCAAAAAACAAACAAATGAATGTACTCTTATGCAGGTAGCACTCTTTTACCCGTTCTAAATGATTTTTAATTGCATCTTCACAACAGATAGCTGCCAAGCAAGCGGCGGCGGCTGCTACTCAGACCATCGCTGCTGCTCAAAATGCTGCCGCTTCCAACAAAAACACGGTTTCACACCAGCAGCTAGTACACAGCTGCAAGGTATGGTCAGAAATTCCTTCTCATATGATAGTCTTATTTTTTGTTTGTTTGTTTGTTTTTTCTTCTTCTTCTTCAAAAACTGAAACTAATACCTGTTCTAAAATATGTAGGTTTTGGTCGCGTTTGACACACTTTTCCCTTTGAAATGTGAACATGTGGATATGAAGCATTCAGAATGTGTGTGTCTTCATGCAGGCGGTAGCAGACAGCATTCCCCACCTGGTGCAGGGCATGAGGAGTAGCCAGGCCCAGCCGGAGGAGCTGGGTGCCCAGCTCACGCTCATCATGGCCAGCCAGAGCTTCTTGCAGGTTTGTCCCTTCACAAGGCCACATGGCTATTAAACTTTCTCACTGGATACGCACGCAATAATTATGGTCAGTTGTTGTTTTTCTGTCGCCGTCCTTCAGCCTGGGAGTAAGATGGTGACATCTGCAAAGTCAGCAGTTCCGACTGTAGCTGACCAGGCTGCTGCAATGCAACTGGGCCAGTGTGCCAAGAACCTGGCTACCTGCCTGGCGGAGCTCAGGATGGCCACCCAGAAGGTATCTACACACAGCAATCTGTTGGAGTGAATTATTGTTTAACTGTAAAGCTGCACCTTGACAACTGTCTGTGTAACGGATGGATGTAAGCGTGTAAGTTACAACCAATGCTTGTGCATCGTTTAAAGGCCCACGAGGCTTGTGGTCCTCTGGAGATCGACTCAGCCCTCAAAACAGTGCAGACACTCAAGAGTGAGCTTCAGGATGCCACAATGTCTGTCATCGACGGCCAACTCAAGCCACTTCCCGGGGAAACGGTCAGCACATCCTAGCATCCCCTTTGAAGATGAACAGATTTGTTATGCTATGCTATACCAGATATCTATAACTGTTAATATAAAGACAATCATGGCTATGTATCATATCATTTCTCGGGTTGATCTGTTCCTGACAGCTGGAGAAGTGTGCACAGGATTTGGGAAGTACATCCAAGGCTGTTGGCTCCTCCATGGCCCAGCTGCTAACGTGTGCCGCACAAGGCAATGAACACTATACAGGTAAAAACAAAAATGTTTATTGAACACACAGATGACTTAAATAGTCAATTAAGTAGTTAAATATTTTTGTCGAAATATTTTTTTGGAAGGATGGGGTGGATAGTGTAAATTGGTGAGTCTTTGTGCTATTTGTGCTATGACCATTGCCATAATCGAAGCTAAGCTCTGTGAATCCAGCATGGCCACTTTACCAGCAATTCTGGGCCAGTTGAAGATCTCAGGGGAGGAGAGATGAAGACGGAGAGAGAATAACATTTCTAACAATGAATGCTCCCGAGTAGCGTTTCATGCTTTGGCCGAGGGTGCTGCTCACTACTCATTAATCTTATTTTCACTACATTTAACATTCCATCAGCAAATGGCTCCACTTGGCTAGCTAATGCAATTTCCTGCCTTTTTTTGTCCTCTGCTCTATGGATAATCAGTTAAGGGCACCCCCATGTGGGCCCGTCTTTATTATATTAACTCATTTGTTTAAACAATGAGGGCATTTCAGTATCAGTGGGGTAGTACCAGCCCCTGCCAGCTCATTTTCAAAATGCTATTACAAGATATGCTAAAGACAGGAAACATACATACCTGTCTATTTATAATACTTAAACACAGAGTAATGCTCCAAAGCAAAAGTAATGGGTTTTAAATTGATTTGTTCAGTACAGTGGCAGTTTCCATTCCACACTCTAGATACAAAGGTACAACGGTGCAATTATTCCTGTGCCATCGGCATGTTGTCCATAGACTTGCATTTTGTTTCCTGTATGATTTTGTTTTCCTGTCTGTCTTTCTCAGGTGTGGCTGCTAGAGAAACAGCCCTGGCTTTAAGGACACTGGCCCAAGCAGCCAGAGGTGTGGCAGCCAGCACCAAGGAGCCGCAGGCCGCAGCTGCAATGCTCGACTCGGCCCAGTTTGTCATGGAGGGCTCGGCCATGTTGATCCACGAAGCCCATCAGGCCCTGGTTCATCCCGGAGATGCCGAGAGTCAGCAGAGACTGGCACAGGTATGTGTGTGTGTGTGTGTGTGTGTGTGTGTGTGACAGCAGCATAAATTGGTGTCATGGATCACTGTGCACCACTCCGAGCCCAATTTCTGAGACTTTGCGTCATAAAGCATATTGTTTGAATGACTAATGACAACCCGCTGACAGTGTTGTGCTGTATTTCAGGTGGCCAAAGCAGTGTCGCACTCCCTGAACAATTGCGTGAATTGCCTGCCGGGCCAGAAGGATGTCGACATGGCCCTCAGGAGCATCGGAGAGGCCAGCAAGAAGCTGCTGGTGGACATCGTAAGTCCTGCTCAACCTCTTCCCTGGGTATCGGTGGAGATTTCTTGTTTGTACACTGACACAAACGTCTGTAACATCCGAGTACATGCAGACATCGCCCCGTAGTTGTTGGTTTCCATTTTACCTGAGACTTTTCATGTTTTGCATTATGTGTGTCTTGTCTTTGAAGCTCCCTCCCTGCAGTAAGACATTCCAGGAGGCGCAGACTGATCTGAACCACACGGCCGCAGAACTCAACCACTCTGCAGGCGAGGTCGTCCACTCCTCTCGCGGAACAAGCAGCCAGCTGGCTGCGGCCTCGGGCAAGTTCAGCCAAGACTTTGATGAGTTCCTTGATGCCGGCATTGAGATGGCAGGACACACCCAAGTAGGTTTTGAGGTCGTCCCACACACACATATGCACACACACACTTCACTGAGACTGTTCAATGATGATATGCTAACGCTAGTGTTTTACGCACAGGAGAGGAGCGTACTAACCCTTGATTGACATAAAATCCTGAAACGCTGAGTCATCAAGTTTTTACTGTGTGTCATTTTAGTACCCAAGCAATTGAAATTTTTTAATTAATTCGATGTTTTAGACATGATTGTCCCCATGAGCACGAACATAGTCAGTAGGTAATGATATCCTGTGAAGTTCTTGTTCTGGCTATTTTGCTCATTAATTTTAAATGATTGTTTGGGATTGGAGTTGATGTAGCATGACATCCAAAGTTCAGGCTAAAACAATCCTGGCAGGGGTGGGGTGTGGGGGGTATAAGTGTTCTGGACACATCAGGAACACCACTGCCCATATTTTGTCTTTTGAAAGTGTATACACTAAGACCGATTTTAATACAGCTCTTTACATCCACCTGTATTTGTATTCCTCAGAGCACAGAGGACCAGATCCAAGTCATTGGTAATCTGAAGAACATCTCCATGGCATCCAGCAAGCTGCTGCTGGCTGCCAAGTCCCTGTCTGTGGATCCAGGTGCAGCCAACGCTAAGAATCTTCTAGCTGTGGCAGCAAGGTGAGAAAAGACGCAGGAAGCATCTGAGAACTATCCAATATTCTCCTTAATTGTTTCTAATGATCATCTTGCACTAGGTGCCTCTAAGCTGAATTTAACATGAATCTTATTCCAGATTCAAGCCTGCAGCAAGTAACGAACAAAATGTTGACTTTATGCTTAAACGTCACAAAACGTCTCTCCATTGCATTTGTATGCCTCTCCTGAGCTGTGTCTGCTCTGCGTCGCTGCTGGGAGTACGTACCCTCCCTCTAGTGGAAAGAAGCCAAGCAGCTGCTCCCGCAGGGCTTCGGGCCTGACTGACTTCTCTCTGTCTAATTAGGAAGATGGAAGCTTTGGATAGAGCCTGTCTGTGCTCAGCAAGGCTGAACACAAACTCAAGACAATCTCAGCACTCCTGCGTTAGACCCGACGCAGTGAGAGGCCAGCAGTGCCCTGCTCGGAGAGGGGAGCAAAGAGCATGTGTGTCTTTGTGTGTGTGTGTGTGTGTGTGAATGAGTGCGGCCAGGCTGTGTATGCATGCAAAGGACACATGTGAAAGCTAAAGGGTCTGTGCGGCTGCCTGTGTGTTCCAGGGCGGTTACAGAGAGTATTAACCAGCTGATCACGCTCTGTACCCAGCAAGCAGCAGGACAAAAAGAGTGTGACAACGCCTTGAGGGAGTTGGAGGTACGCTGTACCACACAGACACACACATGCACACACACACACAGACCACCTTCTATTCAGACCTGTTTTATGTCATGTCTTTGACTTGTACTAAAGTAACTGAAAATGAGAGTGATGCTGTGCATTTAAAGCCTTGGCTAATCGTGATTTAGCATGGCAGAGTTTCGTGATCAGCCGGATTTACATTTAAAGTGTTTGCTTTTTCAAATCTAATTGGCTTAGCTGAATAAAGTGTAAAAAGTCAAGTCCTTCAATGGGGTGTCTGTTGCAGTTATAACTATCTCCATCATTTTCCTGTGCGCAGGCTGTCAGAGGGCTCCTAGATAATCCCAATGAGCCCGTCAATGAACTCTCCTACTTTGACTGCATCGAAAGCGTCATGGAAAACTCAAAGGTATAGACTTTTAAAATACTGCATGAACTGTATACTTCAACTGTCTTTTCAAGTACACTGCATATTTTATGTAGTCAGCAGGTGAGGATAGGGTTTTTGCACATTTTTCTCCATCTCTAAATGCGTCAGGTCCTCGGAGAGTCGATGGCAGGCATCTCTCAGCACTGTAAGACAGGTGACGTGGTAGCCTTCGGCGAGAGCGTGGGTGTAGCGTCCAAAGCTCTGTGTGGGCTGACGGAGGCTGCAGGACAGGTAGGATTAGCGTCCTTTCCTATTATTAAACCAGTCCAAGACCTGGTTGCCTTTTACATGCCTGTTATAAATATTCAGAAAATACCTTCATTAATGATAAGAAATTTTTCCTCTCCTAGAGAGATCCCATAGTATGCACCATGTACTGCATACATTATATATATTTATGTAGGTATCTGTTCATTTATTCATGTGCTTATTTATGTTTGTCGGAGAACATAGACTGTATGTGTGTCAATGCCTGACACAACACAAATCTTGGAGAACAATTAAAGACCTGTCTAGTGGCAAACTGAGTGTTTCTTTTTTTTCTGCCTTGTAGGCATCTTATCTTGTAGGTGTGTCAGATCCCAATAGTCAGTCAGGCCACGAGGGGCTAGTTGATCCAATCCAGTTTGCTAGAGCCCACCAGGCTATACAAATGGCTTGCCAGAACTTAGTGGACCCAGCCAGTAGCCCCTCACAGGTAAGACATTCAAATGGCAAGATGCATTTGAGTATAAAGATCCCTTGTGACAACTCAAGTTTAGTTTACTCTCAACACCTCACCTCATTAACACCCTGATGTTCTACAGCCCTGCTCCTTGTTTTATCGTGTTTATCTGTTCCCCAGGTCTTGTCTGCGGCAACTATTGTAGCCAAACACACCTCAGCTCTCTGTAATGCCTGCCGCTTGGCATCCTCTAAGACCTCCAACCCGGTGGCTAGGAGACAGTTTGTCCAATCGGCCAAAGAGGTGGCCAACACTACAGCCAACCTCGTCAAAACCATCAAGGTCAACTCCCCAACTGATCAAAACGTTGAGTGTAATTTGTTACTGAATTTTTTCATCAAATGAGGAGCTGTGGATCTGTGTATAATACAGCCCCTTTACAAAAAATACAGCCAAAATGGACAGATGTTAAAATGGAGTTGTCTTGTTTCAGGGCCTAGATGGAGATTTTTCTGAGGAAAACAGAAACAGGTGCCGTGTTGCTACGACCCCACTCCTCGAGGCTGTCGAAAACCTCTCAACCTTTGCCAACAACCCAGAGTTTGCAAGCATCCCGGCTCAGATCAGCAATGAGGTATTCATCCATTTTGATGCATGTTTGCAATGCCCCATTTAGAATGTTATTATATTTGAGTTTTCTTCTTCATTTTTAAAATTCGGTTTGCTTTGGTTGTCACTCTCACAGAACCGTATCAACCTGAATGCCAGCCTTTTATTGCTGTTCTCAGAATCCAATTTGTAAATGTTTCCACATGCCTACAGAGGATCTTAAAGGCCACTTTTCAGAGAGGTTTAACGACCATGTTTGTGATTGCGTGCACTCCGTCCCCTCTTACTTGAGCCATCACAAATAGGTTTGTTCAGAAAACATGGGGAGAATTGGATAGAGATACGGTTTTCGTTTTTCTTCAAACATTGAGTAAAGACTTGGGTTAAAAAAAGGATTTTTATTCTTCAATCCGAGCGCAGCGGTTCTCGTACAGTCCTCAAAAGCTTTACGGTTGTAATCTGTTGGAGGGCAGTGTTTAACGGCACCCTCTCACAGCCCAACGGCTCTAATCTTCAGCTTGTTAATCTAATTGTCGAGGGAGGCTTTGGCTCGGATCATAAAGACGGAAGGTGTTTCTTCCTGAGTCTGTGTAAAGCTGCCGTGATAATCTCATCCCTCCCTTTGATTGCACCTTTGATCTCTCCAAACTAGTCAAGATGTATTAAGAACTCTGCCGTACCAGTGTGGACAGCTCTTGTTACCTGGTGTGTTGTTTCATCCACACTAACCTTTTCATTTCCACAGGGCTCAGCAGCACAGGAGCCTATTGTGCGTTCGGCCCGCTCCATGCTCGATAGCTCCACTTACCTTTTAGAAACGGCCCGCTCACTGGTCCTCAACCCCAAAGATCCTCCCACCTGGTCCATACTAGCTGGCCACTCCAGGACGGTCTCTGATTCCATCAAGAGCCTCATTACCTCCATTAGGTCTGTTTTGCTATCACTCAATGGGCACATCTGTGGCTGCAGGATTATCCTGAATCAAAGTTTGCACACTGCTGAAGGAACTGTGTTAATAGATGTCTTATCCTGTGACATCTATTCAGCTAAGCAACAAATTGCCACATTAGCGTTTAGCTGCTGACATTCCCAACAGCTCCTTATTGTTGAGATGATGAGACTTGCTGCAGTGGATCTGAAACACATTTTATCAAATGAAGTGCCCCACCCTCTTCTGTCCTCATCTTTGTTATCCAAACATAGACTACATTATGCTCACAGGCACTAAGATTTGCCTGGAGTTGATCTGAACCCTGGCTGACTGGATTATTCAGGATTTTATGAAGTGCTGTTTTTTTTCATTTGCTTAGTGTTGAAGAATAATGTACCTCCACATTATAATTGTAATATGCTAAATACGAAGCTAAAGCCAGCAGCTGATTAGCAAGGCTTTGCATGAAGACTTGAGTGGTTGCTGGTTGCCAGGCAACCTCACAGTGACAGCAAGGATTCCAGGAAGACGTTCCCCACAAAGACATTGCCATCCACACAATCCTGCAGTATAGCGTTATGTGAGGAAACTCTATATATTTATATACACAATAAGATACGCAGTAGCAAAAATTGTAGGTATGTTGTAATTATGTCAGATTATCTTTTTCTTGGAATGAATTTTGTATTATCTGTCTATGTATTTATAAAATATATCCATTTGCCCAAAAATGCACAAATGTATATTAATGTTTTAAATATTTCTTGTAATAGGGACAAGGCACCAGGACAGAGGGAGTGTGATTATTCCATTGATAACATCAATAAATGTATCCGGGACATTGAGCAAGCTTCTCTTGCGGCTGTTGGACAGAGCCTGCCCTGCAGAGATGATATCTCCATGGAAGTGAGTTCAAGTACCCCATCAGCTATATCTTGTCTGAGGGAAGGAACTTAATGGGATCTGTAGTCTTTCTGTTGTGGCTTATACCTTAATTCACTGCCATTGTGACTCACCAGGCACTGCAGGAGCAGCTGACGTCCTCTGTGCAGGAGATTGGGCATCTGATTGATCCTGTATCCACTGCAGCCCGAGGTGAAGCTGCCCAACTGGGACACAAGGTGCTGGTTGGATAATATATCCCTTCATCCCGTCTGGATTTAGAGAGAAGAAAAAACATTCTGTCTGTTTTCTATCTTGTGATCGTTTCTCTGACTGCTCTCTTACTTCTTCCTCTAGGTGACCCAGCTGGCCAGTTACTTCGAGCCACTTATTGTAGCATCGGTGGGCCTGGCTTCGAAGCTCCTGGACCACCAGCAGCAAATGAACATCCTGGACCAGACAAAGACTATGTCTGAGTCAGCCCTGCAGATGCTCTACGCTGCTAAGGAAGGCGGGGGAAATCCAAAGGTACTAACCCGTTCATAATATTCATATAGCCACATAGAACTTTTATCCATAACAGTATTTTCTTTCGCTTGATTGGGTTTCTAAACTTTTGGCAACAGTTTACTACAAAGGTGCATGTTATCCTGCACAATTCTTCATTAAATTGCACTAGATTTGATAAAATGTTCATACTGTGACTCTAGAGTTCATGATGATCAGTGGTCAGGTATTTTATAAAAACTACCCAGCACCTGACAGATTTATATGCACCGAAAAGAAGGCACTTTTGTTTCAAAAAAAGTCAATTTTCAAATTACTTACTACTACAACAACTTAAATTTGGTTGTTCAAGTTTTGGTCATTTAAAAATAAAGTGGTACTCCTGAATAAATAACACAACCCTCTCATGGACAACCAAGTACAATCAACCCTGTGAAATATTCAGCAGACGTTATAAAACATTCAACACACAAACTCACACAATTACACTGACTGCAATATTTTGCAAGTGTTCGACCTTTCACTGTTTTCTATCCATACACTGTATGTTTTTGTTCTACTGTATATTTCCTTTTGTATGTTCAATAAGCCTAACTAATTCTTTTTAATGGAGCTTCCCACTAAAAGTTTTTCACATGACTGTACTTGTGCAACCATTGTGACAATAAGCATCTTCAATCTAAAATTACAAGTGTCCTCAAGTGTGCTGCTGAGCACTTACCAGCTGCAGGGACGCGTCGGAGCAGTCAAGCTGATTAATTCTTTCTGGCTAGACCAAGACGGTGTCACAGAACCGTTAATCAGTTGACTGTGTCCCCAGGCGTCCCATACACACGATGCTATCTCTGAGGCGGCCCAGCTGATGAAGGAGGCTGTGGATGACATTATGGTGACATTGAATGAGGCAGCCAGTGAAGGGGGCATGGTTGGGGGCATGGTGGAGTCCATTGCTGAGGCCATGGGAAGAGTGAGTACATGTGTGGTTGTGTGTGTGTTCTCATAGAGTGTGCATATATAATATAGGCGGTGCAGTGCCATCTCATGAGAAGTCTGCTCATGTTTGGGTTAAATTGATTTTAAATGGATTTCAGGTTGACACTTATTCCCTATCTTATTTGTAGAAAGATAAAATGAGCTTTCCTTGTAAGTGAAAGTCCACAGTGGATCTGCTGAGAGTGTGTCCTTGTCAGGGACTCTCATTAATCCGATGGATAACAAGTTTTAAACCCGTAGCCCACTGATGATGTTATCTGTCACTCATCCTGCCAGTGGACATGACAACGTGTTGAGAGAGCAGTTAATAATTTATGATGAGCTTCATATACTCAGACATGCACATTCTTCCTTCCAGGGTTTTTCGGTTTTACCTTTAATTTAAACAATGGAAGGGAACAATCCATGAAACTCGTCTGCGGTGGTAGGAGCAATTTCAGTTAATGGTAGATTGTTAACGATCACTGCTGATAATTGTTAATATTTATGCAATTATTAATGATATGAATAGTGATGGAGAATAATCCTGGTATCAGGAACTCAAACTGGTGTTTGACAGTGTCGACATCTGTGAGATTTTGAAACTAATGGGGTGTTTAGGCATAAGATAACGTATTAACAACAGCAATATTAATCAACAGACAGCAGCATCATCCTTAATCAAGAAACATCTGTCATCCAACTACTGGTGTGTGTGTATGTGTGGAGAGAGAGAGGGAGTGAAAAGTCATCAGCCTGACAATAAATAAATAATAAAGCGTTGGTCTTTACAGCTGGATGAAGGAACACCCCCTGAACCTGAGGGCTCTTTTGTGGACTACCAGACCACAATGGTGAAGTTCTCCAAGGCCATTGCCATCACCGCACAGGAGATGGTGAGTGCTCTAATGGGCTGTGTGCTTTCCATTACTTTTCCAATCTGCAAAGCCAACATGTCCCGACGGGCCAAGAGACACATTCAACTGCATTTGTTGATGATCTGTCTGTCTCTGTGGCCAGATGACTAAGTCAGTGACCTGTCCTGAAGAGCTCGGTGGCCTTGCCTCTCAGGTGACGGTGGACTATGGACAGCTAGCACACCAGGGGCGTCTTGCTGCAGCAACCGCAGAGCCGGAGGAGGTGGGAAGCTATGCTCCACGTCCTATAGAGGATATGTGGGATTCCATGATTGTATTGTATAAAAGATTTAACAATTAATTATTGCCCCCCTGATATGTGTATACTGAAAAATCGTATATAATAATATATGTCTGACTCATCTGATCCCTGATCAGATGTATGCTGTTTGTTAGCGTGATGCCCTCCAGCATCCATCAGTAACAACATCCACATGCTAATTTCGTCATGTCTTTCTCTATAGTCCAGAATTCAGCGTGTGGAAACGTTATACTAATAAGCGCACAGCTCTTATCAATATCTTGTGTATAACAGTCTGCTGGAAGCCCTGCTGTTACCATAGTGACATTGTGCTTCCACCGTTATAGTGATGCTTCTAATGAAGTACCACCCACCCATGAATCTCAATCTGGGAGTTAAAGGTGTAGTGCCAACACTCTCTGAGGGGGCTTGATTTCATTGATTTCATCCACCTGCTGGATATGATCGTACATGGCGCTGATTGTGTTAGAGTGCACACATGAGGAGGTGGGTGCAGTGTAAGTCAGTGCCTCGTTATGCTTCCAGGTTGGTTTTCAGATAAAGACGCGGGTGCAGGAGCTGGGCCATGGCTGTATCTACCTGGTTCAGAAGGCCGGAGCTCTGCAGCTGAGTCCCACTGACAGCTTCTCCAAAAGGGAGCTCATCGAGTGTGCCCGCGCAGTCACAGAAAAGGTAAGATTCGCGCGCAGACTGAAACGGGTCCCGCGTCGCCATCTCTTGCGGGAGGAAGCCCTCGTTATCGTGACTTGTGAAGTCAATTTCCTCCCTCTGACGTTTGAACTTTGGAAGCAGCATCAATTTTGAATTAGCATTTTAATGAAAAATACTTCTCACGCGTTCCTTAGTGACACTTCTACATATAGAGTGTGTCCACATTTAAATAAATTGCGAAATTTGGAGCATGTGCATGATTTGAGAAGATATTTTATTAGTTGTAGCAGAGAGGTGTGCTTTTTAATTTAGTTACCGTTCACTTTATTCCTGATTATATCTTTTAAACTAGTATAGAGTCAGACGAGTGTAGGTTAAAGATACACTAATTTAGGTGTAGGTAAAGCTGGTGTTTTGTTGTATTAATGAACCGCTCTTGCGAGTCATGACCATCCTCACCTTGTGAGTTTAATAATAATACTAATGTCTCCCTGCTGTGACCTTGCCTGCAGCTCGCCACTTTCGCTCAGACGTTAGAATTTCTCTCCATGCAGAGGCTGTAATTTAATTCTGGGCTCATATCAAACTTGAATAATGTGCAGACGCGTTCTTGCTGACACGTGGCGCCCGTGCCTTGTTGAAAAGTACCTGTCAGGTTTTTCCGTTTGTTTACGAGAGACGGGCAGACACAAGTGTTCAGCGGGGAGTTAATTGATTTGCAGAGTCAGGCTCATCGACTTGATGTGATTGTGCAGCAGACTCTGATTTAATGCATGCTTAACCCCGCTTCACTGTTTCAGTCCCAGCTACCTCCATTAATCCAGCAGGTCCAGATGTGTCACTCTAAACGTTATGCACCTAACACTAACCTGCTTTATAAAGGCTGAACCAACATCCTATAGATAGTATAGAGGAGACGTTCCAGTTGAATCATGAAATATGTGCACTTCATACAGAGACTGGGGTTTATTTATAGCGGGGTCACACCTTTGAAAACAGCATGTTCGAAGGACTCCCCTGTATATCTAATGCTCGGCTTCACATGTTCCAGGTGTCCTTGGTTCTGTCAGCATTGCAGGCTGGGAACAAAGGCACCCAGGCCTGCATCACAGCAGCCAGTGCTGTTTCTGGCATAATCGCTGACCTGGACACCACCATCATGTTCGCCTCAGCTGGGACACTGAGCCCTGAGAACGAGGAGTCTTTTGCTGACCACAGGTGCATTGACAAGCCAAGCAGACCTCACGTACAACATAATGTACAAAGAAAAATACGGTCGTCCCAGCAGCATAGTGTTAAAATGGCCAATAGATTAAAAGGTTGTGAGAATGATAAAACCTATGGGGTGTGTGTGTGTGTGTGTGTGTGTGTGTGTGTGTGTGTGTGTGTGTGTGTGTGTGTGTGTGTGTGTGTGTTCTACTAAAATTTCACTCCAGCTCATTCATTCATTCATACTGTTTGACACAATCTATGGAAACAGGAAATTGTTCTAAGTAAACACACATTCTGTTCCTTTCATATTGCTGGTGCTTGAGTGTGACTGTGGAGCAGCTTGTGACACAATGTGTTTCATCCCTCAGGGAGAGCATCTTGAAGACAGCCAAGGCGCTGGTGGAAGACACCAAGCTGCTGGTTGCTGGAGCGGCGTCCAGCCAGGAGAAACTGGCCCAGGCTGCCCAGTCCTCAGCCAAGACCATCACCCAGCTCACGGAGGTGGTCAAACTAGGAGCAACCAGCATCGGCTCTGAGGACCCCGAGACGCAGGTGAGGATAAAAATGAAGCTCGTTTAAACTGGATGATCTGATAGAACCACAGATGTTTCAGCTAAATGTCATCAAAGTTGTGTACTTTTTCTACAAGACTTAAGTCTTTAACAGAGGTCAGTTATTCCATTAAATTATGCATTAAGGAGATATGTTGAATTGTCATCGTACCATCCATTACTACACATCATTTACAATTAATAACCAAAAACTCTCTGTACAACCAGCATTATATTCTCTGTGTAATGTAAATGCATCATCTGATATACACTGTGTGTATGTGCTTCAATCTCAGCCCTGGACTAAGTCTGAAGTATCATGACTAGGTGGGAGTGATAAGGGCTGCACTGTTAAATCCTCTTCCCAGGGGTACGACTGATAAACCTACGCTGGTCGTTGTGCCGTATTGATCCCAGCTCTATCTCCTCAGGTGGTTCTGATAAACGCCGTGCGTGATGTGGCCAAAGCTCTAGCCGAACTCATCGGTGCCACTAAGTGTGCTGCCGGCAAGCCAGCAGACGACCCGTCCATGTACCAACTCAAGAGTGCTGCCAAGGTAAAGGGCAGACTGCTCAAACAAATGACTGCCATATGCCGTTCCGCTGTGTATTTCTTTTATTGATGCTATTTCACTCCGAGAAAACAGTGAGATGATATGTTAGTGACACTTGACACTCACATGTCAAGCTGTTGTTTTTTTTTTAAATTTTGCAGTCGTTGGGACAGTGTCCAATAACCTCTTCATTTTCTAAGAGGTTCTAAGAACCTCCCTCAAACTCCCTCGCTTTATTTATTTGACTCGCAACTGTCATCGCAGCCACAGCCTGCAGGTCTAACTGCTGCGTGGGGTTTCTCGTGTTTTCCCATCTAAATCGAATCAGGGCCACCCATGACCCCGGCCGTGTTGACAGATTGTTTCTGTACCCCCAACATATGGTGACCTCCGAGAGGGACCCTCTCAGACTCCTGGTGATCATGTTGCTCACATTCCATACCTAATAATATACACTTTGCTGAACACAGCACGGGCAGAAGAGAATGTGTCACCACCGATTTTTTTTTTGCATTTTATTTTATTATTAATGATATTGAGTAAAATGTGTCACCAGTCGTAAGTCATCCTCTTTTTAATTCTGAAATAAACACTCTTTCCGCAGCAGTCGATTGTTTAATGGTCATCTCATAAGCATATAACTATGCAATTATTATTACTGTAGTGGAATCAGTGAAAGAGGAGGCAGATATGATTTTGCACGAACTAATGCTTTGTAGCCAAGGGGGAAAGAGCTCCACCTCCTGGTTGGACTGTGAGCCTCACCGTTAACTGCCTTAACTTGACAGGTCATGGTGACCAACGTGACGTCTCTTCTGAAAACCGTGAAGGCGGTGGAGGATGAAGCCACGCGCGGGACCAGGGCACTGGAGGCCACCATTGAGTGCATCAAGCAGGAGCTGACGGTAAGAGTCCCTGACAGGCTCAACCACTTCCTCTGTGGTCCACTGAGAGTCCGCTGATGAGACACAGGCTCTCGGCAAAGATGGTTCCGTGAAGGTCAGGCATCTCTGCGGCTATTATATTGAACAAAACAGAGGGGCTTTTTGTTCTTTTTTTGGTCCTCCATTGTCTGTCCAGCTCTTCTCCACCTCCTTCCCTCTCAGCTCCTTCAGGTTTCGCGCAGCTTTGTTCTTACCAGGGTCTCTGGGGACAGGGAAGAAGATTTCAAGTTTATTTTTTTGTATACTACTCACTCTAATCAGACAGCCACTCTCCCGAGGGGAGGCTTTTCCTCTCAGAGCTGCAGCCAAAGCCAAATTAGACACAGTCTACCAAACTCCTAATGATTCCTCTACCCATGTTAGGATTTACTCTTGATACCGATTATTCTGCAGAGCACTCATTTGGACTTTGGCCTTTAAACAAGAATGTTCCAATCGGTATTTGCATATCTGATCCCCAGTTGTGTTTATATCCAGCCACATGTGTCTGTGATCATGACAGGTGTTCCAGTCCAAGGACGTACCAGAAAAGTCCACCACGCCCGAGGACTTCATCCGCATTACAAAGGGCATCACCATAGCGACGGCCAAAGCGGTGGCCGCGGGAAACTCTGCGCAGCAGGAGGACGTGATCGCCACTGCCAACCTGAGCCGCAAAGCCATCACGGATATGCTGACTTCATGCAAGGTGCCAATCCCCGCCACCCTGCCAGAACAGGCCTCACACAGACAGCGCCGGGCTGTCAGGGAGAACACGAGCCCGGCCTGCTGAGAGCACACAGGACGTTACAGTCTAGTCTGCTTTATGGCCATTCCCGCTGGTCGTGACTCTGTCACTTTTCAAAGTCATGCAGTGGTGCATCAGTCTCTGTGTCCTTCAGCTACTGCAGAGCAGCTGCAACAAGATAATACAGAGGAGAGTCAGACCGTCAACGACTGTGTATACAAGGCTTCATAACTAAATCAGTGAAGACGTAGTGATTTAATAAGATGTTTATTTAATCTGTGGTTGTGTGAGATGCATCTGTACAAGTAAAATGAAATGACAGTAATTTCAGTCTTTGCATATCTCATTGTCACTTTGATATCAGAACCTGCGTCGAATCTTAACATTCCACTGGGGAAAGTGTTTGAACCTTTTTATATCTTTATATTTACCACTATATTCTAACCCTTCCAGCAAGCAGCGTATCACCAAGAAGTGAGCGAGGACCTGAGGAGCCGGGCCCTGCAGTACGGCTCAGAGTGCATCAATGGCTACATCAAACTTCTGGAGCAAGTGCTGCAGGTGAGAGTGACACCAACACGTGTATCAATGTAAAAATCTTGCAGCGAACGGTTCCATTTTTTACCTTGTGAGATTTCACGCGTCTTATAGATTATAACCTGTCAGATCTTATCCAGGCTCCCTGTCACTCATACTCTGCATTCACTGTGACATCAGTATGAACAGATAGCAGCAGAATCACATGACAGACCATTATTCCTGAGTATGACTGACACAAGTGAAGACTCGAAATTGGTTCTGTTTGTGCCTGCATCTACATTCGTTTACACATGGTTCAACCACTGAGCCCCTTCGGTCATTACTTTATTTTATATAATTGTTAAAGAATCATATGAACTCACAAGACAACACATGAATGCATTAATGTTGTCATGTGACTCAACACACTGACATGCCTTGGTATTAGAAAGAGTAGAAAGCTTATGATGTTACTAGTTTACAAGGTTAGTAGTTTAACTATGACACTAATTGACTTACTGGACGTGACACTTCCAATTAATCTTTTAAATTGTGTGTGTGTGTGTGTGTGTGTGCCTGCATGTGTGATTGTGTTTTCAGGTGCTGCAGAAGCCCACACCCGAGCAGAAACAGCAGCTGACTGTACACTCAAAACACGTGGCCGCCTGTGTGACCGAGCTCGTCCAGACAGCTGAAGCCATGAAAGGTGAGGCCACACACACACCGCCGATGTTTACTGCCACACACTCACACACAGTGCACACAAACAAGAGTTTGGCTTGACAAGTTAGTCACTTATCCGTGACCCCATTCTCCCTGATGTCAGTATTTTATGGGCCATTTAACACAAACGAAAGTATATTTATCATTCAGAGTGTTTGCTACTGTATGAAACAGTAATATGGTATTTTATTCAGGAGCAACAACTTTACAGATGAATGTGCGCTTTCCGAAAGCTGTTGGCAGCACAGTTCCACTTTTGAAATGGCTGTGAGACAGTAAATATGATGCAGCGTAGCAGCGTAGCTGAATATGCACCACACGAGTGAGTGTCCCATTAAGACCCAACCCAATATAAATAAAATGTAAAATAAAAAAATAAAACATTGAGGATTGCGGTGATCCTGGAGATTAGTCAGAGGAGCCCTGAGCCTCTTTAGCGTGAATAATGATATAGTGTTAGAGTCAAGCAGCCAAACCTGTGTCTCCGTCCCTAATAAATATAGGACACGAGAATCACTTTAGAATATTGAAATCGTACCATAGAGTAATTGCCCTGCAAATTGTCCCACATTAAACCCTGTAGGATTGTTGTGACACATATTGGACTCCTTCCTCCAGAAACTGCACTGCCACATCTGACAGCAGTAATAGATTGTGTTTGGGTGAGAATTAGATTTCAGTGTATAGCCTGAGACCCAGCGGGGCTATCCACTTCACCTCTCTAATGTCCCATGTGTTCTCTCCCTCTCTGCTGCCCTGCTCTTTCCTCGCCGCCTCAGATGGAGGTAAGTGGGATATGGTGTGTTTTCTCTCCTTCAGATCACCTTTCATAGAGTCAGAAGGGGGTTGAGAAGTAGATGGTTGGGAGGGGTGGGGGCGGAGAAGTAGATGGTTGGGAGGGGGGGGGGGGGGGGGGGGGGGTCGCAGAGCAGATTTCCCCAGAGCTCGGCGAAACCAAATGAAAACATCTTTCCATCTGCTTTACCAAGCTGTTCCCAAACGTCTCCGTTTTATAGGCACTTAAAGACCTATAAAAGGACAATGATCTGTCAGATGTGAATTTCGTCTAACGTTTAGTTTGTTTTACTTAATTGTGAGAAATTGCTGTCAGACTGAACACGCGCTGTTGCAGCCTGAAGAGCTTTTGATATTGTGAAAGAAAGTTGCGATTTAACCTCTCGGCAATGCCTGGATTTTGTAGACGAGTGCATCAGGGAGAACATCTGGTTGAAGTTTAATGTTGACTTCTCGTTAGATAAAATTAAATGTGATCGCGTCAGCCAATCACTGGTGTTTCTATTGTGACTATACAGTAACCAGCGTCTGGGCGCATGTCGATCGCTTTTCAGGGTCAGAGTGCGTCGACCCCGAGGACCCGACTGTCATCGCTGAGACCGAGCTGCTCGGAGCAGCAGCGTCCATTGAAGCTGCCGCCAAGAAACTAGAGCAGCTGAAACCCAGGGCCAAGCCCAAGGTATAAGTGCCCCTCTCCACCCGTTACACCCACACCAACCCACGACACAGCCTTTTCACATTAATCAGGTAGAAAAAGTGGCAACACCGACTTTGACGCTGAGTCCTCTTGTTTAGAGACTGAGTTTTTGTATCAGGTGTTTTGTATCACAGTGATGAGTCACACAGCTGGTCCAGATAGCCAACACCTGGAAAAGTTTCTTCCAGCGCACTTTGGGACATTATTTTGAGTTGTGTTGCCGGGAGACGAAATTACACTGCGGGGTCCTCTTGCTTATGTTGGAGCGACTTCAAATGTGTGATGAACTGTTGTGACCTTTCCCGAAAGCGAGGGCCTCTGTCTTATTGAACTTATTTCCTTTGTTGTACTGCAGTGTTCCTCATTTCTGAACGTGGTGGGGGGAGGCTTTCTCAGGATTGTTATTTTGCCTCCACTGTTACCTACAACTTCACCACATTACGCACAGAGAAAATAGACAAAATAATAGTGATGGTGCTTTTGCAGAGTGAAATTGTTTGAGTTTGTTCTGTATGAAATATCGAATTGTGTTTGTAGTGTGTTACTGCATGACGATAGTGTGTTTGTTTGTCTCTGGAGACTGAATAGCGTAATCGTAGTGCTCTTCCTTGTGTCTCTGTTGTGTTTTCCCCCCTTTTTCTATCCCTCTTCCTGTGCTCGGTGATTGTCAGTTCAGCCCCCTGCCTCTATGATAAGACGGCCTGCATATTTAGGTTAGCCCAGTTTTAATAAAGACTATATAATGCTCTGTCTCATACTATAATCCCACAGCTACAGGCCGCATTTATGAAAAGAGGATTAGTGAGTGAAAGGCTTTTCCTCCTTCAGATGTCGTTGTCTCCCTCTAGTGATCTAATAGGAAGCAACTCAACCAATCATATTAAAACAGCAAATTACATTCATCCTCATTACACATTTTCTCAGTTACATAAATTTGACATAGTATTGCAGAATAAAAAACAAAAACAAAGACAACAACAGGGACCATACAGGTTCATTTTCTAGGTACATTTATTGTGTAGAACTGGTTTTTTGCAGTTCACAAAATATTCACTGACATAAAAATAGATTTCTCATTAGAGTTTTAGAACCATCATGTAGTCTATTAGCTGTGCAGGTGTTTCCATTAAGTGTGTATTCGTTTATCTCAAACAGCTTGGATTCTCCTTCCTCTCCTCTCCTGTCTGCTCCTGGAGGCCTCTCCTGCTCCCAGCATGTCTCCCTGCTCTGTGTCCCCCTCCCTCCCCTCTCTGAGCCATTGTAGACCTGGAAGCCTCCTCTGCAGGGCTCTGTCTGATATGTTTGATATATTAGGTTGTTTTTCAGTCCAACTATATATCAAACATATTCCTACAGTGTCCTGCCCTGTCTCCAGCCACGTGTGCCTTATGTGTTTATGGAGATCTAGAAAATGTCAGATGCTGTTGGCACCTGAGATGGTTGTTTGTTAACAGTCCCTGAACCGACAATCTGTGATTGACAGCTGGTGTCTAGTTCAGGTTTGGAAATATGGGTGTTGCATCTCGATGTGACTCAGTTGTCACTAAAAAATAATAATAATCCTCTCTGACAGTCAACATTATAGGTGGAAAGTTGTAGCTACTGCTGAGGACAGTGTCTCCCTGCGGATTTACATTCTGCAAATAAACACTAGCATTAAGTAAACACTGTATAAGATGATTACATTATTTTTGTCCTTCATGGGAACACATTATTTTACTTTAAGTCAAAAAATCATTTTTAAAAAATGAATGATTTCATGCAATACGAATATTTAGTCGCTCATGTTGGTAACAAAAAAATCAGACAACATAGGCAAATGGTCTCAGAAAAAAACAATTCTTTACAGATTGAACTCAAAGTTGATATGTGGTTTTTCTTCCAGCAGGCAGATGAGACACTGGATTTTGAGGAGCAGATCTTAGAGGCAGCAAAGTCCATCGCGGCAGCGACCAGTGCTCTTGTTAAATCTGCCTCAGCAGCTCAGAGAGAACTGGTGGCACAAGGCAAGGTCAGTCTGCACACCGAGTCAGACGCTCTGCAGGATGAACATTAACACCAATGTCAATTAATATGAGGGTCAATGACAAATAAAGCTTCTAAAAAGGTATTTTTAAAAAGTATTTTTAATATAGATATAATGCATATTTTTTAGTTCAGGACAATGTGTTTAGACAAATCTCATTTGTTAAATATCTTTTCAAACAGTTTTAACTCATAGTTTAACAGTATTGTTAACTTTTAACAACAAAATATTTATAAAAATATATAGCTGTTCCTAATATTGCAGCCCGTAGGGTGTCTACACTAGGAAACACATTATTATTTCATGGTTGTATTTTGCTTATACAATAATTTAACATGATTTCATTGTGTAGGTCAGGTATCAAGTATCGTTAGCTCTAACTTTGCATTTAAAGACAGGAACATAATTACACAAATACACAAATTCATATATTCAGATAATAAAAACTACACACATTACATTTAGTATTACTATTTGGTTAGTTTTACCTGTTATTTATTGGTTTAGATTGGTTGCACTACCTCACGATTATTAGTTGTACCACCTGACAACATTAGTAATGACATGAAATATGCTGAAAAAGAATTTCATTTCAAGGAGTAACATGTGTTTTAGTGATCAGTCTCTACTTCAGTTTTTGTGGTAAAATACATCTTTTTTTTCCAGAATGGAAGTAATTAATTCATCAAAAAGACATAATGTCTTTAATGTCCTGTAATGATCCTGCATCCTGTAATGATCATTAAAGGATGTGAAGTGAGGTTAGGGCCACACAAAGCATTCGGGTGAGGGTAGTTTCATTTTTTGCATTTTCCTGCGCAATATTGCTTTTTCTACTGAATGTTTCTCTTTGTGGCGTTGATGATGCCCTCGGTGTATCCACACTGACAATATCAACGTCATGGATAATCTTAGAGCTTTGTATTCCAGTATATAGTGACATTCCTTACAGTTGTGCCACCTGACTGACTGGTTGCACCACCTGTCTTTTGCAACTTATCTCAATTTTAAAAAAGGCTTCTGTTTGGCAGCTAGCATTAGTTCTACCATTCTCATGAATTTAAAACTGATCTATTTGAAAAAAAAAGTTTTATGATAAAATAACATTTTTCTAGTTCTAGGTCATCTGGCTGATGCCGCATCAGTGTATAGATATTGTCTCTTCACTTCAAAATAAAAGTACATTTTTTATGGTTGCACCAACCTGACATTTAGGAAATGTAAATTTTTGGACAAAGGTTTTTCCGTTATCTCAACAACTTTACAACTACTGATATTACGAAAAAAAAGATTATCCAAAAGACTTGAAACATGAAATAATGCCAGAGTATTTTATTTTGAATTTATTACTATTAAAATAGCATTTTTAATAGTTTTCCTGGTCTGCTCATTTGCTCGAACAGTTGCACCACTTGACATCTTAGGGGTTTGAGAAGCCCAAACATAAAAGAATATAATTATTTGAAAGTACTGAAAAAAATTGTTTGAATGTAAATAGGTTTCAATGAATAAAGTGATAAATGTTTTGAATAGATAATAATTGACCCCGACACAAAAATATGCATGTCATGTCATTGACCCATAAGCAAATATGTAATTTTTTTTTTCACTTAACACTACCACAGGTGGGATCCAATCTCGCCAATGCAGTGGACGACGGCCAATGGTCACAGGGTCTCATATCAGCTGTGAGTCGCTATAAAAAGATGATTTTATATGTTCTCCTATTTATAAAATTTGCATATTAATGCAGATCAAAGTTCAAAACAAAGTGAGCATGGGTGAATTTTGGCTTGTTGTAGGCACGTATGGTCGCGGCAGCCACCAGTAACCTGTGCGAGGCAGCCAACGCCTCAGTTCAGGGCCACGCCAGTGAGGAGAAGCTCATATCATCAGCCAAACAGGTGGCGGCCTCCACAGCTCAGCTGCTGGTGGCCTGTAAGGTGAAGGCAGATCATGGTTCTGAAGCCATGAGGAGATTACAGGTGACACTGAGGGGGACCGTTTGGGTCCGTCCATGGAAAACTGTTTATACGTGGATTGCGCTCACACTAACTATGAAATGATCTTATCTTTGAAGGCTGCTGGCAACGCGGTGAAGCGAGCGTCAGACAGCCTGGTGAAGGCAGCTCAGAAAGCAGCATATGAGAAGAACGAGGACGACAGTGTGGTGGTGAAGACCAAATTCGTTGGAGGCATAGCTCAGGTGAGAGAAAATCCTGAAAGGTCTTCATGGGAGACCTGGAACAATCGTCTCTTTTGTGCGGGATTGCCCTTTTCACTGGACGTTTGCACCGTTCACTGAATACGCCAAAATGCCACAGTCGTTTTTTTTTTCTGAAACTGTGATGAGCTGCTGTGTGTAAACCGCTCATCATCTTCATGTCAAAGGTGTTTACCAGGTTTACCAGAAACCCAGAGATCCAAAACATCCGCGCTCAGCTGAGCACCGGCTCAGTCACAGCCGATCATATTCTCCCTGTTCATCTTAGCAGAATTTTGACAGTTACTGATAATGCGGGTATTATGGAATTTGTTTTTTCAAACGTCCGGGTGCTATAGGAAGGCTTTACTTTTCATCACCATTGAATAGGTTAGTGTCTCAGTCAGTGATGCACCACAGCTGTTCTTCTCAGTTTCCCTGTTCCACTAATGAGACTCACTGGCTCATTCAGGGTTGTTAATTGTTGCATATGAGGGGAGTGTAACATTATCTCTTTAAAGATTTATTGACCATCATCTTTTTTCTGACACAAACCAAACAAAAATAATTACTTATTTATAAATTGCTATAGCCTATTCCTAGCTCGCCTTACTAATTCTATTCATTTCTATTATTTTAGAAAAATGCAAATAACAATCATAGATTATACATAGGAATTTTGCACAGGCCCAAATCGCCCATTTTCTGTCATCTGGTCCCATCCTCCTCAGATCATTGCGGCTCAGGAGGAGATGCTGAGGAAGGAGCGAGAGCTGGAGGAGGCCCGGAAGAAGCTGGCTCAGATCCGACAGCAGCAGTACAAGTTCCTGCCTAGCGAGCTGAGAGAGGATGAGGGCTGACTGCCTGAGAGCAACAGACGTCTTCTGCCCTGACGAGACCCTCTTGTAGTGGGCTGAAGTTGCCAGCGTACTAATGGCTGCTTTACTCTTTTATAATAGAGTAATATACAGCACTTGAAACAGGCCTGTTTGGTGAAAATAACAAGTGCCTGTTCTCTGTAGTGTACTTGTGTGTGTGTGTGGGTGTGTGTGTGTGTCTGTGTGTGTAAGTATTTGTCGGTGAATAACATTGACATTCAGTAAGAAAGCTGTCACAGTGGTCAACAAGAGCAATTTGAGTAAGTGTGATACAGTTGTATGATAAATGTATCATTGCTTTCTGAGTGTTACTGCATCATGAGCATTACTGACTGTTACAATCACAAACTGAAGATGTTATGAATGCAGACATCCTCCAATAATCATTGAATGTTCTATAGTTGTTAAAGGATAAAAAAAAATAGAAAAACAGAAAAGAAATAATGATGCTGCCACATATTCGGCAGAATCAGCCTGAGGGTCCAAAGCTTGTAAAATAGTGTAAGAGTTTTAGAAGGCAAGAGGAGAGTTCGTCATTTCACCACTGCTTTGCATGCACCATGTGGTTAAACATATCAAATATACTACTAACCAATATAAAGTGGAAAGGCACTTGTATTTTACTAATAAATTGAGGTTTGCTGATTGAACTGTGTTGGTCAGGGAACAAACAGACCACTGGCCATGAATAGCTATAAATATATTTATTCTTGACTACGTTTTCTAAAAGGCAGGTAGTTCTTTAAGAGCGGACACGCGATCCTTGTACATTAAGCCCCTTCACGCAACACCCTCTGTTCTTCCCTTACATATCCAGAGCTGTGTAAGGAACACGCGTTTATGACTTTATTTGCCATGTTTGTTCTCTTTTGTCTTGACGCTTTAATTCCTCTCTATCCCAGGTATAGTATGGGTGCCCGCTGTACCGTACACATACACACCATCATACACACTCACAGTTATTTTCCACTGCTGTCACGGTAAAGGCATTTTCACTTTTGACTAATAGCAATGTCCATAGCAATATGTGAGATGGGATAATAATGAGTATGCGTTGTTTTGGATGTGTGCAGTCATATTCGGCTTGGGGGCTCCTGAATGAAACAAGCATACATTATGCACTGAAGTTACTCATACAATTACGCACTTAAGAAGGCAATTTTAAGGTTCTGTTATATTAAATGTGGGACATTTCTCTAAACACAAAGTAGAAGGAAATAGCTTCAAGTGCTGATTGAGGAAACCGATTTGATTTTTTTATTTCCTTTCGTAAAAATTATGGTTGTATATATTGGGATTGGTAAGTATTTTATCTCCTCAGTCGGTCGATGCCAGTGTCTGGTCTGCGTTGTGTACTAGTGCCTTACTCGAGTCTGTCCTATGAGCAGCTGAAGGTCAGGCTGGGTGGGAGCCTCAGCCTTTTTCTCTCTGGACCAGAACATTTTGCCATTCAAACGCCCCGTCGGGTCTTAATAAACTGTCACCTAGCCATTTGCCATACAGTATCTGAGATAAATGCCTTGGCTGGTGACCTACCTGCCTACAATATTATAATGCTGATATAAAAGGCCATCTGTGGATACCTTACGACCATATCATAAGACTAACACGAAGCACTAACTCTAGACAGCATTCCATGAGCATGTTGGCAATTTATGTTTAAACATCCTCTTTCTTCCACTGTATAATCACCATGAAAAACAAGTTTTTAACCACTAAATGTAAGAATAACCCAAAATTATATTGTCTAAATGAATTGTCCAAGTGTTGACAGAAATAGAAAAAGTTATTCGCTTTGTTATGAATCGTTGTTGTGCTTTCTTTAACAGACTGCGTTCGTTTTATGATTTGATGCCGTATGTATATTTATCTGTCACAAAAGTATTTTTTGTATTCACTAAAAAAAAATAAAATGTTTCAAACAACCAGTAGTAAGATTCTAAGATATTTTTTTCCCTGTTTCATATCAATGCACGTCGTTGACACAAGATATGTAATGATTAAAAAAAAGTCATGCAACATTCTTTCCAGCAGATGTCAGCATCTTCCTTCATAGTTCAGTCAGATGGGTTTGGAGAAATATGTACTTGCGGATGAATATGTCACCTAGCCATTTGCCATACAGTATCTGAGATAAATGCCTTGGCTGGTGACCTACCTGCCTACAATATTATAATGCTGATATAAAAGGCCATCTGTGGATACCTTACGACCATATCATAAGACTAACACGAAGCACTAACTCTAGACAGCATTCCATGAGCATGTTGGCAATTTATGTTTAAACATCCTCTTTCTTCCACTGTATAATCACCATGAAAAACAAGTTTTTAACCACTAAATGTAAGAATAACCCAAAATTATATTGTCTAAATGAATTGTCCAAGTGTTGACAGAAATAGAAAAAGTTATTCGCTTTGTTATGAATCGTTGTTGTGCTTTCTTTAACAGACTGCGTTCGTTTTATGATTTGATGCCGTATGTATATTTATCTGTCACAAAAGTATTTTTTGTATTCACTAAAAAAAATAAAATGTTTCAAACAACCAGTAGTAAGATTCTAAGATATTTTTTCCCTGTTTCATATCAATGCACGTCGTTGACACAAGATATGTTATGATTTAAAAAAAAGTCATGCTACATTCTTTCCAGCAGATGTCAGCATCTTCCTTCATAGTTCAGTCAGAGGGGTTTGGAGAAATATGTTCTTGCGGATGAATAGACGAAGTTAGTCAGACCAAATAAGGACACAGTGGATGTACTTCTCCTCCCTTCTCTTTGTAGTACATTGAAGTATGTTGTGATTTCTTTATACATGTTTAAATTTGGCATAAAATTTCACATCAACTGTTACATGTTTTGTTGATCAGTAACCTCATGTATACAGTTTGTTGGACCAAGGGCAAAAAACCAGACTCAAACTCTGTGTTCAAACTTTTGATCTCAGGTGATGTATATCACACTGAAACTGAGCCTCCTCCTGTATCAGCAGTAACTGTTAGAGGTGACTAACATAATACAATAAGTCGTCCAAATGAAAACCACATTTGGTTGTTTGAGTGTTTTGGTCTCAGACAAAGCCAGGCCATACAGTCGAGAGAGGAAACTGAAGCCATGTGTTTAACTGGGAGTGCCCATCCAGTTCTCACCCTGTCTGTCTCCCTCTCTCTCCCTTCAGTCTCCAGGAGCAGGAAGATGCCTGTCTGGTTTAGTCTGGTGTTTGTACAGAGCTATAAGAACTTCAGGAGATTAATGCTGTAAAGCAGAATTGTGGTTTGGTCAAGCCCTTCTTGCTATTGTCACGAACTTCGTGATTTCAGGCTAATTAGTAAACCACACTCTTATAGCTATAATTAAAGTTTCCGCAAAGGTCACGAATTTATAGCGTTTTACTGTAACACATTCCATTTGTCATGAAAACGCACCATGGTCAGCCTGATGGCTGCAATGAAAAAGCTTTCAGAGTCAGGCTTTCTCCTGCACTCAATAACCCTTTTTTTAAAAAAAATTCTTCAGCCTTTATTTATTTTTCAAGTTGTCTCTGTGTTTTTGTATTGGCTCGCTCGAAAGTGACTTCCTGTCACATGTCAGTGTTCTGCTCAAGGATGCAGATACAGACTCCATAAAGCATCTTTTACGGCACTAGGTTCGACGCCTGTAAAAATAGTGGCCAAAAATATTGAAAAACGTGCAGTCAATACTTTAACTGAGTATTCAGATTGAAAACTGTATATTTGTACACATGATTGTTCTAGTGCACTGCCAGCATCGTAAATGTGCTGAATTGCAAGGTGTGTGTTCGCGCTGGGGCACTGGGGCTTGTGCCAGACCTAATCTCCGAAACCTGGGAACCATTTGGTCTTTGCTTTGTTCCAAGCTCAAGTTCTCAGACTTGCACACACGTTAACCCCTAGATAAACGAAAACAAGGCTGGGTCAAATCTTTACTTCCACTTTTTCAGTACTAATCTTCAGCGTGTCACATCAGCCTGACGCGAGGTTTCTTAAATCCATATGTGTACATGCATTTTGCAGTTGGGCTCTAAGGCAAGTGGCTGTGTGCTCGGATGTGATACTGTGAAGGAATGAATGGAGTCACGGCTTGTGCTAAGAACAGCTTCTGTGAAATTGAGAGATGTCACACTGTGATGCTATGTAGCCAGTAATAGCAGGTTAATAATACTCTTTATATCTCAGTGTTTATCAGTGTCTCGGTTTCCCTTTTAGGGATCAGCTTTTGCGGCCTCATTATTCGACAAACACGCAGTGAATTCTTTCTATAGGAAAACACGCACAAATCACACAATAGCAGAACATTTTTCTTGGATCCTACAGTATAAAATGATTCAAACATGTTGAAAGGGCATAATGGTCTTCTACAGCTTGGAGAGAGAGGGGGAGAATTTCTGCCCTTAGCCGGTTTTCTCCAGTTCTGGAGAAAAAGGATGAAAGAGGAAGTGAGGTTTGGAAAAAATGCACGCCAGGAAAGGCTTTTGGGTTTTGGGCTGGGTCATTTGTCCAAAGCATGCTTCTTAGATTTTTTTTTTTTTGTTCATGCCCAACATTTGAAACTGTCTTATACTCAGGTCTTAGTCAGATGAAGACATCTGTGCACAAAAAGCTGTAATCTTTGGGAAGCATGTGAGATTTTCTGCTCCTTTGTACCGTGCACTTGTTCTCCAAGATTTTTCTGCAGGTTTATACTCTATTGAGTTTGCAATATGAAATATCATAGGCAGAAAGCTGTTTAGCATCAGCCAGGTCAAGCAGTGATATCGATGGTTGCTTAAGCTGATTAAACAGTAGAAACCAGCATTGTTCATAGGTTGAATGCCTGAAGTTAATGTTTGGCTTGAGTCCCTTTTGTCAGGAAATTTCACACAGTCCAGACGGTATGGTAGAGAGAAGTTCTATGTACTTGACAGGCTATTATGGAAATTACAGAAACCTCCAAGAAACCATCCACTTATCATTTTCCCAATGTTTACGTTACTTATCCTGGACTGTAGCTGTATTTTCCCAGTTCAGTTTCACCCTGAGGATGTTGGCTTTTATCGCTTAATGACCACAGCTCCTTAGTCCATGTTTACCCAACTCTTGTCCATGTATAGAGGCTCAGGGCACTCCATGTTCCAGATAGAGGCTGTTACATGTATTGTACGGACTTAACGTAAACACACTGTCCCGGCAATTACATGTTCTGAAAGGGCTGATGTAAAGAAGCACTCGTGTCTTAGAGAATGGTTTTACCTAAGAGAGTGAGGTCATCGTCTTAAAAGGATGCCTGCTGTTTACTCATACTCTCATACCACCCCTCTGCCTGCTCTGAGAGGCAGCGCTCTCCAACATAAACCTGGGAGACAGCAGCTGATGGATCTAAGCGAGCCCTTTACTCAGGTCTGGAACACTTGACTATTTTAGGTCATCAGCTGAGTCTTCCCAACATGTTGGCTCCATAATGCATCTGGTCCACAGCCTATTATTTAATGAGGATAGTAAACAGCCAGTGCAGGATGGCTTCTGTTCTTTCCAGAACGTGGAGCTGGTTATAGATGGATACAGCAGTATCGTTCTAAATATGAATAAAAGGTCATCGGTCAGATATCGTTGTCACATTTTGGATGACTGACTCCTATGTTATGCTACATGGGACAGAATTCGCCCATTTCCATGAAATATCAGGTGGGCAGTGCTTCTGTGTGAGTGCGTCCATCCTCTGCTGAGAGACAGTATTTGCTGTCTATTTCTCCCATGACGGCACAACAGCTTCTTTAGCCATCATGTAAGGAAGCCGCAGTATTTCTCAGTCAGCACTGACTGCAGGGCTATATTGGGACTGAGCTGAGACTTAAAACTCCAGTGCTAATTTTGGTCGACTCCACGTGTTACACCGGGTATATCTATTAATTGGTAACGTCCTGCGCCATCTCCCACTCTCATCTAAAGTCGAGCTTTTCTCAGTGGCCAACTGAGGTTTTTCCCGGTTTTGCCGGTGCGTGAAACAGCGTTGAGAGTGAGCCGTGGACCAGGGGAACGTCCGGTCTCAGACTGTGCTGCCGACTGGAACTGATCTGAAGCGGCTCCGGGGATTTAAGCTGTCGAGGGTGAAATATAACACTCGCCCATCCAAACCCCTTCTGTCTTAATAAGGAAACTTTGCTCAACTCTCATTAGATGACAGGCCTCTGTGGTTCCTTTTCTTCCCGAGGCCTCCCCGCTCTGAATAAAGAGTCAGCCTGTGCTCAGCAGGTTTTCCTCAACACTGTTGCCAAGTTTAATGCGATGACTCGTAAAACGATTAATCGGCCCGACCTTTTTCATACTGCTGTCTTACATGGGCCGTTTTGCCTGACCTCCTGTCTCCTACTGTTTTTCACCCACACGGGGACAAAGAGTTAACTATAGACTGATTTCACAGCTAAAATCATCAGATCATTTCGCTGATTCAAGAAAAATCCAAACAATAACTTAATAAAATGTGTGTGTTGTTTCACTGTTTATATTCTGTTCATATTTCTGCTTTTACAAAAGGACTTTTTAAGTGCGATGGAGTATATTTGTGTATATTTAACTTATGGGCTGGGACTTTTCGTTGACTGAGGAATCCGAGTGTTTCCTTCTCTGGTCATTTCCCACTCTTTTGATGGGAGACTTCAGGCAGTCTGGGGAGCGAAATTACCCACAATTATCCTACTGTATATTGTTATCTCACATATCCAAGCCCTCAGAACAGGAACCAACCAGACCAGTCCAGATGGATGTGTATGTATTCTCGTGCCTGTGCGCTCAGATGGTCGTTTCATCGACTTCGTACAAGAGTTTTATCTCTTTTTAGCTGGCTGTGAGTCTGAGCCAGCTGGTCACGGGTGTCTGATCAAACGTGGAGCTGCAGGCAGGCTTTGGTTTAAGAATGCAGGTGCTGCAGAGCTGTGGGTTCCTGTGGCATTCCTCACTCTACAACAGAGACCACAGTGACCCGGTCTCGATGAACACTTTCAAACAGCCACTCAGAACCACACTGGAATGTCTCATCACCATAGACTCTCAAACGCTCCACATTGTAGCTTTTCTTTTTGGCAAGCAAGACTCATTTTGTGGTTTGGTATTCAAAATCATTTTTGAATTAACTTTTTTTATTCAAATACAGACGTAAACTGTTTTTTATTTACTACAAATTGTTGCTTGTGGGCGTTTTGATGAGTTTTATTCTCCCTCAGAAAGAGAGAATGTACGAACAAATGTTATTAATAACCAAAACATACAATGGCAAACTACGACACTGCCTCTGAAGTGCAGCATCCGTCCCGATTTGCCATTGTTTCACCGCTCAGAGCCAGATGACTGACAGTCAGGACTGTAGCCGGAGAACAGTGACTGAGATGGAAGTGCATACCGAGACGTTTTATAGCCCTGTGGAATGGAAAGAAATATCGAGTACGCCTTTGGACCTCACAAAAAGCCACCGCAACTTAGCTCTTGCCTCCGTCTCCTTGACGCAGCCTACACAAGAGAGAGCCCATATATGGACACGTGTATGAAAGATTCTCCCTGTGTGTGCAAACACGGAAACTTCCAGCCCCGTGACACGAGGGGCAAAAGACCCAAGGCAAATATTTAAAGGGAGCCATCAACAAGATGCTGAGCAGCTGTGGACTGAGATACAGAATCAGCAGGGCTGAGAACCCATCAAACGATGATGAGGCAGTGAGAGGATGAAGATATGGAGAATGTCGTGGAGGACAGTGTGCGTTTTAATACAGCTGTGACAAAGTGGAAGGGATCTCTTATCTGTAAACAGGAAAAGTTCAAGCTGCCTGTAAACAACCATCCCTTCCCCACGTCCCTCTGGACTTGCCCGTTACTGTGTGCAGATAAACAGAGAATGTGCAAAAGGCGTTGTTGTTGTTTTTTTTTTTCCAGATTGAAAATGAATTTGTGGGGCATGTTGACCTGAATTTTTGTTTTCCTGCGACACGTCTGCCTGTCCGATTTGAGAATTTAATTTCACACTGGGATTCGAGCGTGGCTTCCCACATGGGCTGGAAAAGAATCGTGACAGCCCCCTCCACTCCACTGCTCCCCTTCTCCCTCTCTTCCAGTCTGAGCTGACTGAGCAGCATCAGATACGCCTGGCATTCCTGCCTTTCTGTGTGTGTGTGTGTGTCCCCAGCTGCAAAGGGAGAAAGCAAACAAACACTCCGGGAGGAGCCCTCTGTGAGACCACAAATATTCCTCCATTATGACTTCTGGCCACATTTGTGTTCGCAGCGCTTGAAGCTTTTCATGTTTGGTATTTTAACTCCACAGCTCTAAATAAGTCATGGCTGCTTCCATACTGTCACTCAGGGTTTTTGGAAAACTTTAAAAAAAAAAAAAGTTTGCTAATACACGAAAAAGTTTTGAATTTCAAAAATGCATCTATTTATTAATATAATATTTATATTAATTACTTTTTAATACAATTATTGCTTGTCCTTTTGCAGGATTTTTGCATAAACCTCAGCAGAACCTATAAAACACATCAGACATGGGTATTTTTATAACATCATTCCAGGCCCATATGAGATTTATTCCTGCTTTTCACAGCCCGGGAGATGACAGACCCTTTCATTTCACAGCAGCTACGTGTACTGTAGCGACAACTTGGCACATGAGGAATGCTACACATCTTCGGTGAAGCACCTGGAGCCGGAATATCTGACCTTCATTCCCCAGGAATTTGACTCCTCAAATTTATTATGCACACGAGTGGTTGGCAACGCGGGTCTTGAAGCGCCGTACGCCATCGTCTCGTTTTCCGTCAACCAAATAGAAAGTTTGAAAGAAATTACAGGCCGAGCCGAGGGACACCTCGGTCCTGTGTGATTTACACCCGTAATGACAGATTTATCTCCTCCCTCAGCTGTGTGAGTCAAAGTGTCACGGCCTTATTGCAACCATCCGTCACGTCAAACACTGTTGCTCTTTCTTGTGGCTAGATGTCCACTTGTGCTCATCAATATACTCGTCTGAGTCTTACGACTACCAGTATATGTGAGTGGAACATTACTGTGAATCAACCCAGAGGCAGTAGGGCATCGACCAGGCTTGGGTTACAGCTTGAATTGCCCCCTCCCACTCCCCCTCTCCATTTTTGCTACGCTAAATGATTATGCCCCTTCATGGAGCTATCTAATCCCACGGGTACTGTCCCAAAGAGACCAAGGAGCCCTCTCTCTATATATATATCTGGACCATGTCTGCAGAAATCTTCCAATGGCATTTGACAAGGAGCCTGCCAGCACTCTGCCTCTCAGAGTTCCACTGTGAGAGGCAAGCTACACCCTGTATATCTTCACTCATTTGAGTCCATTGAAATCAGTACGATATCACTGGAGAAAGAACATGCGTGCTGTTATATAGAAATGAGCGGAGTCCTCTAAAGATCAGACAGCTTAGGACGTTTCCCAGAAACGACTTGATCATTTCCTCTGTCGGACGTTCAGACAGTCCAGGGTGCTGAGATTTAAGCCGTGAGAGAACTTTACATGTCTCTCCCGGGGGGGTGCCCTTATGCAAACACGATTTCTGGCCCAACAGCCAAGTCCAGCTCAACTCTTCCCCAAGCAGCGACTGAGTAGAACCGGATATTCCATATGCACAGTAGGATGTCACTGTCAGATTTACTGATACAATCGTGTAGAATTCATTTTAATACTCAAGCTGCTTTGTGTTATTTAAATGAAAGGGCGACAAACTCTCCCACAGCTTCATGGCCCCACAGCTGTTTTCTATTTCCTGAGTATCTACAGTATGTGAAATTCAATTACGTGTCCCATTACGTGCTCATTTCATGCCCCTGTGTCATGTGTGTATACTCACTGAACCGTTCAAAACGTTTTGTAGCTCACATACTAAATCAATGTGGCTACTTACACTGTACTGGAATTCTTGTTTATAGCCATAGTCGTCGAATGACGTAAAGATAACAAGGGGGCAGTGGATGTAAAGATGAATCCTGCACCTGTTTGACTCAGCTGTCTCCTCGTGTAGCCGACAGAATCGGGACGGGTTGGGAGATGATCAGAATTCCAGCATGCCAGGGCATCTCAGATCTGCCCAGAAAACGGGCACCAGTTGTTTGATGGCGTGTCTGTTTTTTTCGCGAGGAATGTGGTCCTCTTTCAGTTAAGTCAGATTACATCTTCACAGCTGCTTGCTGCCAGCGAGGTTGAATACAGAGATTGCTGGCTGCTAAATAAGTTTGTGTATTTACCGTTTTCAACACAGTCAAAGCCTTTTGAAGGTGATGAATACTTCACTAATGTGACTAATGGCAGAGATCAGGGAGGGAGATAAGTATAGCAAAGGATGAAAACACAAACATCGGCTTGGGAAATAATTCCTGTTGTGAATGACCAGATTTTTCATGTTTGACCACCAATCAGTTCGAACACGTGCGTTTTCCAGAATCATGATGTTAATTAATCATCATGAGCTTTTATTGTTTGGATCAAGGAGAGCGATTTGTGACTGCTTTACTCATAGCTTTGGGGGGCGTGTCTATTTTTACTGTACTGGTATATTAAAGGAATTATGGAGCTTATTATCATTCCCAGAATGTCACAGTCAGAGTCTGACGCCGAGGGAGGATGTGCGAGTGTCAATCACTATTACACTAATTATCAGTCTGTTTGACCATGGACTTGATCTGGATTATAAAATGTAACATGAAAGACAAGGCTGGTGCCTAAATTACCAGAACAATAAATAAATTATAGAAAAACACAAGATAATTAAATTGTAAATATCATCTCTGATTCCCCCTCGCTCTGTTCTCGTACTTTAATTCATGTTAAATATTTAATTCGACGTGCAGTCAGCCAGGCATAGCAACAATAATCTATTAAACAGACCAGAGCCTGAGTAAGACACAAATTATTTTGGGGGACATATCTAATAGCATTAGACCTTGGAGTCTTGGCACAGCGCCTTGGATCCATATTACAGACCAAGGCAGGTGCATGAAAGAGAAGGCGATCCTAAAAATATCCCTGAGAGAGTCTTAGTGAAGACCAGAAGACACTTGGTGTGTCCTCACTTACCATGCGGGTGTGATTTAGCTTAGTACATTTATATCATTTATATAAAATAAAAAGGTTACGATTAGACTAAATTACCTGTTGCCTTTATATTTTATAAATACATCAAATATAAGGCAACACATTTTTACCCATTTAGAGCTGATAATTGAACTGCACTTAAATGTTCATCTTTTGAGGTTTGAACATTGCACTGATGCCAAGCAATCAGTGGCTCATACATTAAGAACGGGGCTGGATGCTGTGGTGCCACATTCAGATGACGCGTCACCAGTTTACAGGGAGGATATATGATACTTTACCAGGTAAACACTTCCCTGTCCTGAGCCCCCCACACTGCAGACAATGCCTTTAGGGTTTGTAAGGCTTACAGAAAGCATCTCTTATCAGACCACTCATCCCACAGGAACTTCTTCTCATTCACCCTCCCAAACACACACACACACGTACACACTCACACACAAAACCGGTGGCTGCAAGCTGACAAAAGCCTGGTCAGACTGTTAGTGCAGCTGTGTGTGGCCCCTGCTCCGCCTTGTCACAGAGAAAAGGGAGAGAAACACTGTAACTGTGTGAGAAGAAAAAAAACAAACATGTCCCAAGTTTTCAGTAATACTGGAAACAATGCAGGGACTTAATGAAGAGACATCAACCACATGCTGCTGCTCCCAGGCAGTGGCGCTGTGCAGGGGGGAACAGTTAGGACGATTCAAAGGGCCCCTGACTTACAGGGGCCCCAAAAATTCTGAGAGTATATATACTCACTGCACAGTGGGGGGATGGGGGGGCGATTAGATTTATTGTCATGGGGCCCCTGCTCTCAGGTGAGCTCTCCAGCAGGTAACGCAATGTGCGCAAAAAAAAAAGTGCCACGCAGAGATTGACTGATGCGCTCTTTCATTGAGGAATGGTCATCATCTGCATCTTCTCCCCCCAGTGGCTTCTCTTACATGACCATTAGGACGCCCTTCAGTGAGGGCTGCCCTCGCCTCCATCACACCCCCATATAAAGGCGTATCAAAAAGTCAAATGTCTCGGAGCAACGAATGGCTGAGCGGATCCTTAAAAAAACGCCCGGGCACCCGCACACGCCTCCTCCAAAAAGGTATTGGGTGTCCAAAGGCATCCAGTCAGCCCCCCTTGAAAGTACATATTTGACAGGGCACAGTCAGGCAGAGCCTGTACTCCAGCTTAGCGTTCAGTTAGGCGCAGACGCCCCGAGCCCCTCTGCCACTCTCTCCCCGGGTTTTCATTTGGACGTGTCGGTGCCGCCGCACAGCGAATAAGCAGCCATGGATGCCATCAAGAAGAAGATGCAGATGCTCAAGCTCGACAAGGAGAACGCCTTGGACAGAGCTGAGCAGGCTGAGTCAGACAAGAAGGCAGCAGAGGACAGAAGCAAACAGGTCGGCTGATAGTTTTTTTTCTTCTTCTTCTTCTTCCTTTGTGGAAAATCTCAGAGATCCTGGTAGAAAGAGCAGGATTTGCCAGGAGCAGTAAATAAAGCTGCTGCCATTTAAATGGACCGAGTCCTAAATGCGGATTAATTACTCTCGTGGATAATTCCATATAAGGATTAAATAAATTTTGCTCTTTTTTTGGGATGTTATAATTCCCCTTCCCAGTTGCTTTGGGGGATTTGTGATGTAAATATAACCTAGAAAACAATATGGGAAAGTTTAAAATTTGAGTTTGAATTTCATATGAAACCGGACTATAGCATGTTTATTTCATATATGCTGTTTAACTCTGTAATGTCTCTCTGGTGCGTGTGTTAGTTAGAGGATGAGATAAGAGAGTTGGAAAAGAAATTGCGTGTTACTGAGGACGAGAGAGATAAAGTGTGTGAGGAGTTCCAGACCGCTGAGGAGAAGCTGCTGACCGCTGAGGAGGTCGCCACCAAGGTATCTGATCCTGACCTGCATGAGCTCACCTAACTTTTTCTCTGCTCTCTTTTCTGTCCACTGTCCCCTCCTCTCCTGTCCTGTCCTGTGTGTCTGTCTATGCGCGCCCCTGCGCCTCTGCGCGCTCACGCAACCCCCCCTGCTGTTCACCCCTGAAACCGTCCTCAGCTTGAGGACGACTTGGTAGCTCTGCAGAAGAAGCTGAAGGGAACTGAGGATGAGTTGGACAAGTACTCTGAGGCTCTTAAGGATGCCCAGGAGAAACTTGAGCTGGCTGAGAAGAAAGCTGCCGATGTAAGTAGGGAGAGGATTCACCTTGGCACCATTCCTGCACCACGCTCCCTCACACCTTCACTCTCTCATCACTGTGTGTCTGTGACAGTTCAACAGTATCACTTCTGTCGTGGCCTAATTCAATTTTTTAAAAATCTTCTGGATGAAAATCATCAACACACCCCAAAATGTCTTTATGATCTTGTTTACCCAACTACTGTTGAACTGTCGCTTTATGTTTTTTCATCGATCCCATGCACAAGCACTTGCAAGTCAGCCCAAAGTCAAAAACTGAAAGACACTTAAAAAAAAATCAATTCATTCAAGCATTTACAGTCTACACTGTAATATCCTGATGTGCTCAGTCTTGTTGGCAGACGTGAAGTAGTGTGATGCACAGTCGTCAATGAGAGCAAGCCTGGATAAATATAGCCCAGTGCTTTATATGGTCACGATAGAGCTCGCATCTGCAGGCTGTGCTCTTTGCTTACCAAAGGGGAAAAACACTGGTTCCAATCAAAATGCCTAGGCAGAGACCTACATTTAAAAAAAACACATGTAGCTCATCTACAGTAAATTACACCACGTATTACTTCCAGAATATTAATAATATATATTCTCCACTTTATGACAAACAGAGGACGGGGGAAAACTATGGGAAGAATCTCGACTGAGGCATGTAAAGGTCACAACCTGCAGGGGGACAAAACACACTTTGGGTCAACCTAAACATTTTCCCATGACAAACAGTCCTGTTGGTGACCCGGCCGGGGTCAGGTTCACGTGCAGCAGTGTTTGCTCTGCGGGGTCAGTGGGAGGAATCAGTTTGCAGCCTGGCTGTTAAAGCTGCTGTGAGGACACCCCGTTGTCATAATCCTTTAATTGGATTCCTTCAGGGAGTTAGACCATGATGACTGTACTACAGTCTGTGACTTTTAGCCTGTAACCACCACTGCTGATTTCTTCCCCCTAGAGGCCTAAATTATGCTGTAGTTTCCCTTTTAGTCCCCTACAAGAACCCACAGCTTTGAACGTGACTTTAACTTCCGGTTACTGATTTCACGATCGTGACTCACGGTCTTTATAGATGCGGCCTGTATTTACTGAACTCTGTCGCTTAATTAAAGATGTAGTTTCAAAATACATTGCCACGTGCACCGTGGACGGTTTACCGGCAGATGGCGCTGCAGCTCCAACAACTCACCACATGCGCCGCAATCATTGTGTATTAACTGGGTGTGCTCGTGCCATCGCAATTACATCCCCGCTTAGAACAAATCAGTATTTCGCTTTTTGTTATCATAGCAGCATATTTCGGGCGGCGAGACGCTTTGCGCGGCACGTGCACAACACCGTCACCGACATCAGCCGCACTTCCTGGACACATACCAGACATTGCACAGTGCGTCTCCGGAAAGCTGGCGCGCGCACAGCAGCACACAGTCCCGGCTGTCAGCACAGTCCAGGACGTCACCGCGCTGCCTGTCACTTAGTCGGAAGTCGCGCTTCAGCACAGAGCAGCCTTGTTGTTGTTTATTTTTTTTATTTATATATATAAAATATAATCTAAGTAGTTGTGCGATGGCCGGAGCTGTGTCGCTGGAGGCGGTGAGGAGACGCATCGGCTTGTTGAAGGAGCAGGCGGGCTGCGCTGAGGAGAGAGCGGAGAGCTTACACAGGGAGCTGCTGGCCGAGAGGAAGAAGAGGGAGCAAGTAAGTGAAAAAACAAACAAACAAACAAGTGCACATCGCGGTCGCGTGGCGGATGTCTTTTGTGCTCTTGGTTGAGTTTGGGCTGATGCGCAGCGAAGTTGCGGGATTTGTGCGGAAGCGCCGCAGGCTGCGTGTGCGCGGCGGTGATTGGTAACGTTAGGCCGCTGATGTCTCAGGTCGCAGCGGCCGCGACACGCTGTCACCGCCTCATCGCCCCACCTCACCTCGCTTCACTCCACTGTCCCACCCGACCTGCACCTGCAGTGAGTCCGGCTCAATCCCGAGCTGCAGTGCGCAGGCCTCAAAACAAACAAACAAACAAACAAGGAAGTCACATCAAAATATGTGGCAATAATGAAGGTGCCACTGTGGCTCTTTGACTCCGTATGCCCATATAAGGGCAACAGGTTTTCACCGCTTGAAGATGTGGTTTCCTCTCTGTGAATGTAACAGCAGTTATTTACATGTAAAACCCAGAACCTTCTGTGTGGGCTCATAGAGTCAGACTCATTGTCTCATTAGCTTGCACAGGGGGCTGTAAGTGAACGTGGGGCCACTGCTTTAGTGTATACATGATCAAAACCGACTTCCTTGTCAGGCTTCACACCTCCAGATGCACTTTGGTCCAGCAACACCTTCACCCTGCAGAGGCTTTGTTGCGTCGAACAGACTCGTGGTTGTTGGGTCCTGCTTTTCGCTGTGCACTTTCAGGGCCCTGCAGCTCTCATGTCGGTTGAGCAGAAGACAGAAAGCAGAAGTAGATACAGGAAAAGCCCTGTGCGCCGTCAGGGCCGTGAATGCACGGTGGCCTGTGTCACAAGTTCCACCAGTTATGTTACACTTAAGTGTCGCAGTATGAGCACAGTGTCAGCAGTCATTTCCACAACTATGGTCTCAGGCACTTTGACTTGGGTCTTGTTAATGTTCTCTCAGGGGCCCAGTAATGAGGCAGGTATTCAAGCCTCTGCCAGCTTGGGACTTTGTTATCAGTGTACACAATCAGTGACGCGTACAGAAAAGACTCCTGGAAGCATGTTTCCTAACAGGTGACACATAAAAAGCAAACGTGACCTCTCACACACACACAGACACACATAACACCCTTAAAAAAAAACTGGAAAACCACCTTCATTCTTTTGGGCTGACATGTAAGTGTGCACTTGTGTCACTTCCAGGTCGTTTGTTTAAGATGGTGACTTTCAGACTCTGACCCGGTCTTCCTGTCTCCCTAGGCTGAGGCAGATGTCGCTTCCCTTAACAGACGTATCCAGCTGGTTGAGGAGGAGTTGGATCGTGCTCAGGAGCGTCTGGCTACCGCCCTGACCAAGCTGGAGGAGGCTGAGAAGGCTGCAGATGAGAGCGAGAGGTGGGTTTCCTTAGCACAGTGTGCTCTCAGACTACCAGACCAGGTGTCGGGGCATAAAGACCCGACTGTGTTACCATTCCTTTGTTTGGTGCACAAGCAGAGTCTCTGTGCTGCAGAACTGACAGCTAGTAAGACAGGTTACTGTCTCACTGGTTGTGTTGGATGGTGCAGTCATTCACTAACATTCCCATGTCAGAATACAAGTAGCTCTTCAGCGTAGAAGATTATATCAAAGATTTACCAGTCGGCGCTACAGAGCTGCAAAGACATGTGTCCCCTCGGGGAGACTGCAGACCCCGTCAGGTCCCTGAACCTTAACGTCTCTTGACTGTGTGCGTTTCCTCACGCAGAGGCATGAAGGTCATTGAGAACAGGGCCATGAAGGATGAGGAGAAGATGGAGATCCAGGAGATCCAGCTCAAAGAGGCCAAACACATCGCTGAGGAGGCCGACCGCAAATATGAGGAGGTGAAGTCTATAAAGCAAGCTTACCCATTAAAGTGATCAGTGACGATAATTAACTGTAATGTAAAACCTTTTCCTGTGTAAATGTCTAAGAGTGTTTTTATACTTGAATTCAAATTGTGGTCACGACACACCACATCCTCACCCAGCACTAGCTGTGCTCTAACACTTTGCTGTGCTGCGCCTAAAGGTGGCCCGTAAGCTGGTCATCATTGAGGGCGACCTGGAGCGCACAGAGGAGCGTGCTGAGCTGTCAGAGAGGTAAGATGTTACGCCTTCATGTGGCCTTCACGCGGTCCTGAGTCAGCGCCTGCACTGCCCACTGGCTTTTGAACAGTCTGACTTTTAACGCGCTCATACGCAAAGTATAAGGACACGTATGCATGTCTACAGTGTGCACTGTGTGTTCTCACTGGATGTGCTGATTATTTGCATGCCCCCCGCGTTTTGAATGGCTTCGGCTTGCACGTGTGCGCCACACCCACTAACAGACGAGCTCGAGCAGAGGAGGAAGAGCTGAGGATTTTGGAGCACAGCATGAAATCACTATACTCCACAGTCACACAGGTACTACAAACAAAAACTGACGCACACTCTAGTGTTTGATGAGCAGCTCTTTTCCGCTGTCATTCCCGCTGCTGAATGAAGCCTCCGCTTTGGTTGCTCTTCTTTCTTTCTTTCTGTCTTTCTTTTTCCCTCTTTCCTCTAACACGGCAGGCAACTGTGCAAGAATAACGCCACACGTTTACTAAGAAAAGCATGATATTATTTATACATTATATAAATAAATATCATTTCCAACCCCGCTACCACCTACATGACGACAACAGCCAGATTCCTGCTCTGTTATGGGATTTTTAAGGTTCCTTGGGAGTCATACTCCAGTTTTTATCCCTGTAGCTCTTATTTATTTTGTGTCCTCTCCCTCTCTCTTCCGTACTCTCCCTCCTCCTCATCTGTGTCTGCCTCTGCTTCCGTCCATCCCTCTCTCGTCCTTTTCCTCTGTCCCCTCCTCTTCTCTCTTGCGACTTCATCCCCTCGTCTAAAACACCAGCAAATGCTCTGAGCTTGAGGAAGAGTTGAAAACTGTGACCAACAACCTGAAGTCACTGGAGGCCCAGGCTGAGAAGGTAAGTCCGGTCAAGTTCCCAGTAGGCTTGGTGAACAGCGAAAGGAAGTGTCTGTGGAGCCGAGGCTATTCCTGTCTTTCTTATTTAATAATATGTGTGTGTGTGTGTATAATATACATATATATATATAGAGAGAGAGAGAGAGATTGATTGATTGATTGATTGATATATTTACATATGTAAATGTCAAAAAAGGTTTGAGTGGTATTAGCTTGAATACACAAGGTCACTCAGTGTTTGACTCAATTTCCATAAGCCTGACTCCTGTCACTGTTTTTGTTCCACAGTACTCACAGAAGGAGGACAAGTACGAGGAGGAGATCAAGGTCCTCACAGACAAGCTGAAGGAGGTAAAGCTTCAAAAGGCTTTATCTGGAATTCCAGGATG